>JAQPPZ010002486.1:600000-1090336 GCA_028583015.1 Wollemia nobilis | reverse complement strand
TGGATAAGAGTGTATAAATTTTTTTTGGGTAGTTTTGTTTTTAGTACAATCGAAGGATATAGCTGGAACACAAATGATCTCCAGAATATGAGTCTAGGAACCTCTTTAATTATCTGCACGTATTATTTAAGAGTATATGTGAGGATTATTTTTATACATAAAATGTTTATATTTAAAGTTTTTTATTATTAATTAAGTATAAATTTTAGGATTGTTTTTATAATTTTTATTTTATTTGATTGTTGTAAATTTAGGTTAAATTATTACATTTATAAATAGATATATTGTAGGATTTAAATTTAAAACTCCACTCAACCCAAAATTGACGTTGATATTTTCTTGTTTGAAATGATAAATATATTTGAAACACAACAATTGGTTTCTATGTCAATCAAGTCGGGTTCTGAATCTTCTTACAAGTTTTCGAAGCTCCCGAGGACCCGTCTGTTTTGGTTTTCCTTTGGCCGCGAAGCAATTACTGTACTTGTTAAACCATCAGTAAATGCATTTCAGCGTTGAATTCTTTAACTTTGAAATGGCTTTTAATTATAATTTGATTTGTTGATCAATGTTTACATGTGCAAACTATGGAACTGTTACTGAACTCTTCTCGGTGTGATGCAAAAATTGACGCATGACTTCATTGCTTAGCTATATGTTTGTAGTTGCAGATCTTATATGAACTGTGATTTATGTTATCCAATGTTGTGGAACTCTTCTCAATGTGATGCAAAAATTGACGCATGACTTCGTTACTTAACTATATGTTTGCAGTTGCAGATCTTCTATGAACTGTGATTTATATTATCCAATGTTATGGAACTCTTCTCAATGTGATGCAAAAAGACGCAAGACTTCGTTACTTAGCTATATGTTTGCTGTTGCAGATCTTCCCTGAACTGTGATTTATGCTATCCAATGTACCCTCATGTAGAACGAAAGTTAGTTTCATGTATAACCTATATAACTGTTTTATAGTTTTTAGCAAGTTTTTATAGATGTGGGTGCATTAGGTGTATCAGTGCTGATCTTTGGAGTATATATATATATATATATATATATATATTTAACATTAATGATTTTATTAATATTATTAATATAGTATGGTGGGAACAACATAACTATTTGGGGTTTGGTTTTTTTTTTAAGGTTCAAGGTGTGTTAATTGTCTATTCATAAGCGTAGCTAATGCGATCATGGTTGATAGAGGCTGTTGAGCCCTATGCGTTGGTTACAGGGGTTTATCACGCTACCTAGTTAAAGTGATAATGGTTGAGAGGATGTTGTTGAGCCCTATGCGTTGGCTGGTTACAAGGGTTTATCACGCTACTCAAGTTAAAGTGATCATGGTTGAGAGGAGGTTGTTGAGTCATATGTGTTGGTTATAGGGGTTTATCATGATACTTGAATAAATTTATTGTTACATATTTTGTTCCAATGGGGACAACGTAATAATTCGGTCTTTGGTTCTTCTTTTTAAAGTCCAAGGTTCAAATCACGGTGTGGGTGTCTATGAGGGGGTGGGTGTGTGTATGAATGTGTGTTTGGCTCTTTTTGATAAGTTCAACTCTCACATTTATGAGAGGTCATGGTTGGGATGGTGATGCCCAACCCTCATCATCAGTGAGCGCCAGTCATAGGGGTTTCTCGCCCTAACATCAATCCAAAAAATTATTTATATAGTATATGAATGTAAAGAAAATAATTATAATTAAAATTAATAAAAATATAATATTGTATCAATTTGATTGTTCTTTTAAGAATTTGAAAATTTTATATTAAAAAAATGATCATTTACAAGTTGGGATGAGATTCCTCTCAAACTTAGCTAAAGAGAACACCTGTTTACAATAGTAAAAGAAGATCTACATTGGAGCCAAATATCCTAAACCATATTTCTACAATGGTTGTCCAAATTAGCTAAACATTGGATTTGCTCACGAACCTGCCTAATTCTCTTATCCTCAATAGTCATGTCATTGTGCCAGTGAACCCCTAGCTCCTTCTCAATATCCATCTTATCTAGAAAGTCTACCACTTTATTTAGATCTCTACTCATATAAACTGGAATTCTCTCCATAATTCCTTAATTTGGGTGATAAGAATCCTCAACCTCCATGTCTTCAAAGCAAAGTTCCTCATGCAATCTAGAGCTCCTACCAATATTCGAGAATCCGATTCTAATATTATCCTCTCATAACCTTGTCTTATCACCCAAATAGAAGTAAATTTGATAGTTAATGCTTCTACTTCATTGTTTGTGGTCTTTACTAGGCCTTGTAGTTCCTAATAGAGCATCGTCTCAACATGACTTTTGCAAACCACTCTAATTATAGCTCTGCCTAGATTATATTTTGTAGCTCCATTAGTATTAATTTTAATATAACCTTTTGAAGGTGGTTTCCAACTAGCTCTATCATGTACCTCTTGCACTTCAACTTCTCCATCATTGATTTTCCTCTTTAGCATACACTACCACAGTTTATGTGAATTTGTTCCAATTGACATTACAAACGCCATCTAAGGATGAAAAGGTTTCTCTAGAAAATTTACCATTTATCTCCAACCAAACTTACCACCAAATGAAGTTTAATCCAAGCTTCTAACCTATACAAAGAGCTTTAGATTTAAAACTATCTCTCTTCCATAATTTCCAAATATTAATCTGATTCAAATCACCATTGGTTCAAATTTTATAAGATAAAAATCATTGCTCCTAGATCTTGTGCATGAATGGGAACTCAAACATAAAATAGTTAGATGTTTCCTCATTCTTGTAGAATAAAAAACATTGAGATGAACCAACAATTCCCCTATGTCTTAGATCATCAAAAGTAAAAATTCTATTGTGCATGAATTGTTAAAAAAATAAGTTTACTTTTGGCCAACCTTTGGACCACAAAATATTTCTCCAATACTCAACTTGAATGCATGAGGAGGAGGTTCTAGAAGGATCTTATCATATCCATCTTTCACCGTGTAGACTCCAAGGCTCCTATAGCCCCAAGCTAATTCATCCTCCTCATATCTACCTATGAGAAATATTTTTGTAAATATTTTAGTCATGATGGGTGTCAATTCCGAAGGGATTGGAATTGGCCACTCGACCAACTTCGTAAACCCCTTAAACTTATGATCCCTTAGTTGACTAGTATTGAAATAACTTTCAGTATGGATCTAACTCCTGCATTCCATGGTTGTTTTTACTAGTATTTTGGGAGTTTAGCAATGATAGATGGGTATTGAGCCCATCAATCTGTCCAAAATTGTGCCTTCTTCTCTCTCCCCACTTTCCAAAATAATCCATATTTCACTACTTGAGATCATAAATTTAGAGCTATCAAACTAAGGACCCATTATCATCCAAAGGGAAATGACTCATCTCATTCAAGTTCACCTGTCCCAAATATTTACTAGTTAAAACTCTACTAAATAAAGAAGTTTGTTGGGAGATTGACCTTGAGGAAAAATTTCCAACCAAAGCCCTATTATTTAACTTTGATCTCCTCAGTCCCAAACCTCCATTTATAACAATATATTTTATTGGGGTATTTAAATAAAATAGAAAGAATAGACCAAAACAAGTAATCAAAAAACATTAAATAAAAGGAAAAAAACACATGGATGAAACAAATCCATAAATAGATAGAAAAATAAAGAATTTAATGTTATGAGATCTCAAACTCCAACAAAGAAATTAAACAATAAAACATCAAAGAGTTCAAACCAAATCATGAACATAGTCAAAAGAAATACATAAATATGACAAATGAAAGGAAAAATTACTTATAGCCCAATTAAAATATTGTTAATATCATTTTTGTGGTGAAAGTAAAAAATGAACAATTCGGGTCATTGGTGTCATTTATGACATCTTTTCCAAGCAGATTAGGAACTGGATTTAATGGAAAAAATTTAAAATGTAGTTTTGCCTCTCTAAGGTTGACAAAGAAATGTTTTAGAAAATTCAAGCCATAGTCTCGCTTGAAATGCTTCAAAAAATTAGGGTTTGAACCCTATGTCCTTAGTGAAAGAACTGAAAATGGTATCCTGACACTCCTTTCAGTAACTATAATTTGGGTAAAGGGTATGTTGACTCTCACCACATTTGCCCATGGTCCCTAAGTTAAATGAGCAATGGAGAATTCAAGCAACCAACAGAGATTGGCAGAACAAGTTTCACACTCTATGGGATGTTGTTTTGGAGCCTAAAGTGGCTCACTCTTTTTGGTGTCTCATTTTAAAGGACTTCCTATAAGAGAACGCCTTTGTCATTTAGGACTACACATTTCCAACTATTTTTTTTGTCATTGTAGATAATCCATTGAACATTTATTTTGATAATTCTCTGGGATCCAAGTTGTATGGAAATGGATTCATGATTTTTTTAAACCTTTTAGGACACAACCCTTTTCTTGGCATATGGTTCTTCTTGGGTATACAACCCAAATACCCATTCATATGGAGCATATTTGACATATTTTTAGAGATAATATTCTATTTAACATATGGAAAAATTATAATGGATTTTCATTTCTATTTAGCATGCATCTCTAGGGTTTTCCATGTATTCAAAAGCTCTAATATGCTCCAATATTTTGTTTGGATTCAAGCTCAAGCAAACAAGATTGCCCTTCAGGTTCAACCTCTGCTAACTTAATTGGATCAATGACCAAATGCTCCCTGCACTATAGTTTAAGTTTCACCCCCCACCTTGCAGCCAAAGACATTCCTCTTCTTAGCAATAGGATCGAGGCCACGAGACTTCACTTCAACTTCTCATAGCTCTTGCTCATAGGATCAGTGTGTCAAGGAAGGATTTTGCTCCGTGCCATAGTATTACCATTGGGGCTCATCATTTGGCTGGGATACCACTTTACCTTAGACTACATGCAACACTTAGGAGTTGCAAGGTGATGGTTCTTGGTGGGATTCAATTACCACAGACCCTGATCCTCTCATAAATTGCGGAAATCTTTCAGATAAGGACCCTTCTCCCTCTAATGGTGCTACTCCTATATAACTACTTTATAGTTTTTTATAAGGTTTTATAGATGTGGTTGCATAAGGTGTGTTAGTGTGAATCTTTGGAGTCGGGGTATATGGATGAAGGATATATGAATGTAAAAAAATAATAATTACAATTAAAATATAGGTTTTTAATATAAATATAATATTGTACCAATTTGATTGTATTTTTTTAATAGGTTATATAGGATTGAAATGAGCCCCACCCATATTATATCATCACCACATAGTAGTATTACAATAAAGCTTAGATATTATCCATATATCGTTTGACAAGATTCAAACCTGGGTCTCCTCTTTAAAATGTTGAAAAATCTAACTTTTTAAGCTAATACCACTTGATATACCAATTTGAATGTAAAAAATTAAAAAATATATATTATTATTTATAATAATTTGTATTAAATAAAAAATAAATTATAAATTTAAAATAAAATAATATATATGTGGCTTATTTTATTTTATTTTTTGAAAAAAACTAGATTATATTATATCATTAACTAGAACATTACAATATTTTGGTGTTAATACTGTCCACTAGCTAAAAAACAAAATGAGGTGGATCAGGGAGTAAAGCATCCATAATTGAATATACATAATAATAGAAGCTAATATCAACAAAAAGCCTATAGTTGTATATTGATGCAATATATCAGCATTCATATGTGCGAGAGTCTGTTATATGAAAAAATTATAGGCATGTCTTTCGTGCTATCTTCTGCAGCCTTCAAAGAAGAAAAATAAGTAATCAAACCCTGCACCTGCTTATCATTTTTAATTGTCTTCTTCTTAGCTTCTTGTTGGACTTTCTGAAGATCTTGAATCATATGAGAAAGTTGATGAAGTCTGTTAATAACATCTCTAGGCATGTTGGAAGGGCCATAGACTTGGGAATGAATGTGTCCCACATGTAGAAAAATATCAAAGGTCAAGTTTGCCAAAACTATATCCCATGGAAGAGCAGATCTAGTAAACACCTTTTTGCATTTGTACTTCCAAATGTGCTTGAGAAGGATGAGTCTACAAACATCCTAGAGTTTGGGGCATTGATCCAGCAAAGAAAACCAAGCAGAGAAAGCTTCCAAGATCTAGCAAAAGAAGGAAAAAGAAAAGAGTAGAAGATATCCCAAAATTTTTTATCAATGCCACAAAACCAAAACAGGTGAATAAGAGTTTCTAAAGCATTACAAAAATTACACTAAGGGGGAATGTGTAAAATCATATCCAAAATTTTAGTTGTTGGCAATTTTTAATGCAAAATCTGCCAACCAATAAGTTGTGTTTTTGATTCAATAGGAGCTTTCCAAATTTTAGTAGTAAGAAACTACCATTGGTCATTGGTAAAATTTACTTGCCACTTGACATTGAGCTTAGAGTCTAAAGAAGCTAGACACAGAATATTTTTGTATAACCAACTAGAAGTAATAGAAGAGATTTTATGACCATTAAGCCATCTCCAGTCATTCCAAATATTATGGGCAGTTGTTCCCAACTTCATAAGGGCCTCACAAGGGATGGAAGTCACAATTAAACCATAATACTCTTTGAACCTAGAGGGAAGGGAATAGTTATTGTAGATCTGGTTCCAAGTAATAATTGAGCAGCTACCCGGATCCCAGATATCTCTAATTCTATTAATTCATTTCTTCAAAAAAACTAGCCCATGAATAGCATTGCATAAAGCTAAAGGTTTATCATTATGGATAATAAATTTATTCCACCAAATACTTTTAAGATCGATGCTCATACCATGCCTCAAGGAGTCAGACTTCCAAGCCAATAAATGAGAAACTGATTGCCAAGCTTTCTAGTTTTGGGTAACTGGAATAGAACCTTTAACTGTAAAATAAGGTGCATTAAGAACCTTATCCTCCCAAGGGGTTTCTTTCCATTTAAATTTGTGAGTAGCTAGATATATTCTGTACTAAAATAGGTGTTTCTAATTTTCATCACTAAGAATGGCTCTCGCAACCCATTTTGCAGCCAAACTTTTGCCTTGGGTAAGAGGATCAATGATGCCTACACCTCCTAAAACCTTAGGTTGAGTACAAATTTTCCAAGATATGGATGTCATACCAACCTCTCCATCGCATTTAGTCCATAAAAATTTACGATATGGGTGTCTTACTTATTCTTAATATAATTATTCTTGTAAATTAAAGGCTATAATATATGAAAAAATAAATAGCTGATGAATTGTCCTAATTTCTCTATATAAATTTTAACAAATATATTTAATGAGTCAAACACAATTGAAAAAATAATTTAAACCTACGTTTCAAACACGGCTAATGTCTTTGAAATGTCAATTGAAGAATGAAGTTAGTTGAAATTTGACGTTTGTTGCAGTATTTTAGACACCGTCGACGCACCATCGACGCTCAACGGAACAATGACTCTGCTTCTCTGCCTTGAAATAAGTTGAAGGCCCACATTTTTTCTATTGGTTAGCCTCCCTCCACTGTGAAGTCACACCTCTGAATTTGACTGCCTTTGAGCTAGCCTATTTGTTCTTTACTCGGCACTACACCGGGAAAGCTTTCCACCACCTCTCGAAGGCAAGACATTTATGATTTAAAATTTATTTGACCGCCCAAATATGTGAAGTTGAGGCCCCTAAGGTTGGGCCTAACAAATTCTCTGGTGCTGAAGGAGCGTGGAAAGTTAGATTGGCTAAAGGATGATGAAGGGGTGTGGAAAGTTTGATTGGTTGAAGGATGATGAAGGAGCGTGGAAATTTAGAAAGTTATATTGGTTGAAGGATGCTTAAGGACCGTCGAAAGTTAGATTGGATGAAGGAACTACAATGAAATGCTGAGTTGTTGGGTGGAAAGTTGGGATAGGATGGTCAAAGGAGAGTGGAAGGCTGGCCTTTATTAGCTGAAAGGCTTGTTTAAGATCAGATCAGCTGAGGGAACCACAAAGCAAGCTGGGTTGTTGAGTGTAGTGCAACAACACATTAGGTTTTTGGGTGGAAGGTTGGGTTAACTAAAAACCTCTACTTTTGTCTTTGGTGTGCTTGTAGATCTAGAACCCACATGTATTGAGGTTGGTTTTCCGTTCATTACAACAAAAAAATGTGCAAATGATTAAGGTTTGTCTCTAAAAAAAACATCTCATCTTTTAGGAGTCGTATCTTTGTGAAAAGTTATCCTAACTGATTCTTGGACCAACTTGTGCAGATACCAACTTGTGCGGAATTGAATAGCTTTAAAATGAGTGGTCATATGCAAGACTTGAACAATATTGAGGGATATCTGACCTTGTGAAGTCAACCATTCGAAACAAAGGCAATAATGATTTTTCAAGTCGCAAAAAACGAAATTGTAAATATTTGTCAGCTAAGGTTTGAATGATGGGAAGACCAATGAAGGACTAGGACTTCAGTGAGGAAAAAAACTAGCAATCCATATTTGGTAAAGTGAATTATGATAGTGCGATATTTTAAAAATATTACAATACTAATAGATAGTAGAGTTGATGTTTTGGCATTGTGAAGACTGCTATAAGAAAATGTCAAAAAATATGCTAAATTATGGAATAATTGTATTCATACAAAAAAATTAAAAAGTTCCACACATTTAAGTAAAATAATGTAGGTTTCTAACTATAGCATCTCAATTGATATGAGAACTGTATTTATTTATAAACTTTCAAGCTTTGAAGAAGAAAGTTATAATTTATTAAGGTGAAGACCCGAATACACCTTTTTTTATCAAAAAATATAATAATAATAATAATAATAATAACAATAATAACAATAATAATAATAATAATAATAATAATAATAATAAAAACAATAACAATAATAACAATAATAACAATAACAATAATAATAATAATAACAATAAAAATAATAATAACAATAATAATAACAATAATAAACCCAGGTGTTGTAGGTGAGTTGGAGAGGAGAGGGCAATCCTCCAAGGGAGGTCCCAGGTTCGAATCTCCACCCTACCAAAAAGTTGAATTGGGTACCCAAAATTCAATTGATAATGTTGGTGGGGGCAGGGCTGGGTGCGACCCCCGGGTGACTTTGACGGAGTAGAACCCCCTGTTCATGGTCTCTTAGACCAAGGCGACCACGCAAGGGGTTTTTCGCTTAAAAAAATAATAATAATTGTAGACACAAAAATAGCACCAATCCGATTACGTGACTGCAAACATTGATCGCATTGACTTACACTGCCTTGATCCGCCATGAAAGCATGCATTCAAAGAGACCCGTGACCTTTCCGCCTTCAGGCCCTTTTCATTTGTTTTATGGCGTGATATCGTGACCATTCCGCCTTTGTGCCAGGGTTTTGTTTGTTTGTCACGATATCGCGACGTCGCGATATCACGACAACCTTTCGCCTTGTGCCATAGTTTTGTTTGTTTGTCGTGATATCATGACAAACAAACAAAACCTTGGTGCAAGGCGGAAGGTTGTCGCGATATCGCGACAACCTTTCGCCTTGCGCTAGGGTTTTGTTTGTTTGTCACGATATCGCAATGTCGCAATATCGCGACAACCTTCCGCCTTATGCCAGGGTTTTGTTTGTTTGTCGTGATATCACGATGTCATGATATCGTGACAAACTCCTACCTTTGCGCCTGGCTTGACGTTAAACAATTAAAGGTGGACATTAAACAACAAAAGTGGACATTAAACAAATAAAGGTGGACATTAAACAAATAAAGGTGGACATTAAACAATGAAAGTGGACATTAAACAAATAAAGGTGGACATTAAACAATTGGTAGTGGAAGTCAGTCAATTACGACTCCCTGCCTCGCATGCACGCGAGTGGACGACCAGTGAACTGTCATGTAGACAAGCATGGGCAGGCCAGATAGGAAGAATTTCCCCCATCACGCACTAGCATGAACACCAACTGGCATCCCTGCATGCCCATAACAACTGCACCCTGGGAATTCTATAAATTATAGAATTCTCTCACCAAAGGAGGGGAGAGGGAAGAAACATTTGGAGTAGCAAAGCCCTGCCCATTTATCGCCAGATGCTCTGCCTTCGATTCACTTCTACCGCATCCGTGATCTCTTCTACAAGGGAGGTCATTAGGTGTTTATGGAGAACGTGAATTCGGATCCATGGATCTATAAATTTGCAGACAAAGCTTACCATTCTGTTTTTATTTCTTTTGCATAATGACTTCGGGATTTTGATTGCAAGCATATCAACATGCAGGTTTTATTTCATTTCACTCTCACGAATGCTTCATTTTAACACAGGTGCTACTTACTCTTTCTTTGTTGTTTCTTTGAACGTAGGAGAAGCGGCAAGGATCAAGGACTCTTCAACACAAGCGGCGGCAACACTTTGGCCCGCCCGTTTTACATGTGGGCACGCGGAAGGAGAACTACTAAAGACGATTGTAACTAAAACATGCTAACGCTCCTAGCCCCGGGAAGGGGAGGAGATGGATTGTAACCGAATCTGGAATCATATTAATAAAAAGGGTTGTGCTCCTGCTTTCCCCTTTTACGTTTGGTGTTGATTCGATTACATTCGTTGTATTTCATGCATCCAGTTAGCTTTGTTTGTATTGCATCTTAGTATTTTTTTTCTTTCGGAATATCGTGTTTTCAATAATAATAATAATAACAATAACAATAACAATAACAATAACAATAACAATAACAATAACAACAACAACGTGAAAAAAAAATGTAAAGCTGAATCGAACAAGTTGAGTAATTGCTTAAGGAAAGGAAAAGATAAACTAAAAGGCAAATCGTATTTTTTTGTAAACATGGTTATCATCATCTACAAACACTGCACAGGGTGTCATTACGAATCATTAAGTTGTTTATTGTCAACTTATTCCTTCTGGAAATGCAATATAACATCTACATTTAACCAAAATCTTCCTCCCTTAACGTGCCATCTGAATATGTTTACAAAAAAACTGTTTTAAGAAGGGTTTGTCTGTGTAGAGAGGTTGATTGTCTTGATAGGTATGGACATCAAATGGCAATGTTTATATGCACTTCCTCTTCAGAACCCCGCACCAAGTGCATTTTCAAGCCTGGACTTAGAATGAAAAAAATATTACAGACGACACGGGTAAGAACCCTTAATTGGTTACATGGATAAGAAAGAAGTGGTTTCAAGATTTCCTATCTGGAGTGTAACAAACCTACATACCCATCAAGTTTCAAGAAATTCTTTGGGTATCTAGACCTTTAACTATTGATGGCGGACGAAAGAGGATTGACAGCATTCTTGAATATGCCATGTTAATTCCATACTCACTATTTTCTTTCAGCCAAACTTTCATAATCTCAATTTGAACAAAAGTTATGCAGGTTGTATGAAACATAATTTTCTTGTAAACTGAACAACCACCTGATTTATAGGCATTCTTGTAAACCAAAGGACAGTCATGAAATGCGTTATCTGTAAGAAATCCATACAGGTATTTTTGTTGTCTTTGTAATATGCTAATTAATGTTTCAGTCAACCTTATCAAACACTGCATTGTTTTAAAATAGTATTTATAGGTTTATTTTTCAATAACATATAAACCGCTCTATAGGTTTAAAATAGCATATTTATGTTAAATATTTATATAACATAGTGAGCATTAGAAAATTTACTGCTTTGCATATATAATTTATTCTACTATAACAGAAGATTAGGAATCTGGATATAGTTTACATTTACATATATGCAATTTATTCTACTATAACAGAAGATTAGGAATCTGGATATAGTTTACATTTATATGAAGCTATTAAAAGGTAAAAACAAAAATCGAAAGAAATTTAAATAGATGTCAAAAACAAAAATGGAACTGTCCAAGATCCAAGCATATATTTTTGAGGCTGTCAATGTCATCTTAATATTAAAAATTTACCACATAAGCTTGAATTAGTTCTCATCACATATAAGAAAATAAAGAATATTGGTCTAAATAGAAATATAAATATTTGTCATGGATAAGGAATAGAAGAGATTATAGAATGTCTAATATTATTAATAATTGTTTAGGTATATAGTATTTTGAACACTTGGGTTTGTGGTTTTATATGATATAGCAATTTTTTATTATAAAAAAATATTATTTAAGGATGTAATAATTATTATTTATGAGTTACTAGTTCAAGTTTCATTTGTATATGGATAGGAACTTTAGAACATTAGGGTTAGAGTAGTCAAAGTCTTTGAAAGATTCAAGGGAACAAGAGAAGAGATATATCATAATTTGTTGTATCAAAGCTCTACTTTTAAAGAGTTTGCCCCCCATAAAAGGCTTGCAATTTTGTAATGTGTTATTGATTTTTACAATATAATTTGTTGCATTTCTATTTTGTATTGTAATATTGTTCATTCTAAGCTTTATTTTATGTTATTATAGCAATATCATATGGATGTGCCTTATTTTTATTGCAAGGTTCCTAGAAAGTGGTATTAGAGTTTTTTTTAGGACCATGTTTTGATAGTGTACAAACAGTTTGTGTCTTGTAATTCTAACATGTTAGGTGTAATTTTTCTTTGTTTTTTTTTTCCTTATTATTAACCTAAAAAGAAAAATATAGTCATTTTTTTTGTTTCAGTTTAATAGGTTAGAGACCCTATGTTGGGGGTTTTAAAATATCATAGAGGAGTTGTCATTATTGGCTAAGCTAGATTACCCATAAAATGTCTAGTAAAACGAACAATGATCAGACTCCATACTCTAGTACCTAGGCATCAAATAACACCATTACATGAACTTGATCTCCCATGTACTTTTAGGTATATAGGGAGACCCCCTAGGTTTAGGAGAGACCTTTTATCTATAAGAAAATTTTTGATTGTGTATCTATCCATAGTGTGCAAAGCATAGCACTCGAGAAGATTACCTTTTCATATTTTCAAAGAGGTAGATAATGCGCTCAAGGGTATGTTTCAAACCCCCTTGAGTAGTGGCTTGAAATATTGGTCTAAGCATTATTGTTTATCGTTGTCATACAATATAGGGCTATGGACAATGCACTCACCTTGACCTAGAGTTATCCTGTTTTAATCATATGTTAAATCCTAAAATAAATCATCAAACCTACTAAAACCCTAATTATAAAAGTGAGCATATTGAGGATACTACACCTATCACATAATTGACTCTATTATAACTACTCTTGATTGACAAAGATAATTATTGGGGGTCAATTTAGTTATGAACAATGTTAGTTATAATTGTTAATAATAGTCAACATAATTGTCAATAAAAATCAAGGATAGTTTCAGACAAGGTAGTTGTCAATAGCAGTCAAGACAATTATCAGTAATAGTTAGGAACAAAATCAAACAGGATAATTGTATGTAACTATTGAGATAGTTGACAATAACAATAAAAAAAAATAGTTGTTAAGGACAAAGATGAAAGTCATTTTTCTAGGTGAAAAAAAGCTTTAGAAGAAAAATAGACTTGAATCAAAAAATATTTAGGGTGCCAAAAAATATCATTTTAGACCTAGTCCATTGTGATTGTCTCTTCAAACTGATCATTCTCATATATAACACCCAAACACTTTGTTGGGACTATCACTAAAAATAGTAACTACTAAAACAACACTTCTATTTTTAGTAAGGTATTCCAAATCATAATTCCATGGTTGGAGGGACTAGAGGAGCAATGAGAGAGATAGAGAGAAACTAATTGAGTGAAAAAATAGGGTTATTAAGTCAAAAAATAGAGAAAAATAATATTTACAACTCATGACAGCCATTACAATTTTTTTGTCATGCCTTTTGGTCTAGCTAATGCACCTTCAACATTCCATAGCCTCATGAACAATGTTTATCCCATTCCTTCGTAAGATTATTTTGGTCTTCTTTGATGATATCCTCATCTATAGTCACACTTGGGTAGAGCACTTGCACCATTTAGATCAAACTTTGTAACTATAATAGGACCATCAGTTATTTATCAAATGATAAAAATGTTTCTTTTGAATGTAGTAGGTCAAATATTTGGGGCATATTGTTTTACATGATGGAGTTAAGGTTGATCCAAATAAAATTGAAGCTATACAAAATTGGCCCTAGCCACAAACTATCAAGGTACTTTAAATATTTTTGGATCTCGCTGGCTACTACCGATGATTTGTACTAGGCTATGGAAAAATAACAACCTTGCTAAATTCAATGTTAAAAAAGAACTCATTTTAGGTGTTGTAGGTGAGTTAGAGAGGAGAGAGCAATCCTCCAAGCGAGGTCCCAAGTTTGAATCTCTACCCTACCAAAAAACTGAATTGGATACCCAAAATCCAATTGATAATGTTGGTGCGGGTAGGGTTGGGTGTGACCCCGGGTGACTTTGATGGTGTAGAACCCCATGTTCATGGTCTCTTAGACCAAGGCGGCCTCGCAAGGGGTTTTTCGCTGACAAAAAAAAAACTAATTTATGTGGTCAACTCCAATAAAAAAATATTTTGTAAATCTCAAGGAAGCCATGATTTTAACATTAGTGTTAGCCACTCCCAATTTTCCCAAAACAATTATAATTGAAAGATATGCTTCAAGCCATGGCATTGGTGTCATATTAATGCAATAAGGGTGACCCCTAGCTTTCACTAGTAAGGCATTATTAGGATGTTTTTGGGGAAGTTTATTTATAAAAAATAAATTATGGCCATCCTCCATGATGTCAATTATTGGTAACCTAATATTATTGGGAGATATTTCTCAATTAAAACTGACCATCAGAGTTTGAAATATTTTTTGGAATAGAGGGTATTTGCTCCAACACAATATAAATAGGTTTCAAAATTATTTGGGTATGCCCTCTCCTATCTGTTTGAGGATTAGGCAAACATTGTGTGCCCTCTTATCTCCACTTTTGGTTTCCCAACTTCAATAAGAAATAACCAAAGAATTACAATTATAAATTGTACAAGAATAACTTCAAAGGGATACCAATTCACACATTAGGTATTCATGGGATGGAAAATAGTTAAGATACCAAGCTTGCATTATGGTTCTTGAAACTTCACCACTCCATGAGGACATCACGAGGGGAATGCATGCTTCATCCACTATAGGCCATTCAATATTTTTGGAGACATATGAGCAAGCTAAACAATCATTCTATTGGGAGGAAATGAAAAAATATATCCAATATTTTGTGGTATAATATGAAATCTACCAATGGACAAAGGAAGAAATGATTCATACTCTAGGTTCTCTACAACCATTACTAATCCTAAAAAATGTATGGTCTAATATCCCCATAGATTTTATGGAAGGGTTTCCTTTATAATAGTCAATGCATATAAATGAAGCTCTAAGTCCCTTTCATTTCTAAATATGATGCAATGAAGAAGATATTTCAATCTACATTTTAACTAAGTCAAAATAAGCCAAAATATAATTTAACCATTAATAGTTATGTTACTAACCACAACAACCTAGAAAATGCTATGTTTTTTTTATTTCAATGTAATAAAGATAAATTTGAAAGCCACACAAAACTACTTAAGCATATCCATTGAAAATATTCTCACCATAAAATGAAATAAGCTTTCCATAAACCAAAACATCCAAGAGATAATTACATTTTAAAAAGTTTATGCAAACAAATGATAATACCTAGCAACAAATTTCTTGTTGTAAAGGAAAGGACTGAAAGGAATTAAATGCCTATCTTTTCTCAAATCAAGCTTAAGTAATGACTTTGTATTTCTAATGTATCATTTATAGACAGATTAAACATGCTTGCTTTTTTGAGGACCTCATGTCCCAAAGTTACCTCAAAGGTATGTTTCCACAAGCAATTAATTATTCTCATTGCAGGGTCCAAAATATGGGGGCATGGAGCTCAATTCCCCTAAACTACCTTGTGGTGCGAAGTAAGTTATGTTTCATAATTAGGCAACAAAATATGGCATAATTTACCTATAGATAATGCATATATACATGATGTTGAATAAAAGGCCAATATAGCAATATTTGCAGCAATACAACTACTTAGTTACATGAGGTATGTTGTGTATGGGGCACATGATTCTCTTTTATTATGTAATAAAAAGAGCAACATAGTAAAATATTAAAAATTATAAAGACAACAAGATCTACAAAAGGGAGGATATAAGGGATAAATAAATAAAATTTATAGAGGAAGAAGTGACTTACTACATTTCTAAGCTATATAAATGATGTACAATAGTTATAAAATAGTTGAAAGGGAAAAAAAATTAAAAAATAGTTCAAAACATAGTAGTAAAAATGTCCATCTATCTCTTCTAGATACAACACTAGTCAGTTATGTATCAAGTGACTAGATCAAACAATCACAATCGTAACTTTGTCAAAAGGATGCTTTGTGTATAATCTCATGTATAGTGATGACATAAGATGGTGGCACTATAAATATTTCTACTTGAGAGTGTGGGCACCATATATATTAATGCTATGGAAAAGATGATTCCATGGTGGTCATGACATTGAAGGTGGTATTATTGTCATGAATAGATCTAATATTATGAGTCATAACAAAGATATCTTATTTTATCAAAAGTCTAAAAAAATACTAAGATCTAAGAGTTAGCATTATGCATCACGATTCCTAAGGACTTGAGCAACCCTTCATTTCTAAAATTAGTTAAGCTCTTCATTGATCTATTAAATTATTCTATTCAACTTAGACCACAATTTCTAATGGATTAAATGACTTAAATAACTAGTAAAAACAACATCTTAATATAAAGATAGTGTTTTAAGTTACCAAAAAGAATGGCACTCACATACATGGTTGAAATAATCCACAAAAACCCAATTTTTTTAATTATTTAATAACCTCCTTTACTTATATATAGTATTAGATAGAGGGGCGTTGCTTGGATCTTCTTTGAAGGTTTAAGGTTCAAAGTACAACGGGGGTGTTAACCCTATTGATAACTTAGCTCTGGCCAAGGGAATAGTTAGGATAAGAATGCTTAGCAGGTTTCTCACACTATCCAAATCCAAACAAAAATAAATGATGCTATCATAATATTTTTAACAAACTATATTATAGTATTATGAAACCTTAATTTCTATAAAAAAATCCACATTTCTAATTATTTAAAATTATATCATTTAATATATAATTTATTTTTAATTTATTATTTAAAATTATATAAAAATAAAATGAGTTTCACCCTTACATAAACCTTAACTATTTAACACTATTATAATTTTTTACTACCGAAAAAGACGCTACTTACATTATCGATAACCCGAGCTCAATCCTCATAATAAATATATATAAATATATATATATATATATATAATATAAAACAAAATTTTAAAGCTACAATTCTTTTATATACTTGTATTGCTTGTTGTGACCTTCGTGCTTTCAATTTTGGGTTGGTTGTGCCACGAGTGCGTCCATTTTGGATTGCACCTCCACGCAACAACGTTTGCATATTACCCTAACCTTCGTGCTTTCAATTGTGCGTTGGTTGTGCCACAAGTGCGTCCATTTTGGATTGCACCTCCACGCAACAATGTTTGCATATTACCCTCATTTTCAATTATGCGTGGATGAAGGATTAACTTGTTTTGATTTAATTTCTTTTACTTTTACTTTTACCGAAGAAAACATATAAATTTTTTTTTGAAATGCTAGGGGTGAAGGTAGTTTTAGTTGAGTATTTAGCTTGAAACTGGGATTTTAATCTTGAGTCCCTTCAAAGTCTTTTCAGTTGGAATATAACTTTTACCGAGGTAGGACGGAGACTATAGTAGTAACTTCCGTATTCAAAACGTGGATTTGTGGATTGGTAATTGCTTGTTTGGTTAGGCACTTATCCTTTGATGTTTGCAAAGGTAGTAATCTAATCTGAATCCTCTAAGTACACGTCAAAACGACGATAAAATACAAATCGCGAGCGGTCGGACTCCCTTCCACATTCGGTCAACTATAACGAATAGTTTGGTGGAAACAGTTCCAATAACGAGATAGAATAAGTTTAATAAAGTTCCAATAATGAGATAGAATAGATTTACTAGAGGCAGCCCTATGATTTAAACCCTTATTAAATACTATAAAGTGCTGTTGTGACAGACTCTTATTTAAAAAAAAAAACTTTTAATATTCAAAAGGTGTTATGAAACTTTTCATATTCAAAAAAGTGACAATGATTTCCATTCCCATTTTAATGGTTTCCTTATCTCTATATGTCAAGCACCTCTACATAAAGTGTGAATTGGGTTTACAACTTTTCTCATTTATTAACATCGAGTCTGGGTATGTGTGGGCTCGCCCTCTTACTTTCTAACCGATTAATATGATAATGCAAGCCGAATGACATATTCCATGATTGAAATTTCGTTCCACGTTAATACCTACCTATCTATCTTATCTCTATTTGTCGAGCACCATAAAGTGTGAATTGGGTTTATGACTTTGAAGTACACAATTGAATTTCTAAAATCAGAGATAGACACTTGTCAGGCAGTCACAGAGTTGTGTTGACTTTATGTTCTAATATGGCGTGTAGATATAATTACACGGAATCTCTTGGCGTATTGACTCCGGCGTCACCAATGCTTTAGTTCTTATCGTCTTTATTATTCATTTCTACTCTCTGACCTGCATCTCTTCATCTTTCCTTGTGTTTTTTCTGCCAACGTTTTGGAAATGGAAGCGCTGTCTTTGCCTATTTTTCTTATCCGATTTTTGTCCCTCCCTCTCTTTCTCTTAATCTTCACAATATTAATATCATGGATTGCCTCTTCCTCCTGTGGAGGAGATATATGTGAGCCTTTCAGATGTGTGGATTACGTGTTCGAGTATCCTTTCGGGCATAAGAACAGCAGCTGCGGTGACCCTGCGCTTCAGCTCGAGTGTAATCATGATATGCCTGTGCTGAATATTAGCGGCAACAAATACTACATACTCCAACCCCTTTCTTACCGGAAAGGGGATCCCAACCATCGTATGACAATAATTGACAAGAGGCTTTGCAGACATATATGTTCACGATGGCAACTTAGGCCTAACAATCAATTTAGGCCTAGCAATCAATTTCATATCATAGGGGAATACACCAATATAACTCTGGGAAGAAAATGCAAAGAGATGACAGAGTTGATCGAAGTAGCGCCTAAATTGGGATGCAACGATGACTGGTACCATGACTGGCACCTCTTTTTGAATTTAAGCTTGGCTACCAAGTATTGCGAGTTATTAGTTCAGCTACCAGTCAGGACTTCTGAGATACCTGCTCTATGGTCAAATCCGGAGCAAATTACAGAGAAAGGATTCGATATAGAATGGAGTCTTAGCAAAAGTTGTGAGGATTGTAAGTCAAGAGAGGGGATTTGTATTTACGACACCAATACTTTGGCTTTCAGGCAGTGCAACGCTACCCATCTTTGTAAGAGACTCAAAAACCGCAGAATTTTCGTTTCTAACATAAAGACTGTAATGCTTTAGTATGTGTTACTAACGATATTGATGCTTCATTCGTTGCAGGTAAGAATAAGATTGCTATTCCTCTAGGTGAGCATGGCTTTCTCTTTAGCACGCACTAATTTTTCTAGCAACTTTTATTTCTCACAAGAAATAATCCTTCCTTTTAGGTTGCTCTATAGGAGGCGTCGCCCTGGCAGCCACAGTAGTACTGCTATTTATTTTTTATGTGAAGAGGAAACAAACTACTTCTAGCCGAGGTCATCTTGGCGACTTCGGATGCTCGCAAAGAAACGATAGGGAAGCAGAGTACGTAACAGGTAATCTCTTCATATTCCGTTATGATGAATTTGAGCAGGCCACAAATTTTTTCCATGAAGACAACGAACTTGGAGATGGGGGCTTTGGCTCGGTCTTTCTAGGAAAATTACGAGATGGACGAACTGCAGCAGTAAAGAGGCTTTATCAGGAAAACCCAAGAAGGGTCGAACAATTCATGAATGAAATACAGATCTTGTCGTCTCTGAATCATCCAAACCTGGTTCGGCTTTATGGTTGCACTGATCCACAGAGTGCAGTGCTGCTGCTTGTTTATGAGTTCATTCCAAACGGAACCTTGGCCGATCATCTGCATGGAAGCAGAAGGACGCCTAAAGGTTTGGCTTGGGAAATTCGCTTAAACATTGCCATAGAGACTGCTCAAGCATTGGCTTTCCTCCACAGTGTTGAGCCGCCGGTATTTCACAGGGATGTGAAATCCACTAATATTCTTCTGGATGAGAATTTCAGGGCAAAAGTTGCAGATTTTGGGCTTTCCAGATTGGTGCCTCTAAATGTCTCACACGTGACAACTGCTCCGCAAGGCACGCCGGGCTATGTCGATCCAGAGTACCATCAATCCTTCCAGCTTACAGACAAGTCTGATGTTTACAGTTTTGGGGTTGTGTTGGTGGAGATCATCTCTGCTAAAGTAGCTGTGGATGTAAACCGAAATAGGAATGAAATTAGCCTTGCTAATATGGCCTTAGATAAGATTAGAAGAGGAGCTTTGCATGAGTTGGTAGATCCAGATTTGAAGAGTGAAACAAACCATGAGGTGAAGGCAATGGTTGCTGCCGTTGCCGAATTGGCCTACCAGTGCCTTGCAAGAGAGAGGGACTGTAGACCAGACATGAAGGAAGTTGCAGCTCGTCTTGAGGACATCAAACAACTGTATGAAAGCAGGGCGAGGGAACAGCAAAAGTCGATAAGGAAAGAATCTAGCGACCTCCAAGGTGTGGTCTCATCACTATCTCCAACCTCTGTAATAGAAGAGTGGCCCGGCACAGCTTCGGATAAGAGTATATAAATCGTTTTGGGTAGGTTTCTTTTAGAAGAATCAAAGGATACAGCTGCAACACAAATGACCTCCAGAATATGGGTCCGGAACCTCTTTAATTAGCTGCACTTATTATAGAGAGTATACGCGAGGATATTGAGGGTTGATGTTGTATGAGGTTGATATTTTCTTGCTTGAAATGATAAATGTATTTGAAACTCAACAATTGGTTTCTATGTTAATCAAGTTGGGTTCTGAATCTTCTTACAAGTTTTCGAAGCTCCCGAGGACCCGTCTGTTTTGGTTTTCCTTTGGCCGCTAAGCAATTACTGTACTTGTTAAACCATCAGTAAGTGCATTTCAGCTTTGAATTCTTTAACTTTGAAATGACTTTTACTTATGATTTGATTGTTGATCAATGTTTATAGCCCCATGTCCAAATTATTGAACTCTTCTCAATGCGATGCAAAAATTGACGCATGACTTCATTACTTCGCACTCTTCTCAATGCGATGCAAAAATTGACGCATGACTTCATTACTTAGCTATATGTTTGGAGTTGCAGATCTTCTATAAACTGTGATTTATGCTGGGTTAGTCATGCAAGACGAAAGTTATCTAAACAAACATTCTTGCTTCCTCTAGTTTCATGTATAACCTATATAACTGTTTTATAGTTTTTAGCAAGGTTTTATAGATGTGGGTGCATAAGGTGTATCAATGCGGATCTTTGGAGTCAATATATATAATTCAATATTAATGGTTTTATTAATATTATTAATGTTTTTTTTTAAGTTTAATGGTTAAATTGGTAACGTTTGGTTGTGTGTTATGTTTTTTTTTTTTTGTTCATAAGCATAGTTTTCAATTTTATTAGGGTCATGTTTAAGAGGAGACTGCTCAGCCCTATATGTTGGTAACTTGAATAAATTTATTGTTACATATTTTATCCTGAGGACATCGTAATGGTTAGGGCTTTAGCTTGGAAGGTTCAATGTTCAAACCTATGAGAGTGTGTGAGGGGGTGAGTGTGTGTATAGATGGGTGTTTGACCTATATTGATAAGTTCAGCTCTTACTATTATAAAAAGCCATGGTTAGGAATGGTTAGGATGGGATGGGATGCCCAATTAAAATTTGTTACACTAACCTTAATAAAAAAAATTTATTAACATAGTATATGAATATTAAAAAAATAATTATAATTAATATAGCATATGAATGTAAAGAAAATAATTATAATTAAAATATGAACCTTTAATAAAAATATAATATCCTACCAAATTGAATGTTTATTAAAGAAAATTGATTAATTATATAATACATAATATTCAATTTAAAATATATATAATATAAAAAACAATAAATAAATAATTAATTAATTATACTAATCTTAGTATATGTTTTTAACAAATATATTTAATATATAAACCCAACGTTTCAAACACGCTAATGTCTTTGAAACGTCAATCGAAGAAGGGAAACACAAAGAGGAGTTTCAATATTTAAGAAAAAAGAGGTTTCAAGATTTTCTATTGGAGGGTAACAAACCTGCATACCCAACAAGTTTCAAGAAACTTCTTTGGGTATCTAGACCTTTACCTATTGATGCGGACGAAAGAGGATAGCATTCGTGAATATGCCAGGTTAATTCCATACTATTTTTCAATTTGATCAAAAGTTATGCAGGTTATATGAAACATAATCTACTTATAAAGTGAACAATCACGTGATTTATAGGCATTCTTGTAAACCAACCGACAGTCATGAAATACGTTATCCGAAAGAAATTCATACAGGTTTCTTTTTCGTACTTTTGTTGTCTTTGTAATATGCTAATTAATAATTGTTGTCTTGGTTACCAATCTATCTATTTTTAAAGTTTAGTGGATTTGTAAAATTTAGTTTGGTAGGGTATTTATGAAGAAAAGTTAGATTTCAAGGAAAGTTGTTGTTAGGAATGGAGCCTCATTATGAGGAGGCTAAACAAAGAAAGTTTTTGGATTTACTGCAGGATGGACAGGGAGAGTTTCCAAATTTACAGTATGTTAGTCTACTAGAAAAAGTTTTCACATTTACAATAGGATAGTCAGGAAAAGTTGTTTTGTTTTTATCCCAAAATTAGGTGTTGGGAACTCAATGTTGATCTTAGAATGTATTAAGAAAAAAATTCAAATTTACAGTTTGTTAGTCTACCAGAGAAAGTTTCCAGATTTACAACATGACAGCCAGGAAAAGTTGTTTTGTTTTTATCCCAAAATTAGGTACTGGGAACTCAGTGTTAATCTTGGAATGTATTAAGAAAAGCAGTTTTTTTTTTCTATTTTTTTTCTTATATATAGTTGTGAGGAAAAACAAAGTATACAATGAAAATTACTGTATTGATTCCTTGTAAATATAGAGATGAAATTACAGCAGATGTTTGTTGTAGGTTGTAACCCTCTATTGCTTGGATTGAGAAAGAAAGGACTGAATATTCTTGGTGGATGTAACCCACATTGGGTGAACCACGTTAAAATCGTTGTCTCTTCTACTGTGTGTTTATCTTATTTTGTTAATTCTCTGTTAAAGTTTGAAACACTATAATTGATTTTCTATATTTTATATAGTGATTTTCTCTAACAAGTGGTATCAGAGCGAGGTTTTGTTGGGTGCACTTGACAGAAGGAGAATTTTTGGATCAAGTGGAAGCAATTGTGAAAGAAGGAGTTGAAAAATTCAATGGCCAGAACTTTCAATTCTGGAAGATGTAGATGGAGGATTACTTGTACCAGAAGGATCTTTACTTACCTCTTGAGGGGGAAACAGAGAGACATTCAACTATGTCTTATGAGGAGTGGAGTCTCTTTGATAGAAAGGCATTGGGTACTATGAGGCTGTGCTTGGGAGCCACTGTAGCCTTCAACATCTCTGATGAAAATACTACCAAGGGAGTCATGGATAAGTTGGCCAAGATGTATGAGAAACCATCAACATCAAATAAGATATTCTTAATGAAAAAGGTTATTTAACATGAAAATGAGTGAAGAAGGATCTGTGCAGGATCATTTAAATGAATTTAATATTGTCACTAATCAATTGCATCCAGTAGGATTGGATTTTGATGATGAGATTAGGGCCTTATTAATCTTATGCTCTCTTTCAAAAAGTTGGAATATTTTGGTAATGGTGGTAAGTAACTCTGCTTCGAGTTCAAATAAATTAGAATTTGATGATGTGGTTGGTGTGATACTCAATGAGGACATGAGAAGAAAAACCATAGGAGAATCATCTAGCACCGCCTTAACTGTTGAGAATAGAGGAAGAGGAAGAGAAAGGAGCAAGAGTTCACATCATGGCAAATCCAAAGGCAGATCCAAATCATGTGGAAAAGGAAAGATACAGTGTTGGCACTATGGCAAAAAGGGTCATCTCAAGAAGGACTATTGGCAAAGAAAGGGTGATGAAAATGAAGGTAATGATAATAATGGTAACACTTCAGAAGCCAATATTACTGGACAAATTCTACAAGATGCTTTAATATTATCTCTTTATAGAAATAGTGATTATTGGGTAATTTATAGTGGTGCTTCATTCCATGCTACCTCACATAAGGAATACTTCATAGATTATGTTTCTGGAGATTATGGACATGTTCTATTGGAAAATGACCAACCATGTAAAATTGTGGGTATTGGAAAGATTTTGATTAAATCCCCAAATGGATGTCAATGGTCTCTTAAAGAGGTGAGACACATACCAGATTTAAAGAGAAATCTTATATCGGCAAGTAAGCTTGATGGTGAAGGATACACGGTTGCATTCGGAGAAAATGCTTGAAAAGTTACTAAAGGTTCATTGATAGTAGCTAGAGGTAAATTGGTGGGTACTCTTTATTTACTTACTTATTTTTCTCAATGCTCCATGATTTTAGTTTCTACAGGCAAGAGTGCATCTTTGTGGCACCAAAGACTTGGCCATATGAGTGGAAAAGGTATGGAAATTTTACATTTAAGAAAGTTATTGCCTAAGTTAAAAGAGATTGATTTGGAATTTTGTGAGGATTGTGTTTATGGTAAAGCAAATAGAGTTAGATTTCTCAAGGATGGCAAGGAAAGGAAGAAAGAGAAATTGGAGCTTGTGCACTCAGATGTTTGGGGCCCAACTCAGGTAACTTCTCTTGGAGGTTCCTCTTACTATGTACTTTTTATTGATGATGCAACAAGGAAAACATGGATATATTGCATTAAGAATAAAAGTGATGTTTTTAATACCTTCAAGAATTGGAAAGCATTAGTTGAAAATAAAACTAGAAAAAGGTTAAAGTGTCTAAATTCGGATAATGGTGGAGAATATTGCAGTAGAGAATTTGATGTGTTTTGTTCTAAAAATGGAATTAGAAGAATCAAGGTAGTTCTAAGAACACCTCAATAAAATGGGGTTGCAGAAAGAATGAATAGAACCATCATGGAGCGTGCTAGGAGCATGAGAATACATGCAAGCTTACCATTATTTTTATGGGCTCATGCTATTGATACTATAGTATATCTAATTAATAAAGGACCATCTAGTGCCTTGGATGGAGGAATTATGGAAGAGCTTTGGACAGGTAAACCAGTAAATTATTCTTTCCTTAAGGTATTTGGATGTGAGGCTTTTATGCATATAGACAAAGAGAACATAAATAAGTTAGATGCTAAGGCCCAAAAGTGTTATTTTATTGGTTACAGTATTGATGGCTTGGGTTACAAATTATGGGATTGTGATAACCAAAAATTCATTAGAAGTAAGGATGTTATATTTAATGAAAAAAACTTATATAAATATCGGTTGTAGGGAAAGAAACAGAAAGAGGAAAATACTAAATACATAGACCTTGATGGACACATAGAAAATGTAACTCCAAAAGTGGTAGAAGATCAAAATGTACAACAGAAGCAACAAGCACCTCAATCTCCAGAAAGTGTTGTTAGACGATCTACCAGGATAAGTAGAATTCCTCAACGTTTCTCTGATTATGTTTTGTATACTGATGTTGGTGAGCTAGAATATTTTTAGGAAGCATTACAGATGGATACCAATAATAAGTGGGAGCTTGCAATGAATGAAGAAATGGACTCTTTATTCCACAACCAAACTTGGGATTTGGTTGAGCTACCCAAAGGTAAAAGAGCTTTGACCAATAAATGGGTGTATAGGATTAAAGAGGAGAATGAAGGGCATAAGAGATACAAAGCAAGACTAGTGGTCAAGGGATTCGCTCAAAAAAAAGGTATTGATTTTGATGAGATTTTTCTCCAGTTGTAAAAATGATCTCTATTAGAGCTACTTCGAGTCTTATAGCTATAAAAAAATTGTATCTAGAGTAATTGGATGTGAAGACAGCATTTCTTCATGGTGATTTGGAGGAGGAAATTTATATGCACCAACTAGAAGGCTTTCAGGTGAAAGGTAAAGAGGATTGAGTATGTAAACTAAAAAAAGAGCTTGTATGGGTTAAAACAAGATCCTAGATAGTGGTATTTAAAATTTGATAAGTTCATGGCTAATCAAAGGTTTGAAAGATGTCAAAGTGATCATTGTGTATATTTTAAGCAAACTATAAATGGTAACTATGTTATTTTGCTATTGTATGTGGACGACATGTTGGTTGTAGGAACAAATATGCAAGATATAAACATGCTCAAGAAGAAGTTGGCTAAATCCTTTGTCATGAACGATTTGGGAGAAGCCAAAAAAATCCTTGGTATGAGGATAACAAGAGAAAAGGAGAGTCACACTCTAAAATTATCACAAGCATAATACATTGAAAAAGTGCTTTAGAGATTCAACATGAACAATTCAAAGTCTGTTGCTACTCCATTGGCAAAGCATTTCAAACTCACCAAAGATTTGTGTCCCAAGACACAAAATGAACAAGATCATATGGCTAAGGTTCCCTATGCATCAGCAGTTGGAAGCTTGATGTATGCAATGGTTTGTAAAAGACTAGACATTGCCCACGCAGTGGGAGTAGTGAGTAGATTTATGAGTAATTCAAGAAAAGGACATTGGCAAGCGGTAAAATGGATACTCAGGTACTTGAGAGGAACTTCAAATAATTCTTTGAATTTTAGAGGCTCTAATATATGCTTGAAATGTTTTGTAGATTCTGATATGGTAGGTGATCTTGATGGTGGAAGGAGCACTACTGGCTACATATTTACTATATGAGGAGGAGTGGTTAGTTGGATTTCTAAACTCCAACACGTAGTTGTCCTTTAAACCACTGAATCTGAATATGTTGCTACTGTAGAAGCAAGCAAAGAGATGGTTTGGTTGCAAAGACTAATGGAAGAACTAGGGAAGAAGCAAGAGGATAATAGGTTGTGGAGTGATAGCAAGAGTGCTATACACCTTGCGAAGAATTCAATATTCCATTCAAAAACTAAACACGTCAAACTCAGGTATCATTTCATTAGATCAGTAGTGGAAGATGGATCTTTGAAATTAGGGAAAGTTCACACATCACAAAATTCTGTTGACATGCTTACAAAAGTGGTGTCAAGAGAAAATTTGAGCTTTTGCTCAAATTCAGTTGGCCTTAAGGAACAAGAGGCCATGATGAGAATTTTTCAGTCCTTGGTTGCAGTATGGTGCAATGGAATTAGTATCCAAGTGGGAGATTGTTAGGAATGGAGCCTAATTATGAGGAGGCTAAACAGAGAAAGTTTCTAGATTTACTGCAGGATGGGCAAGGAGAGTTTCTAGATTTACAATATGTTAGTCTGCCAGAGAAATTTTCCAGATTTACAACAGAATAGCCAGGGAAAGTTGTTTTGTTTTTATCCCAAAATTAGGTGCTGAGAAATCATTGTTAATCTTGGAATGTATTAAGAAAAAAAAAATTCTATTTTTTTTCTTATATATAGTTGTGAGGAAAAACAAGGTATACAATGAAAACTACTATGTTGATTCCTTGTAAATATAGAGAGGAAATTACAGCAGATGTTTGTTGTAGGTTGTAACCCTTTATTGCTTGGATTGAGAAAGAAAGGACCGAAAATTCTTGGTGGATGCAACCCACATTGGGTGAACCACGTTAAAATCATTGTCTCTTCTACTGTGTGTTTGTCTTATTTTGTTAATTTTGTTGTTAAATTTTGAAACACAATAATTGTTTTTCTATATTTTATATAGTGATTTTCTCTAATAGTCTTTTGTCAAGGTAGTAGTCGATCTGAATCTTATGAGTGTATGCTGGATTGATGATGACGATATGAATCCCAAGCATCCTATGGTCCATTTTATGTCGGGTTATAAAACAACAAAGTGGAATAGGTTTGGTAGATGATGGTACGAGTCCGAGCACCTGGTGGTCCATTTCACATTGGGTTATAAAAAACAAGGTAGAATAATTTTGGTGGATGATGGTACGAATATGAGTACCTAGTGGTCTATGCACCTGGTGATCCATTTCATATCAAGCTATAAAAAACAAGGTTGAAAAATTTTGGTGGATGATAGTACGAATTCGAGTAGCCAGTGGTCCATTTCACATTGGACTATAAAACAACAAGGTGGAATAGGTTTGATGGATGTAACCCTATAGTTTGAAACTTAAACTTCGCAGCTACTAAAAATAATGTGGTTGTAACCAACTCTAAAAAAAAATGTTTTTGCAACTCTTAAAAGAAATGTTTTTGCAACCTTATCAACAACATTATTTTAAAATAGTATTTATAAGTCTATTTTTCAATAACATATAAATTGCTCTATAATTTTAAAATAGTATTTTTATGTGTAATTTTTTAAATAACATAGTGGGCATTAGAAAATTTTGCTTTGGATATATAATTTACTCTACTATAACAGAATATTAGGAATTTGGATATAGTTTATATATAATTTATTCTACAATAACAAAAGATTAGGAATTTGGATATAGCTTACATTTATTTTGAAGCTAATGCACAAAAGGTTAAAAAAAGAAACATTTCCAAATAAATTTGAAAAGGTTTCAATATCATTTTAATATTATAATTTTACTACATAAATTTGAATTAGTTTTCATTACATACAAGCAAATCAAGCATATTGGTTTAAGTAGAAATAGAAATATTAAAATATTTCTCATGGCTAAGGAATAAAAGAGTTTATAAAATCCATAGTATTTTATTTTACTATTATTAATAATTGTTTAGGTATATAGTGCTTTAAATATTTAGGTTTATGGGTTTAAATGATGTCATAATTTTTTATTATAAAAATATATTTTTTAAAGATGTAATGATTATTATTTATGAGTTATTAGATTAAGTCTTATTTTTATATGAATGAGAATCCTTGAGCATTAGGGTTAGAGTAGCCAAAGTTTATTAAAGAGTCAAGGAGACAAGAGAAGAGACATCTCATAGTTTGTTGTATCAAAGCTCTACTTTTAAAAAGGTTTACTCCTAAAAGAGGCTTACGATTTTGTAATGTGTTGTTGATTTTTGAAATATAATTTATTGCATTTTTATTTTGTATTGCAATATTGTTAATTTCAAGCTTTATTTTATGTTATTATAACAATATGATGTGGATGTGCCTTATTTTTACTACAAGTTTCCTAACAAGTGGTATTAGAGCATTTTTTAGGACCGTATTCTATTAGTTTACAAATAGTTTTTGACCATTTTGACATGTTAGGTGTATTTTTTTTCTCGCTTATTACCCTACAACAAAATATTGAGTCATTTTTTTTT
The DNA here is from genome assembly GCA_028583015.1 of Wollemia nobilis. NCBI lineage: Eukaryota > Viridiplantae > Streptophyta > Pinopsida > Araucariales > Araucariaceae > Wollemia > Wollemia nobilis. The sequence continues at coordinate 1,060,893 of JAQPPZ010002486.1, read as the reverse complement.
AGTTTTATTTTAATAGTTTAGAGACACTATGTTGGGGGTTTTAAAATATCATAGAGGAGTTATCATCATTGACTAAGCTAGATTACCCATAAAACATCTAGTGAAACAAACAGTGATCAGACTCCAGTACCTATGCCTCAAATGATACCCATACATGAATTTGATCTCCCATGTACTTTTAGGTATATAGGGAGACCCCCAAGGTTTAATAAATACCTTTAGCTCTAGGAATATTTTTGACTATGTATCTATCCATAGTGCACCAAAGATAACACTCAAAAAGATTACCTTTCCATACTGTAAGAGAGGTAGATAGTGTGCTCAAGGGTATGTGTGAAACCTCCTTGAGTAGTGGCCTGAAGTATTGGTCTAAGCATTATTTTTCATCATTGTGGTATAATAGAGGGCTATGGACAATACACACACCTTGACCTAGATTTATCCTATTTTAGTCATATGTCAAATCCTAAAACAAACCATCAAACCTACCAAAATACTAACTATAAAAGTGAGCATATTGAGGAGACTACACCTATCACATAATTGACTCTATTATAATTGCTCTTGATTGAGAAAGATAATTATTGGGGGTCAATAACAATAAGGAACAATGTGAGTTACAATTTTTAGTAATAGTCAAAATAATTATCAATAAAATTCAAGAATAGTGTTAGGCAAGGTAGTTGTCAATAGAAATCAAGACAATTATTAGGAACAGTTAGGAATAAAGTCAAACAAGTCAATTGTATATAAAAGTTTAGACAATTGATAGTAACAATTAGATAAAACAGTTGTAAAGATAGATATGAAAGTCATTTTTCTAGGTTAAAAAACTTTAGAAAAAAATAGACTTAACTAAAAAAGGTTTAGGGTGCCAAAAAATATCATTTGAGACCTAGTCCATTGTGATTGTCTCTTCGAGCTGATGATTTTCATATATACCACCCAAACACTTTGTTGAGACCATCACTAAAAATAGTATTTGCTGAAACAACACTTCTATTTTTAGTAAGGTAATACAAATCACAAGTCCATGGCTAGATGGACTAGAGGAGCAATGTGTGTGTGTGTGTGAGAGAGAGAGAGAGCAAAACTAATTGAGTGAACAAATAGGGTTATTAATTCAACAACTTACTAACCTAAAAAACTGATTTGGACAAGAAGTTAAAAATTTGAAATATCATATGCAACTCTTGGAATATAAACATATTAAAGTGAAAATGGATATTGAGAAAAAATCCATAAGGTTAAAGGGCATTTAAAATGAGCCACTCATTTACACCAATAAATTAACAATGAAGGAATGGTAGAATGTTTATGAAATATGAACAAGGAACTACATCATGATATTTTAAATAATAATGACCCATATAAAATACCCAAATTAGATATCCTTAAGTTTAATAGAAAGGACCCTAATAGTTGGTTGTGTTGGGCAAATCAATTTTTCAAACTCCACGGACCACAATACACCCTAATACTTATGGATCAAATGGAATCCTTTAACTTTGAATCTAAAGCCCTTCAATGGTATCAATGGGTGCAACATATGACTCCTAACCTTTCTTAGGAAGAATTTGAATCCCAATTACTCATTTGTTTTGGTCCTAGTGAGTATCAAGACTTTACAAGAGCCTTAACCAAATTAAAATAGACCTATATTTTTATGAGTATCTAACTCGGTTTGAGAAGTTAGCTAATAAAACAAGGGTTTTGAGTGAAAGAAATTTTTAGAGTTATTTTACCAGTGGGTTAAAGGATGATATCAAGATTGATGTAAAAATATTCAAACCATAATCAATGATGCAAGCAAATCGATTGGCTAGATTAGTAAAGGAAACTTTTACTGCTTAGAGGTTTTCATATGAATTTTCAAAAGCCAAACCTTTAATTCCATCCAACATCACATTGAATATAGAAAATAAATCTCCAATAGTTAAACGATTAACTAGGAAGAAATGAATATCCATCGAGAAATATTCTCTAAAACACAACAAAAATTAAATATGTTAAATATGAATGATTTTATGCTAAATAAAACACATGAAGAAGAAGTAAAACAATTAAAAAAAAAAAATCATCAAGATGAAAGTAAAGCACAAAAAACTACAACAAAAAATTTTAGTTCATACAAAAAAAATCTTAATCCCTCAAAATATGAACAAAATTGATCAAATAAACAAGATTGATAAAATTCTATAAATAATATCATTTAGTGGTTCTATAAATTTATAGAACCATAACTGAAATTATCCTCTAACGATGTAACCTTCGTGATACAAGGCTTTCAACTATAGGTTGATTGTGCCACAAGTGTCCATTTTCCATTGCACCTCCAGGCAACAATGTTTGCATATCACCCTCATTTTCAATTATGCGTGGATGAAGGATTAACTTGTTTTGATGCAATTTCTTTTCGCACAGAAAAAATAAAATTATTGAGATGCTTGGGCCGAGATAATTGGTGGACCGGTTTTAGTGGATGAAGGATTAATTTGTTTTGATGTAATTTTAAAAAAGAAAAAAGAAAAAATATATATTTAATAATATGGAGATGTTTGAGTGGTGGGAATAAACAAACTGGTTTTAACTGAGTGTTTACAAATTTAAAGTCTGAAATTCTAATCCTAAACTCCTTCAAAATCCTTCATTTAAAATAAATCTAGTACAAAAGTAAAACAAAGACTATAATAACAACTTTCAAAATCCTCTCACTTTCCATATTCGAAATGTTCTCAAGAATATGAAAAAAAACTGCTACACATAAAAGTGTGAAATGGGTTTATGATTTTGAAGTCCACTATTGATTTTCTAAAATCAGAGATAGACACTTGTCAGGCACTCACAGAGTTGAGTTGACTTTATGTTCTAATATGGCGTGTAGATATAATTACACGAAGTCTCTTGGCTTATTGACTTCGGCCTCACCAATGCTTTAGTTCTTATCGCCTTTATTATTCATTTCTACTCCCTGGCCTGCATCTCTTCATCTTTCCCTTTGTTTTTTCTGCCGACTTTTTGGAAATGGAAGCGCTCTCTTTGCCTATTTATCTTAACCGATTTTTGTCCCTCCCCCTCTTTCTCACAATATTAATCTTCACAATATTAATATCATGGCTTGTGGAGATATATGTGAGCCTTTCATATGTGTGGATTATGTGTTTGAGTATCCTTTCGGGCATAAGAACAGCAGCTGCGGTGACCCTGCGCTTCATCTTGTAATCATGATATGCCTGTGTTGAATGTTAGCGGCAACAAATACTACATACTCCAACCCCTTTCTTACCGGAAAGGGGATCCCAACCATCGTATGACAATAATTGACAAGATGCTTTGCAGACATATATGCTCACAATTGCAACTTAGGCCTAACAATCAATTTCATATCATAGGGAATACAAGAATATAACTCTCGGAAGAAAATGCAAAGAGATGACAGAGTTCAGCCAAGTAACACCTAAATTAGGATGCAAGACTGGCGCCATGACTGACACCTCTTGAGATGTTGGTGGAAAGCTGAGATAGGATGGTTGAAGGGATGTGGAAGGCTTGGTCTGAACGAGCGTGGAAGGTTAGCCTTTGTTGAGTGAAAGACTTGTTTGAGACCGAATCAGCTGAGAGAACCACAACAGCAAGTTGAGTTTTTGAGTATAGTGCAACAACATAAGTTGTTGGGTGGAAGGCTGAGTCAACTAAAACCCTCCATTTTTATTTTTGGTGTTTCTGCGGGTTTGGAACCCACATGTATTGAAGTTGTTTTTCCCCCTCTTTACAACAGAAAAATGTGCAAAAGACTAAGGTTTTTCTCTATAAAAAAAAATGTCTCATCTTTTAGGAGTCATATCTTCGCAAAAATTTATCCAACTCAGCTGATTCTTGAATCAACTTGTAAGCTTTAAAACGATTGAGAGAGATTTGACCTTGTGAAGTCAACCATTCGAAACAAGGATAGGGATTATTTTTTAAATTGCAAAAATGAAATTATAAATATTTTTCAGCTAAAATTCGAATGATAGGAAGAACAATCAACAACCACCTGATTTGATTTGTAGGTATTCTTCTAAACCAATGGACAGTCATTAAATGCGTTATCTGTAAGAAATTCATACAGGTTTCTATTTCGTACTTTTGTTGTCTTTGTAATATGCTAATTAATGTTTCGGTGAACCTTATCAAACACTGCATTGTTTTAAAATAGTATTTAAAGGTTTATTTATCAATAGCATATATACCGCTCTATAGTTTTAAAATAGCATTTTATGTTAAATTTTTTAAATAACATAGTGAACATTAAAAAAATTATTGCTTTTTACTATAACAGAAGATTAGGAATCTAGATATAGTTTGCATTTATATGAAGCTATTAATAAAAATTTGGAAAGAAATTTGAAAAGGTGTCAAAAAGAAAAAAAAACAAGGAACTGTCCAAGATCCAAGCATATATTTGAGGCTGTCAATATCATCTTAATATTAAAATTTTACCACATAAGATTGAATTAGTTCTCATCACATATAAGCAAATCAAGCATATTGGTCTAAGTAGAAATACAAATATTTGTCGGGTAAGGAATAGAAGAGTTCATAGAATCATTGTATTATAGTCAAATGTTAATAATAATTGTTTAAGTATGTAGTATGTTAAACATTTAGGTTTATGGGTTTATAAGATATAGAGATTTTTTATTATAAAAAATATTATTTAAAAATGTAATGATTATTATTTATGAGTTATTAGTTCAAGCCTCATTTGCATATGGAGGGGAAATTTTGAGTTTTAAGGTCAAAGTAGCCAAAGTTTATGAAAAATTCAAGGGGACAAGAGAAGAGATATATCATATTTTTTTGTATCAAAGCTCTACTTTTAAAGAGTTTGTTCCTTAGAAGAGGATTTCAATTTTGTAATGTGTTATTGATTTTTGCAATATAATTTGTTGCATTTCTATTTTGTATTGCAATATTGTTCATTCTAGCCTTTATTTTATGTTATTATAGCAATATCATGTGGATGTGCCTTATTTTTATTGCAAGGTTCCTAGCAAGTGGTATTAGAGTGCTTTTTAGGACCATGTTTTTCTAGTGCACAAACAGTTTGTCTTGTCATTCTGACATGTTAGGTGTAATTTTTCTTTGTTTTTATTTTCCTACTTATTACCCTACAAACAAAAATAGAGTCATTTTTTTGTTTAAGTTTAATAGGTTAGAGGCTCTATGTTGAGGGTTTTAAAATATCATAGAGGAGTTGACATCATTGGCTAAGCTAGATTGCCCATAAAATGTCTAGTGAAATGAACAATGATCAGACTCCAAACTCCGGTACCTATGCCTCAAATAACACCCATACATGAACTTGTTCTCCCATGTACTTTTAGGTATATAGGGAGACCCTCCTAGGTTAAGGAGAGACCTTTAGCCATAAGAAGAGTTTTGATTGTGTATCTATCCATAGTGTGCCAAGCATAACACTCGAGAAGATTATATTTTCATATTGTCAGAGAGGTAGACAATGCACTCAAGGGTATGTGTCAAACCCCCTTGAGTAGTGGCTTGAAATATTGGTCTAAGCATTATTGTTTATCGTTGTCGTATAATATAGGGCTATGGATAATGCACTCACCTTGACCTAGAGTTATCATATTTTAATAATATAACAAATCCTAAAATAAACCATCAAACCTACTAAAAGCCTAACTACAAAAGTGAGCATATTGAGGAAACTACACCTATCACATAATTGAATCTATTATAACTGCTCTTGATTGACAAAGATAATTATTGGAGGTCAATTTAGTTAGGAATAATGTTAGTTACAATTGTTAGTAATAGTCAAAATAATTGTCAATAAAAATCAAGAATAGTGTCAGACAAGGTAGTTGTCAATAGTAGTCAAGATAATTATCAATAATAGTTAGGAATAAAGTCAAACAGGGCAATTATATGTAACAGTTGAGATAGTTGACAATAACAAGCAGAAAAAATAATTTCCAAGGACAAAGATGAAAGTCATTTTTCTAGGTGAAAAAATATTTAGAAGAAAAATATACTTGAATCAAAAAAAGGTTTAAGGTGCCAAAAAAAGTCGTTTGTCTTTGAAAATACATTAGTTTGTACATATGCATGTTTTTTGTGTTCTTAATACATCAATTTTGTATGACCGTTTTTCTCTAACAATTGTCAGAAACAAGTAAAAAAGCCATGAACTCTATAGTGCAGTATTTTTGAGAAGGTATTTTTGAAGTGAAGCCTTATAAAGGAGGTAGAGTTATGTATAGTTTTGAATGCAGTAGTAATACTGATATCATGGATGCAGTCTCTAGTGGACCAAGTGTGTTCTATGATGTTTTTTGCATGGTTTCGATATGATCCTTCACCCTATAGGTAGAATTTGATCTTTCAGAGGGTAATGTTTGTATAGAAATTATTCCTTAAAACATAACTTTAAAGATAAATCTTGTTTTGACTCCTAAGACCCAATGGATAAGACTCTGGATTCAATTGTCTTTGCAAGCAAATCCACCCAGGAGGCGCCAGAATGTAGGCCCAAAATGGCCACATACTTAGTAAATTTTGTACAAATTTGACTAAGTGACAAAATCATCATTTCACAAACCTTGTAGTATGCTTTTATCCAGAACCGGGTTAGAAGATATGAATCCACTCAATAGTTAGTCAAGTTTTCTTGTTTGGACCGATTTTGGGTGACTTTAATCTGGCTCCGAAATGAAGAAATATTCCAAATCCACAAAAGTTCCTAAGAGATAATGATGTCATCGGCAAAAAAGTGCAGAATGGTGATTCCGAGAAGGTCCTTTTTGTTTCTAACTCTAGGATGAAGACAAATTTCAAAATCCATAAAAGTTCCTAAGAGATGATGACATCAACAATGAAAAAGTGTGGAATGGCAATTCCATAATGGGCAAGTCTTCCCTTTACAAAATGAAGATAATACGGGGTAGCAAAATGATGAAAGTGTGGATTCATGACATAAGGAGTACGTGACTAGATCCAGACCCGGATTGATCGATATAATATTGAATATTAATATCCCAAAGTGGATTCGAGGTTCAAAGGTCTGGATTGGAGATTCTGATGTTTCTAATAAGAAAGAGGACGTCATAATTTTTAAAGCGGATTGGCATTTAGCTTATGTCAGATTGAATCTGAATTGTGTGATGAATAAGATCGACAATTGAGGTTAAGCTACCAAATATTGGTTGTTTTAAAGATATTATTGTATCAAAATTGTAATAGTCTATCGAGAGATGAATTGTCGAGGGTTTCCATGAAGATCAAACCAGAGACGATTACATATCGATGATGGTAATTCACTCCCAAGAAGGATCAACAAAAATACGTGATATTTAATGCCTGAGCTTCAGTTCCACTGAAAAATCAACAAGTTGCAAAGACACCGAGTTGTCATGGCTGATTTTCTTTCAATGAATTTCCCAGAGGACAGACCAATGAGTTTATGCCAACTAAGATCTTTGTTGTACTGTTGTAACAAGATTATGTGTATTGTTTCTTGATTATTGTAATAAGGAAACTATAAGTAGAGTTTGAACCCTCATTTGAAGGGTCAACTCTAGCGTGTTTGCCTATGCTATTGTAAATATTCTCGAAGAGCTGAATGAAAGGAGAAATACATTGATCTTTGCCTCAATTTCATTTTCTCTTGCTTGATGTCAGAGGTTTGGATTTTAAAGTTGCATTTTTGTAAATACTTAAATGGTTAGTTTGTGCCTATTTTGGATTACTAGTTGTTGTGAGTAATTGAAATCTGCTTTGAGTTTGTTCTATGTTATTGGAAAGTATATTTCTATAAAATCTAAGTTTTTGGTGAATTTTGTTATTTGGATTATCATTCCCCGGGTATTGAAATTGCTTGCTATAAAATTTCTCTATTATGCTTTAATATATGAAATAATCTATTGTGAGATAAATGTTGATCTGAGTTTATGTCCCTTAAAATGGTTTTTTGAGAACTTTTTATGATGGTGCAATGTTGTTAACCTATCCATCCATTGTTATCTACATCTCTCTAACCCTAACCTTATCTTACCCTAAACTCCAAACCCTAATTGAGCATAATTGTGTCAACAACCTGCTAAGTTGACAAGGAACTAGCCTACTCTGGAGGTTGGATCGAAAACTCCAGTTTTGATCCATCCAATGTTGAGTGTTGAGTTGCAGCTATCAGGTGCAAGCCTAGACAAAAACTAGGAAGATAGACAGTCATAGTACTAAGTGAAAACTTGGTGTAATTCAGTGCCCAATACATAGAAGCATAAATAGAATTGTTAGAGACTCAATATTTTATATCCTCAAATCTCAATCTCAACTCAAATCCAAAATATAGAATAGTTATTTCATAGAACTTGAACAACCACTTCACACAATCACTTGACTAGGCTCAAACAACTCTTCTCAACCAACTACCACAAGGAACAACTCTTTCTTACAAACCCTAGTTCAAGTATGTATCAACCAACTCAAATGTTTCCAATAATGCTCAACCATAAATCTCACATAATAATGATACTCATGTTCTTCTTAAGTTCAATTTCTTTGCATAACCAATGGGCTTCAACAACAATTCTAATAAAATATTCTTCACATAATAATGATACTCATGTTCTTTTCAAGTTCTTTGCATAACCAATGGGCTTTAACAACTATTCTTATAAAACAAGGTTTAACCACAACTCTCAAACTAGAAAACCTTGAAGCATTCAACCAACAACTTTCAAAAAGGAAACCACAATCAATCCTTTTCTCTCTAATGATATTTTAGAAATCAACCACCATAATCAATAAATAGGAGAATATGCCCATACCTTTTATGAAGATGAAGAAACCCCTTTGGAAATCTGCCACACTCAACACACTTTGAAAAAGAACAAAACAACCTTCACTTTGAACCTATTTACAAAAATAGAAATATCTCTTTACATACACATTATTTCTCCATCTAATCATGTTAATCAAATAGCCCTCGAAATAAGATTTCCAATGATATATAATATGGTATACTTCAAAACACCAAAAATTTCTCTTTTTCTAAAAGTGCATTTCAACCCTTATATCTTGCCTTCCAAGTAAATAAAAATTTAATCAAACATTATTCCCTTAGCATCACCTTATTCCTCCACCATTAGGCAATAATAAAAAATATTCAACAAAATGTTTACTTACCTATTAGAGGGAATCGAACCCTCATCACTGACCACTCAACACCACAACTGCGGCATCAAATACCATGTGAGCTATCTACTCACATAGGACAGAGAGAAAAAATGCTCCCTATATTTTGTTGCCCTTGCTCATGCCAAAAACATGCGCCAAATGCTCTTCTTCCACACTCTATGAAAATCGAACCCGGTGGGAATCAAATGCATGCCCTGTCACAACCAAAAACTCCATGCTTCCCAAGCTCACCATTGGACCACGCTATCACATCGAAGGACTTCAGGGCTTCCACTTTTTTTTCTCTTCATTCGATGCTTAAACTTTTGAATCGAAATCCTTTGCATATATATATGCAACCTTCCTTTAATTTCACATACGTCGGCACCTTTAATTATTAATTTCCTTTTGATGGCGCATGGTTTCTATGATGTCGGTGATGACTTTAATTTTAATTTTAGAATTTAAATTTAAATTTTAAATAATTAAAATTTAAACTAAATATTTAAAATTAAATATCTCCATAACCGGGGCACATTTTTTGACGAAACGAAAAGCCAACCTGGGTTTTAAGAAAAACCCATTTCAAATCTACAATCCATGGTTTTAAATAAAATCTTTTATTTTTCCTACCTTGGTTTTCACAAAAACCTTTTATATATCCATCCTTTCCAAAATATCATAAATGCTTATTTATGAAATACGTTGGCCACCAAAACTCAATGTGGTCCATATGACATCAATGATCCATGTGACATCAATAAAAACATAAAATACCTCAAATTTCCAACAGTCCTCATCCATCCACATGCATTAAATGGACATATGGGTGCACCATTCCTCATAAATGCATAGGGGAGGAAATTCTTCACTCATTTGTGACATGATGGATGATGAATCATCAATGACTTCAATGCCTTGAATGAAAAATACTTCAAATTTTATTTATGACATTAAATGAGCATAGGGATGTGGGAGAGCAAGAGTAAATGTAGACTAGGATTAGGTTGACCATGAGTTTGGTATTGACCATGGGTAAGCTAGAGTTGACTAGGCTGAGGTGGAAGCTAGGCTACCCAAAGGTTAGACTAGGATGAGGTGACCCTAGGTTAGGTTATACGGGTGGTCACATGGTTACCAAGGGATAAACGTAGGGGAGGGCTTAGGAGGGAAAGGAGCTAAAGTGGTTGAATAGTGATTTTAGGCAAATCATGCAAATTTTGAGGGGTTTTGCAAATTAATCAACCGTTAGCACTACACAAGGGATAATGTGAGATTTTTAGGTGTCTATAATATTTACCTTTATTACAATATTGTTGCAAGCCATAAAACATGCAACATTAAATTTCCTCCAACCATGAGAATTTTTTAATACAAATATATAATTTTTTAAGTATAAATGCAAAGGAGTCCTTTCATTTACTTCTTTAATCTCCCAATAAAATAAAATTTCAAGTATTCATAAGCAAAATGTAATCAATATCTCAAAACCCAAAATATAGTTCAATAGAATAATTCAAAATAGCATGATTATAATTTTTCTAAGAGTGGAAACAAAATAAAGATAACATCTTTATTTGTAGGCATCATAAACCTTTAGAATTCACAAACTCCTCACTTTATTATAGTCAATGCATATAAATGAAACTCTAAGTCCCTTTCATTTCTAAATATGATGCAATGAAGAAGAACTTTCAATCTACATTTTAACTTAGTCAAAATAAGCCAAAATATAATTTAACCATTAATAGTTATGTTACTACCCACAACAACCTAGAAAATGCTATGTTTTTTTTTAATTTCAATGTAATAAAGATAATTTTGAAAGCCACACAAAACTACTTAAGCATATCCATTGAAAATATTCTCACCATAAAATGAAATAAGATTTCCATAAACCAAAACATCCAAGGGAGAATTACATTTTTAAAAGTTTATGCAAACAAATGATAATACCTAGCAACAAAGTAATGCCTATTTTTTCTCAAATTAAGCTTAATTAATGACTTTGTATATTTATTGTATCATTTATAGACAGATTAAACATGCTCACTTTTTTGAGGACCTCATGTCCCAAATTTACCTCAAGGTGTGTTTCCACAAGCAATTAATTATTCTCATTGAAGGGTCCAAAATATGAAGGCATGGAGCTCAATTCCCCTAAACTAGCTTGTGGTTTGAAGTAAGTTATGTTTCATAATTAGGCAACAAAATATGGCATAATTTACCTATAGATAATGCATATATATATACATGATGTTGAATAAAAGTCCAATATAGCAATATTTGCAGCAATACAACTACTTAGTTACATGAGGTATGTTTTGTATGGGGCACATGATTCTCTTTTATTGTGTAATAAAAGGAGCAACATAATAGAATATTAAAAATTATAGGGACAACAAGATCTACAAAAGTGGAAGGCCTTCATTTCACGTGATTCTGATAAGTGGAAGGCCTTCATTTCATCTTCCAAAAACTACCACTTCTTCTTTTTTACTGTGTTTTCTAGTTTTGCAATATGCTTCATTTTTATTTGTGTTTCATGTTATAATATTCAATATTTGCATTGGTGTGAGTGTTTTACTTGATTGTATGAAATTTGTTTGTCTAATTAAGGAACACCTTCAAAGACAATGAAAATGTTAATACATGGAAGTCAACTTTTTCTGGCAAAGAAAGGTTTTAAGATACTATCAAGAAGGAGAGTTAGAGGTCTAGTTTCATATTATGATATTTATTTACTCCTTGTTGAAGATTGGAAATAATGAAAGAATTATTAGATGGAAGTTTAGATAAAGTAATTGTAAGGTTAAAAACAATATAAAATATAGAATTAAAATAATGTTTTGCTTTCTTTTATGGTTAAGTATCTAACTGGTATAATAATTTTGTTTTACCAAGCTGCAACTATGTGTTATGTGCCATGATGTATTATGAACCTCCATCATAACTCCTCAAACGAAAACAAAGGGGAATGGGTGTAAATTAAGGGGATTGTCATTATTATTTTTACACCTTTTTTTTAGTTGAGTAAGGTAAATAGTGTGGTGTGTTCTTTCTTGGGATATTCTGTCAAGAGGGGGTGTAGGAAAAAGAAAAGGGAAGAAAGCCAAAAATAGGAAAGTTTGTGAAACCCTGCAAAAATCTTCCAAGTTGGATCTTTATCATAATAGATGTTTGTGTATGATGTTCTTATTGTTAATGAATGGAAACTGTGCAGAATACTGCATAATTTATTTAGAAAAATTTATGGTCAGACGATTGTTGATTTTCATTCAAAAAGAACGCATATCTATATAGAATTAATTTTTGTGATATTAAGTAAAATATTGTGCATTATGCCCTGTTATGCATGTGAATGTTTCCTTTCAGAATGAAGCCATGGATGGCTAGTGAACTGAAAACTAAACTAATGCCTTAGATTAATCTATTGATGTGAAAATTATTGAATTATAACATGACTGATTGATTATTTTGAATTGCCTAGGTTGAGGCTATCAAAGTTGAATGCGGGATGACATTATTAGTAAACAAAAAAGAGAGGTTTTATGTTAAAGAAAAGAGATATTTTGAGCTTGCTTCTTTTCTGGGTGAAATGCATTGCATGTTTGTATTATTATGTGAGCTTATTGTTTACCAATATTGCAATGAAAAACATATGAAAGCAATGTATTTTTGGTTCTCTTGTGTGAGTTCAAGAATGTAGTATTCAATGAAATGTGAATTTGCATATCATAATTGGATAGCATGTAGTTGCATGTAGTCTCATCACTGAAAAGACCATATCTGATCCCTATAATTACTCATAAATTGAGATCGGGCGTGTAGAAGCGAAATATATTCCAAAAATCTAGACACACAAGAAGAATACATTCCTCGAGTTGGAGAAACATCTTGCTCGAAGAATACCAAATCTTCCTTTTTGTTAATACAAAGAAAACAAAAATAGCCTTAGTGTGCCAATTCTATTATGTAGATATTGGAACAATCTCAACATACCCAATTGTTTCCATATTTAAATACTCTTGTAGTGAGGTTGTGGACTTAAAGCATGAAATTTTGGGTTATCTATTTGATAGCGAAAATTATTGCACTATAATGTTGTCCAGGGTACTGTTATTTTTTGAATGAGCATACCAATTGAAACATTGAAATAATCAACTATATTTACATATATGTTGTGTATGTGTCAGTTGAAAGTAGCAATGGGTAGAAAATGGTTTTGAAAATCTCTTTTTGAAATAGAACTATACCGAGCAAGGTAATTGATATAATTGGACTTCAATATGTGATACGTGTGTTCTTTTCAAACCATTAATATTAATAAAATATTTTGCTTACCTTGCTGATTGTTGTAGTGAAAGAGATAAAGGTTAGTTCAGATTGAAGAACAAAATAGAAGCATTTGCTTAACTTTCAGAAAGAGAAATGGAATAATAAAAAATATCGATTTAGCAAAGTTATGCATCCTTATGTTATACTCTATAATAAATAATTGTATCTAGAGAAATGTTTATGTGCACTCCCATTAGAATTATTTTTATGGGGTATATTTCTTTCTTGTGAGTGCTACATCCGATGTTCAATAGATGGCTGGAAATTACCCTTACATACTAAATAATAAACTTTACTGCTATGTTGATTCTTGTTTCAAGATGTCTGGTTTAAAAAATTATTATTAAGACACCCAAATCTCCATGTGAACTTCATTTAAGGATATTTTGATATCATAGTACCATTGGAACCGGTTGAGATTAATGTAATAACTACTATTATTGTATTAAAGTGAAATTGGTATACAACGTTACTTTTGCTACAGGATTATAAAAGGAAAGTATATAGGTGATAAAAAGATTGTTGTATTACAACCGTTTCCTTCTTCATATAAGTTTATAAGTTTTCGTGAAGTTATTTACTTGTAAATTCCTTTTCGCAATTAGCGGTGAGAAAGAAAGTTAATGAATGAATTGATTTATGTACTTGAATTGTAAAGTCAACGTAATAAGAGTTCATCTTCAATGTAGATCAAGAATTAATCTAAATGCAAAAAAAAAAGCATGCAAAAGTATATCGATTTATAATAAATAAATAATAAATATTTATAACCAAAACTATTTGGTTATGAGAAGTAGATTCATTCAATTAACCTTAAAATAACTTATAGATGTAAGAATAGGAATGTAATGTTAGTAGAGTACTTGTTGGTATTTCTTTAATTCAAGAATGGGAAAACTTGGATGTTATGATTTATTTAATGTTAAAAAATGGTCTATTGTTTGGAGTTGCGTAAACCCTTTGGTGGTCTAGAAAACAAGTGAGTAGATCAAGGTTATTACAAAAGAGACTGTTACCGATTCCCATTTTCATGGTTTCCTTATCTCTATTGGTCGAGCAGCTATACATAAAGTGTAAAGTGTGAATTGGGTTTATGACTTTGAAGTCCACTACTAATTTTGAAATCAGAGATAAACACTTGTTACGCACCCACGGAGTCGAGTTGACTTTATGTTCTAATATGGCGTGTAGATATAATTACACGAAGTCCCTCCGGCCTCACCAATGCTTTAGTTCTTATTGCCTTTATTATTCATTTATATTCTCTGGCCTGCATCTCTTCATATTTTCCCTATTATTTTTCTGCCAACGTTTTGGAAATGGGAGCGCTGTCTTTGCCTATGTTTCTTAACCGATTTTTGTCCTTCCCCATCTTTCTCTTAATCTTTGGAATATTAATATCATGGCTTGCCTCTTCCTCCTGTGGAGATATATGTGAGCCTTTCAGATGTGTGGATTATGTGTTTGAGTATCCTTTCGGGCATAAAAACAGCAGCTGCGGTGACCCTGCGCTTCAGCTCGAGTGTAATCATGATATGCCCGTGCTGAATATTAGCGGCAACAAATACTACATACTCCAACCCCTTCCTTACCGGAAAGGGAATCCCAACCATCATATGACAATAATTGACAAAAGGTTTTGCAGAAATATATGCTCACAATTGCAGAATTTGGGCTTTCCAGATTGGTGCCTCTAAATGTCTTACACGTGACAACTGCTCCGCAAGGTACGCCAGACTATGTCGATCCAGAGTCCCATCAATGCTTCCAGCTTACAAACAAATCTGATGTTTACAGTTTTGGGGTTGTGTTGGTGGAGATCATATCTGTTAAAGTAGCTGTGGATGTAAACCGAAATAGGAATGAAATTAGCCTTGCTTATAAGGCCTTGGATAAGATTAGAAGAGGAGCCTTGCATGAGTTGGTAGATCCAGATTTGAAGAGTGAAAAAAACCTTGAGGTGAAGGCAATGGTTGATGCCGTTGCCGAATTGACCTAGCAGTGCCTTGCAAGAGAGAGGGACTGTAGACCAGACATGAAGGAAGTTGCAGCTCGTCTTGAGGACATCAAACAACTGTATGAAAGCAGGGCGAGGGAACAGCAAAAGTCGATAAGGAAAGAATCTAGCGACCTCCAAGGTGTGGTCCCATCACTATCTCCAACCTCTGTAATAGAAAAGTGGTCCGGCACAGCTTTGGATAAGAGTGTATAAATCGTTTTGGGTAGGTTTTTTTAACAAGAATCAAAGGATACAACTGCAACACAAATGACCTCTTTAATTAGCTGCACTTATTATAGAGAGTATAAGCGAGGGTATTGAGGGTTGATGTGTATGACGTTGATATTTTCATGCTTGAAATGATAAATATATTTGAAACTAACAATTGGTTTCTATGTTAATCAAGTCGGGTTCTGAATCTTCTTACAAGTTTTCGAAGCTCCCGAGGACCCGTCTGTTTTGGTTTTCCTTTGGCCGCTAAGCAATTACTGTGCTTGTTAAACCATCGGTAAGTGCATTTCAGCGTTGAATTCTTTTAACTTTGAAATGACTTTTAATTATAATTTGATTTGTTGATCAATGTTATAGCCCCATGTCCAAATTATGGAACTGTTATTGAACTCTTCTCAATGCGATGCAAAAATTGACGCATGACTTCATTACTTTAGCTATATGTTTGGAGTTGCAGATCTTTATGTTGGTTTATCCAATGTAACCTCATGTACGACGAAAGTTATCTAAACAAACATTTTTGCTTCGTCTAGTTTCATGTATAACCTATATAACTGTTTTATAGTTTTTAGCAAGGTTTTATAGATGTGTGTGCATAAGGTGTATCAATGCGGATCTTTGAAGTCAATATATATAATTCAATATTAATAGTTTTATTAATATTATTAATGTTTTTTTTAAGTTTAATGGTTAAATTTGTAACGTTTGGTTGTATGTTAATTTTTTTTTTTTTGTTGATAAGCATAGTTTATGTTTAAGAGGAGACTGTTCAGTAATAGGGTTTACCACTCTACTCGAATAAATTTATTGAAGACATCGCAATGGTTAGAGCTTTAGCTTTTTTTTTTTGGAAGGTTCAAGATTCAAACCTGTGGGCGAGTGTGGGAGGGGGTGAGTGTGTGTATAGATGGGTGTTTGACCTATATTGATAAGTTCAGCTCTCACTATTATAAGAGGTCATGGTTGAGATGGGATGGGATGCCTAGTAAAAAATTTTACACTAACTTTAATAAAAAATAATTATTAATATAATATATGAATGTAAAGAAAATAATTAAAATTAATATAGCATATGAATGTAAAGAAAATAATTATAATTAAAATATGAACCTTTAATAAAAATATAATATCCTACCAAATTGAATGTTTATTAAAGAAAATTGATTAATTATATAATACATAATATTCAATTTAAAATATATAATATAAAAAACAAAAAATAATTAATTAATTAATTATACTAATCTTAGTATATACTTTTAACAAATATATTTAATATATAAATCCAACGTTTCAAACACGCTAAAAACAAAAAATAATTAATTAATTAATTATACTAATCTTAGTATATACTTTTAACAAATATATTTAATATATAAATCCAACGTTTCAAACACGCTAATGTCTTTGAAACGTCAATCGAAGAAGGGAAACACACACAGGAGTTTCAAGATTTAAGAAAGAAGAGGTTTCAAGATTTTCTATTGGAGGGTAACAAACCAACATACCCAAACAAGTTTCAAGAAACTTGTTTGGGTATCTAGACCTTTAACTATTGATGCGGACGAAAGAGGATTGATAGCATTCTTGAATATGCCATGTTAATTCCATACTATTTTTCAAACTTGCATAACCTCAATTTGATCAAAAGTTATGCAGGTTATATGAAACATAATTTACTTATAAAGTGAACAATCACGTGATTTATAGGCATTCTTGTAAACCAACGGACAGTCAAGAAATACGTTATCCGAAAGAAATTCATACAGGTTTCTTTTTCGTACTTTTGTTGTCTTTGTAATATGCTAATTAATAATTGTTGTCTTGGTTACCAATCCATCTATTTTTAAAGTTTAGTGGATTGGTAAAATTTAGTTTGGTAGGGTATGTATGAAGAAAAGTTAGATTTCAAGGAAAGTCTTTTGTAAAGGTAGTAATCTGAATCTTATGAGTGTATGCTAGATTGATGATGACGATACGAATCCCAAGCATCCCGTGGTCCATTTTATGTTGGGTTATAAAACAACAAAGTGGAATAGGTTTGGTAGATGACGGTACTAGTCCGAGCACCCGGTGTTCCATTCCACATCGGGTTATAAAAAACAAGGTAGAATAAGTTTGGTGGATGATGGTACGAATCCTAGTACCTTGTGGTCTATGCACCCAGTGATCCATTTCATATCAAGCTATAAAAAACAAGGTAGAATAAGTTTGGTGGATGACAATACGAATCCGAGTACCCAGTGGTCCATTTCACATTGAACTATAAAACAACAAGGTGGAATAGGTTTGATGGATGTAACCCTGTAGTTTGAACCTTAAACTTCACAGCTACTAAAATATTGTGGTTGTAATCAACTCTAAAAAAAAAAAAAGTTTTTGTCAACCTTATCAACAACATTGTTTGAAAATAGTATTTATAAGTCTATTTTTCAATAACATATAAATCGCTCTATAATTTTAAAATAGTATTTTTATGTTTAATTTTTTAAATAACATAGTGGGCATTAGAAAATTTTGCTTTGCATATATAATTTACTCTACTATAACAGAGGATTAGGAATTTGGATATAGTTTATATATAATTTATTCTACAATAACAAAATATTAGGAATTTGGATATAGCTTACATTTATTTATTTATTTATTTATTTTTTATTTGTGGAAAACATCCCAAAAAGGATGCCACTTTCGGGTAAGACCCAAGGAGGCAGGGGTATCCATTCCGCAAAAAACGCCCAGGACTCGGACCTGGCCTACCACCTTTGACATACTCAAGGAGAAAACAAACACACAAAACCAAATTAAAAAAAGTAAATAACAACAAAAATAATAAAATAAAAAAACAAACTCCTTGAGTGTGTCAAAACCAAAAGCACAACCAAACACGCACAATAAGATAAAAGAAACCACAACACAAACCACATAGAAAAACACAAGAACCACATAACAAAACACAAACAAGACAAAAAAAATAGAACACTACAAAGACATAACCCAAAAAAACATGAAAAATAAACACAACCAAAACCTAAAAAATAAAATAAATAAAATAAAAATAAAAAAAACCAACAACATACAATAAAAAAAAACAAAAAACATAGAAAACACTCACACATAAAAAAATGAAATAACACAAACAAAGAGAAACCCAAGAACAAGAACGAAAAAAACACAAGAACAATAACAAAAAACATAAAAAATAAAAAACAAAACAACAAAAACACAAGAACAACAAAAAACAACACAAAGAACACAAAAAAAAAACAAAACAAAAGAACCCACCCACCTTAAAAAACTAAACAAAAAAACAAAGAAGACAAAAGAAAAAAAAAATGAACAAAACAATGACCTATCTAGACCAAAAGACTATTAATGCAAGAATCAATAGAGGAAACAAAATAAAGAATAGAATGAGCTAGGGAACTAAAAAAACCTGAATGAACCAAAGAGAAACAAAAAAAAAATAAGAAGAAACTAGGTACCTTCATAACTGGAGCCATCCAAAGAAATGATAGAAAGAAGAGCTTCCCTAATTTGAGAAGCCCACCATATAGGAGGGTGGCCATAACAAGTAAGATCACCTTTGTCCAAAGCCCAATTAGCTAAAGCATCAGCACTCTTGTTTTGATCTCTAACCACATGATTGTAATCAACTTTCAAAAATCCCATCTGGATTAACTGAATCTTCTCAATAATTCTTTTTATTCTCCAATCCACCTTATGATTCTTAGAAGGAGTCTTCAAGAGATTAATCATAAGTTGAGAGTCAGACTCAACTAACACCTTTTCCCATCCAACCTTAGTAGCCTCCTGAAGGCCTCTAAGGATACCATACCCCCGAGCAAGGTTATTGGAAAGAATACCCAAATTCTCAAGCAAAAGTAAAAACCAGGGAGCCATCCGAAAGTCTACCAATTCCTCCCACACTCGGATTTTCCGGGGTTCCCTCTAGAGGCTCCATCAGTATTGACTTTTCCAAAATCCTTAGGAGGAGGTTGCCAATTTCTAGTCCTATCCATCTTACTAATACTCACATTCCCTTTAAGTTGGTTGCCCTTAGAAGTTTTAATCTTCAATCTTTGCATCACTTGATCCCATATTTGGTGGGAGTTTTGGGGGTGATTAAGGAGATGATGGACTGATTCAACTAAGTTGGCTATGGTATTTTGCAAAATATAGTGAATATCCTTCCTATCTTGATTAAAAATTTGGTTGTTCCTTCCATTCCAAATATTCCAAAGAAGAATGGTAGAACCCATCCAAACTAATTGCCTAATAAAATGATCAACACCCTCTTGATTAGGCCAATCCCTCCAAAGTTGTTCAATAATGAAAAAATTGGACCACCTGTAAGCTAAGTAAAGTTGCCATTCTCTTGCATAGATCGGAGGCTAAAGTACACTCAATAAAAATATGGTTGATATTTTCTACATTCTCTTCACACATTTCACATCTAAAAGGGCCATGAAAACCATGCTTCATAAGTTGCTCACCAAGTAAGCACCCTACGATGCAATAAAAGCCAATTAAAGAACCTCACCTTAGGCCGAGCTTTTGAGCCCACAATTGAGAAAATATGTCGGAAGAATGGTTGGGATTATTATGGCATAAGGTCAAATAACCTTGAGCAACTGAATACTCACCCTTAGTAGTGTTGTTCCATCCAAAACAATATTTTTCATGGGACCAAGAGAGGGATCTCATATGAAGGATGCCTTGGATATCTTGTCTTTGCCTTTCTGGGATTTGAATAGGCCAGTCCTCAATAGGGATCCAATATCTACCAACCTTTGAATTACCAATATGGTATAGATAGTAATTAGCCACCTTTATCCAATTAGCTCGGTGAAGCTCCTCCATCCAAGGCCTCCAATCGAGAAACTGAGTTATCAAAGGCTTGTGACCATCCCAAGAATCTATCCAAAAATTTGCATGTTGACCATTATGAATGATCCAAAATAATTTTTTCTTTATCAAATCCTCACCAGTATTAAGAACTGCTAAAATGGGAGAACCTTTGGTAGGAAGTTGATAGCGAACAAGGTCTTCAAGACTTTTGTTCTCAACATATTTAGCACGGAGATTATTGGCCCAAAGAGCATTGGGGTTATGCAACATCCTCCAATATAATTTAGCAGCTAAAGCTTTGTTGTTATTAATTGAAGACCAGAATCCTAACCCCCCTTCACTCTTAGGAAGACATAAAGTATCCCATTTCACCAAGGCCCATTTTCTTTTCTCCTTAGTACCACTCCAAAGGAAACGATGACTGATTTGATCCAATTCTCGAAGAACATCCTTTGGGATATTCAAAATGGAAGAAACATAAATAGGAATAGCTTGAAGGACTGATTTTACCAAGGTGATTCTACCCCCAGAAGAAAGCCACTTGTTGGTCCACTTTCCAATTTTCTTCTTGACTTTGTCCAACAACCAATTCCAATATTTATTTTTTTGCCTTTGAATATTTATGGGAATACCTAAATAAGTGATTGGAAGAGAGGTCTTCTTATATCTTAATTTATCCAAGACCATGGCTTCCTATCTAGCAAAGCAATGAAAGAAAATAACTTTAGATTTGTCTTCATTGATCAACTGCCCAGTAGCCTTAGAAAAATAGCTAATGATTTGCTTAATATTAGAAGCTTCCTTAACTATAGCTTTACCTAAAAGGGTAGAGTCATCCACAAATTGAAGATGAGAGATAGGTCTAGCTCCATGAGCAATGGTAACTCCCTCAAGGGTTTTGTTTTCCCTCTTTTTGGTTATAGTCCTACCCAAGCATCAAGCAAGAATGATGAATAAATAAGGGGATAGCGGGTCACCTTGCCTAATACCTCTGGAAGTAGGGAAAGATGGAGAAGGCCTGCCATTGATAAGAACTAAGTAGGAAACTGAAGAGATACATCCCATAATCCAATCCATCCAATCCTTAGAGAAACCAAATTGCCTCAAAACTTTGATAAGGAAGTGCCAATCCACTCTGTCATAAGCTTTGGATAAGTCTAACCGAATGAACATAGAAGGAGAATTTTGCATATCCATGGAATGGATGGCTTCCTGAGCAAGAACTATCTCATCTACTATTTGACGTCCTTCCACATATCCCCCTTGCTCGGGGAAATAATCTTATGCAAAAGAGGCTTCAACCTTTTTGCCATGATTTTAGTAATAATTTTGAGAAGAACATTACATAAAGCAATAGGTCTAAAAGTTGAGATATGATCAACCTCTTGAGCTTTTGGAACAAGAGTAATATAAGTTTTATTGATAACCTTCAAAATTTCTTTGGATTTCCTAGCTTCTTCCACCACCTCTAATAAATCAACATGAAGGATATCCCTGAACTCTTGGTAGAACTCAATAGGAAAACCATCAGGACCTGGGGTTTTCCCTTTTTGCATTTTAAAAACTACTTGTTGAAGCTCATTGATAGTAACAGGAGTAGTCAAAATAGAGTTCTCCTCAGAAGTGATAAGAGAAGGGATTGCTTGAAGAACATTTTGTTGAGAAGTTGAGTCAAGAGGAGTAGCAAAAAAAATATTGGAAAAGTAATCAACAACAATAGAGTTCATGCCATCCCAAGTATAAACAACATCTCCAAAATCTGATTTTAAGGAAGAAATAAAGTTGTGAGATCTTCGAGCTAGAAGAGATTTGTGGAAGAAATTTGTGTTTCGATCTCCTTCTTTGAGCCATTGAATTCTAGATTTTTGCTTCCATAAGATTTCTTCTCTTTTTCCCATTCCTCTAACTGAGTTGTGAGTTTAATTTCATCTGCACTTCTCTTCTCTATGAGGCCATCTAAATGGATTTTCTTATTCAAATTTTCAAGATGAGCAATAACTTCATGTTTTTTTTTATGAACATCCCCAAACTCTTTCCAGTTCCAAGTCTTGATTTTGGATTTAATGTATTGCAGTCTTTTGGCAAAATAGAACATCTTAGTCCCATGCCTAGGTTTACCTTCCTTCCACCATTGTTGCACACGAGGTCTGAAGGAAATGTCTCTAAGCCACATTAATTGAAAACAAAAAGGAGAGAAACTCACATTGGTTTTCCACATTTCCACCATGATTTGCCAATGATCCAAACCAGCATTATTAAGAGTCTTCACTTTAGGAATGTGACCATGGATTAAGAAATTTTCGGAGAGCAAAAACCTATCCAATCTCTCCATTATACAAGCTAAGCCTTGCCTTCTGTTAGACCAAGTCATAAGGCCATTATCTGGTTGGATATCCACAAGATGGAGGTTTGCAATATATTCGCTCATGAGGTCAGTACTTTTGTCCAAATTTCTATTTCCCCCCATTTTCTCATCTAGAGAGAGGATGGTATTGAAATCTCCTCCGATCAAGATCCAAGCTTTAGGAAAATGAGAGATAATATGAGTAATATCCTTCCACTGTCTTCTTTTTTCCTCCAAAGAAGTCGGGGCATAAACAGTAATGCAAATCATAATCTTGTTGGAATGTCTACTTTGAATAGCTATAGCCAACAAACCCCAACTGCCAACCATATGGTGAATAACTACCTCTTTTGGGTCCCAAAGACAAGCAATGCCACCCAAAGTCCCTTGAGAACTGAGGGAAACCACTTTTCCAGCTGGCCAAATTTTACTGGCAATTAAGTCCATATCCTCCATTGATATTTTTGTTTCTTGAAGGAAAACAAGATGTGGATGATTTATCTAAATCATTCTTCTAATTTCATTTTGTTTTGAAAGACTCCCTTTGAGTCCTCTAATATTCCAAGTGATGATCTTCATTAATACTAGGGCTAAAAATGTTGGGAAGGGCATTAATCTTACCTTCCTCTACAAGCTTTTCACCTTCTTTTACCATATGATATTGATTGGTCTTGTGACCTACTTTTTGATTAGAATCCATCTTCAATTTTTTTTCCCTGTTTCTTGACTTATTCCAATTGAATCTGAGATGGCTTCTAACCTTGAAGAATGCTCATACACAACCAAAATTTTACTATATGGTTCAATGG
Source organism: Wollemia nobilis (assembly GCA_028583015.1). NCBI lineage: Eukaryota > Viridiplantae > Streptophyta > Pinopsida > Araucariales > Araucariaceae > Wollemia > Wollemia nobilis. Next base: position 1,037,138 of record JAQPPZ010002486.1, on the reverse strand, counting down.
AGTCTATATTGGGACCTGCATTATTTGAAGTTTTGACATTTGAAATATTGTTTTTCTTGTGTAAATTTTCTCCTTTTTTTCTCGTTGAAAACCTTTGATTTGTTGGTTTGTCTCTGAGTTCTTTCCTTCATATTTAAATTGTGTTTCTAAGATTTCAGTTTCCATTATTTCCTCTTCCTCACTTGGGACATCATTTGTGGAAAGTATTTCAAACATATTAGCAAATGACTTTGATTGATCCTTCATTACTGGTTTTTTCTGAGTGTTCTTCTTCTTAGGTATTTGGAAACCTACCGAGTTTATATCTTCTTTCTTTTGATCAGGAATTTTTTTTGGGCAAGCACTGGCCAAATGACCATATTCATGGCAAATTCTACAACGAAAAGGAATGTTCTCATAGTCCACTACTTGCTCCTAAGTGTCTTCCCCAAATTGTAATGTAATATTTTTAGGTAGGGGTTTGTCAAAATCCATTAAAACACAAATTCGAGCATAAATAATATGTTCAAAATTTTGAGTACAATCAGCAATCATCATAAAAGTTCCTAAAGAGTTTCCAATTGAAGAAAAAATAGTAGGATTCCAAAATTCAATAGGGAGGCCAAAGAGTCTAACCCACATGGGAGCTATAGAAGGCATCTCTTCTTCGACTTTAAATTTAGTATGCCAGGGCTTCATGAAAAGCCCCGCCCTTCCAAAAAACCAAGGACCCCCTTGAAAAGTTTTCTCTCTATCTTCATTATTAGCAAATAAAACAAGAAAATAACCATTTGGATAAATAGAGATTTGTAACTCACCTTTATTTTTCTAGCTTTTTGCAGCCCAGACTTTGAAAGCAAATAGACTCGAACGAAAACCCACGAACCGACAAATTAGTCCTCTTTTTTCCAAATCTTCAATGTCAGTCTGAATGTTACCCATATCAAGCTTAACAATAGGAGTTCCATTAGCTATTTTAAGACATCCTGACTCTGTTTTCCTGGGATCAATCTTAGGCATTCTTAGAGGTTTATGAGAAGCCCTAATATTGATATTAGCATTGGGCTGAGGCTATCCACCATGAAGGGCATCCCTAAAATTCATTTTTTGGACCGAGTCTTCAAAATTTTTACCCTTGACAGGGGTTTTCACAGTAGAATTATTTTTTGGGTGCACCTTAGCACCAGATTCACTTGAGATATGAGCCATTTTTTGATCAACTACTTGAAACTTATTTTGTGGTCTCTTTAATCCTTGCCCTAGACACCATGGAAAGGTATGGTTTTCACTTTTCTTTTGTGCAGCAAATTGGAAGCCGTTGTCACTCAAGTTCACAGTATGATCTATTGAAAGACAAATTTCTAACCCATCTTGTATCCCCTACAACATTTCTTGCTAAAAGCTTACATTTATTTTGAAGCTAATGACACAAGGTTAAAAAAAAAACTTTCCAAATAAATTTGAAAAGGTGTCAAAAATAAAAAATGGAACTGTCCAAAGATCAAGCATATACTTTTGAGGTTGTCAATATCATTTTAATATTATAATTTTACTACATAAATTCGAATTAGTTCTCATCACATATAAGCAAATCAAGCATATTGGTTTAAGTAGAAATAGAAATATTAAAATATTTGTCATGGGTAAGGAATAAAAGAGTATAAAATCCATAGTATTTTATTTTATTGTTATTAATAATTGTTTAGGTATATAGTGCTTAAAATATTTAGGTTTATGGGTTTATATCATGTAATAATTTTTTATTATAAAAATATATTTTTTAAAGATGTAATGATTATTATTTATGAGTTATTAGATTAAGTATTATTTGTATATGAATGAGATTCATTGAACATTAGGATTAGAGTAGCCAAATTTTATAAAAGAGTCAAGGAGACAAGAGAAGAGACATCTCATATTTTTTTGTATCAAGGCTCTACTTTTAAAGAGGTTTACTCCTAAAAGAGGCTTACGATTTTTTAATGTGTTATTGATTTTTGCAAAATAATTTATTGCATTTTTATTTTGTATTGCAATATTGTTAATTTCAAGCTTTATTTTATGTTATTATAGCAATATGATGGGGACGTGCCTTATTTTTACTACAAGGTTCATAGCAAGTGGTATTAGAGCATTTTTTAGGACCGTATTCTATTAGTGTACAAACAGTTTGTGGCCATTTTGACATGTTAGGTGTATTGTTTTTTCTCGCTTATTACCCTACAAAGAAATATTGAGTCATTTTTTTTTGTTTTAGTTTAATAGTTTAGAGACACTATGTTGGGGGTTTTTAAATATCATAGAGGAGTTATCATCATTTACTAAGCTAGATTGCCCATAAAACATCCAGTGAAACAAACAATGATCAGACTCCAATACCTAGGCCTCAAATGATACCCATACATGAATTTGATCTCCCATGTACTCTTAGGTATATAGGGAGACCCCCTAGGTTTAATAAAGACCTTTGGCTATAGGAATATTTTTAACTGTGTATCTATCCATAGTGCACCAAACATAGCACTCAAGAAGATTACCTTTCCATACTATAAGAGAGGTAGATAGTGTGCTCAAGGGTATGTGTGAAACCTCCTTGAGTAGTGGCCTGAAGTATTGGTCTAAGCATTATTGTTCATCATTGTGGTATAATAGAGGGCTATGGACAATACACACATCTTGACCTAGATTTATCCTATTTTAGTCATATGTCAAATCTTAAAACAAACCATCAAACCTACCAAAATCCTAACTATAAAAGTGAACATATTGAGGAGACTACACCTATCACATAATTGACTCTATTATAACTGCTCTTGATTGACAAAGATAATTATTGGGGGTCAATAACAATAAGGAACAATGTTAGTTACAATTTTTAGTAATAGTCAAAATAATTATCAATAAAAGTCAATAATAGTGTTAGGCAAGGTAGTTGTCAATAGCGATCAAGACAATTATTAGTAACAGTTAGGAATAAATTCGGATAAGGCAATTGTATATAACAGTTGAGACAATTGACAATAACAATTAGATAAAATAGTTGTAAGGATAGAGATGAAAGTCATTTTTCTAGGTTAAAAAACTTTAGAAAAAAATAGACTTAACTAAAAAAGGTTTAGGGTGCCAAAAAATATCATTTGAGACCTAGTCCATTGTGATTGTCTCTTCGAGCTAATGATTTTCATATATACCACCCAAAAACTTTGTTGGGACCATCACTAAAAATAGTAATTTCTAAAACAGCACTTCTATTTTTAGTAAGGTAGTACAAATCACAAGTCCATGGCTAGAGGGACTAGAGGAGCAATGAAAGAGAGAGAGAGAGAGAGAGCAAAGCTGATTGAGTAAACAAATAGGGTTATTAAGTCAACAACTTACTAACTTAAAAAACCGATTTGGACAAGAAGTTTAAAATTTGAAAGATCATATGCAACTCTTGGAATATAAACATATTAAAGTGAAAATGGATATTGAGAAAAAATCCATAAGGTTAAAGGGCATTTAAAACGAGCCACACATTTACACCAATAAATTAACAATGAAGGAATGGTAGAAAGTTTATGAAATATGAACAAGGAACTACATCATGATCTTTTAAATAATAATGACCCGTATAAAATACCCAAATTAGATATCCTTAAGTTTAATAGAAAGGACCCTAATAGTTGGTTGTGTTGGGCAAATCGATTTTTCAAACTCCACGAATCACAATACACCCTAATACTTATGGATCAAATGGAATCCTTTAACTTTGAATTTAAAGCCCTTCAATGGTATCAATGGATGCAACATATGATTCCTAACCTTCCTTAGGAAGAATTTGAATCTCAATTACTCATTGGTTTTGGTCCTAATGAGTATCAGGACTTTATAAGAGCCTTAACAAAATTAAAATAGACCTATATTTTTCATGAGTATCTAACTCGGTTTGAGAAGTTAGTTAATAAGACAAGGGTTTTGAGTGAAAGAAATTTTTAGAGTTGTTTTACCAGTGGGTTAAAGGATGATATCAATATTGATGTAAAAATATTCAAACCATAATCAATGATGCAAGCAAATCGATTGGCTAGATTAGTAAAGGAAACTTTTAATGCTTAGAGGTGTTCATATGAATTTTCAAAAGCCAAACCTTTAATTGCATCTAACATCACATTGAATATAGAAAATAAATCTCCAATAGTTAAACGATTAACTAGGCAAAAATGGATATCCATCGAAAAATATTCTCTAAAACACAACAAAAATTAAATATGTTAAATATGAATGATTTCGTGCTAAATAAAACACACTAAGAAAAAATAGAACAATAAAAAAAAAAACATCAAGATGAGGGTAAAGCATAAGACAAACTACAACAAACAATTTTAGTTCATACAAAAAAATCTTAACCCCTCGAAATATGAATAAAATTGATCAAATAAACAAGATTGATAAAATTCTATAAATAATATCATTTAGTGGTTCTATAAAATTATAGAACCATAACTGAAATTATCCTCTAAAGATGTAACCTTCGTGATACAAGGCTTTCAATTGTAGGTTGATTGTGCCACAAGTGTCCATTTTCCATTGCACCTCCAGGCAACAATGTTTGCATATCACCCTCATTTTCAATTATGCGTGGATGAAGGATTAACTTGTTTTTGATGCAATTTCTTTTCGCTTTACCGAAGAAAAACAGAAAAAACAAAATTATTGAGATGCTTGGGCCGAGATAATAGGTGGACTGGTTTTAGTGGATGAAGGATTAATTTGTTTTGATGTAATTTAAAAAAAAACAGAAAAAATAAAAATATATATATTTAATAATATGGAGATGTTTGAGTGGTGGGAATAAACAAACTGATTTTAACTGAGTGTTTACAAATTTGAAATCCTAAATTCTAATCCAAAACTCCTTCAAAATCCTTTATTTAAAGTAAATCTCTTACCAAAGTAAAACAAAGACTATAATAACAACTTTCAAAATCCTCTTACTTTCCTTATTGGAAATGTTCTCAAGAATATAAAAAAAAACAGCTACACATAAAAGTGTGAAATGGGTTTATGATGTTGAAGTCCACTATTGATTTTCTAAAATCAGAGATAGACACTTGTCAGGCACTCACAGAGTTGAGTTGACTTTATGTTCTAATATGGCGTGTAGATATAATTACACGAAGTCTCTTGGCGTATTGACTTCGGCCTCACCAATGCTTTAGTTCTTATCGCCTTTATTATTCATTTCTACTCCCTGGCCTGCATCTCTTCATCTTTCCCTTTGTTTTTTCTGCCGACTTTTTGGAAATGGAGCTTGTTTTTTCCGCCGACTTTTTGGAAATGGAAGCGCTCTCTTTCCCTATGTTTCTTAACCGATTTTTGTCCCTCCCCCTCTTTCTCTTAATCTTCACAATATTAATAACATGGCTTGTGGAGATATATGTGAGCCTTTCGGGCATAAGAATAGCAGCTGCGGTGACCCTGCGCTTCATCTTGTAATCATGATATGCCTGTGTTGAATATTAGCGGCAACAAATACTACGTACTCCAACCCCTTTCTTACCGGAAAGGGATCCCAACCATCGTATGACAATAATTGACAAGATGCTTTCCAGACATATATGCTCACAATTGCAACTTAGGCCTAGCAATCAATTTCATATCGTAGGGGAATACAAGAATATAACTCTCGGAAGAAAATGCAAAGAGATGACAGAGTTGATCTAAATAAAGCCTAAATTAGGATGCAACGATGACTGGCGGCATGATTGGCACCTCTTGAGATGATGTGGAAAGCTGATATAGAATGGCTGAAGGAATGTGAAAGGTTAGGTTGAACGAGCCTGGAAGGCTGTTTAAGTTGAACTAGCGTAGAAGGTTAGCCTTTGCCTTTGTTGAATGAAAGGCTTGTTTGAGACGGGATCAGCTGAGAAAACCACAACAGTAAGTTGGGTTGTTGAGTGTAGTGCAACAACACGTCAAGTGTTAGGCTGGGTCAACTAAAACCTCCATTTTTTTCTTTGTTGAATGAAAGGCTTGTTTAAGACGGGATCAGCTGAGAAAACCACAACAGTAAGTTGGGTTGTTGAGTGTAGTGCAACAACACGTCAAGTTGTTAGGCTAGGTCAACTAAAACCTCCATTTTTTTCTTTGGTGTTCCTGTGGGTTTGGAACCCACATGCCTCTTTACAATAGAAAAATGTGCAAAATATTAGGGTTTTTCTAAAAAATAAAAACGTCTCATCTTTTAGGAGCCATATCTTCGCGAAAATTTATCTAAAATTTATCTGACTCAGCTGATTCTTGGACCAACTTGTGCAGAATTGAATAGCTTTAAAATGAGTGGTCATATGCAAGAATCCCAGCAATATTGAGGAGATTTGACCTTGTGAAGTCAACCATTCGAAACAAGGATGATTTTTCATGCGAAAAACAAAATTATAAATATTTGTCAGCTAAGGTTTGAATGATAAGAAGAACAATGAAGGACTAGGACTTCAGTGAGGAAGAAATCTAGCAATCTATATTTGATAAAGTAGACTATGACAGTGTGATATTTTAGAAATATTACTCTACTAATAGATAGTAGAGGTGAAGTTTGGATATTGTGAAGGCTGATATATATAAATGTAAAAAAAAAAATGTTAAATTCTGAAATAATTGTATTCATACAAAAAATTAAAAATATCTAGAAAATGAAAATAAAAAATTCAGACATTTTATGTAAAATATATTTATAAACTTTAAAGAAGAGAGTTATAATTTATCAATATGAAAGACCCCAATACAACCATAAAAAAAAAATGTAAAAATCAAACAGGTTGAGTAATTGCTTCCATCAAGGGAAGGAAAAGATGCAGCTAAAAGGCAAATCGCAACTTTTGTAAACATAGTTATCATCATCTACAAACACTGCACAGGGTGTCGTTACGAACCATTAAGTTGTTTGTTGTCAACTCATTCCTTCTGCAACGCAATATAACATCTAAATTTAACCAAATTCTTCCTCCCTTAACGTGCCATTTGAATATGTTTAAAAAAAAACTGATTTAAGAAGGGTTTGTCTGTGTAGAGAGGCTGATTCTCTTGATAGGTATGGACACCAAATGGCAATGTTTATATGCACTTCCTCTTCAGAACCCCGCACCAAGTGCATTTTCAAGCTTGGACTTAAAATGAAAAAAAAGGTTACAGACGACACGGGTAAGAACCCTGATTACATGGATAAGAAAGAAGAGGTTTCAATATTTCCTATCTAGAGTGTAACAAACCTACATACCCATCAAGTTTCAAGAACTACTTTGGGTATCTAGACCTCTAACTATTGATGGCGGACAGCATTCTTGAATATGCCATGTTAATTCCATACTCACTACTTTCTTTCATCCAAACTTTCATAATCTCAATTTGAACAAAAGTTATGCAGGTTGTATGAAACATAATTTGCTTGTAAACTGAACAACCACCTGATTTGATTTATAGGCATTCTTGTAAACCAACGGACAGTCATGAAATGAGTTATCTGTAAGAAATTCATACAGGTTTCTATTTCGTACTTTTGTTGTCTTTGTAATATGCTAATTAATGTTTCAGTCAACCTTATCAAACACTGCATTGTTTTAAAATAGTATTTATAGGTTTATTTTTCAATAGCATATAAACCGCTCTATAGTTTTAAAATAGCATTTTATGTTAAATAACAGAGTGAGCATTAAAAAATTTACTGCTTTGTCGATCGATAGGCAGTAGCTCTATGATGGTTGTTTCTTAAGTGGTCAGTGGTCTTGTGTTCAAATCTCTTAAAAGTGGTTGTTAATATAACTTATAAACGTTCTCCTTAAAAAAAAAATTTACTACTTTGCATAGATAATTTATTCTACTATAACAGAAGATTAGGAATCTGCATATAGTTTACATTTATATGGAGCTATTAATGCACAAAATGTATAAAAAAAAAACTTTCGAAAGAAATTTGAAAAGGTGTCCAAAAGGAAAAAAATAAGGAAATGGACATTTGAGGCTGTCACTATCATCTTAATATTAAAATTTTACCACATAAGTTTGAATTAGTTCTCATCACATATAAGCAAATCAAGCATATTGGCTTAAGTAGAAATAGAAATATTTGTCATGGATAAGGAATATAAGAGTTTATAGAATCATTGTATTATAGTCAATTGTTAATAATAATTGTTAAGGTATGTAGTATGTTGAACACTTAGGTTTATGGGTTTATATGATATAGGTTTATTATAAAAAATATTATTTAAAAATGTAATAATTATTATTTATGAGTTATTAGTTCAAGCCTCATTTGCATATGGATGGGAACTTTTGAGCGTAGGGTTAGAGTAGCCAAAGTTTATGAAAAAATCAAGGAGACAAGAGAAGAGATATATCATATTTTGTTGTATCAAAACTCTACTTTTAAAGAGTCTGCCCCTCAAAAGAGGCTTGCAATATAATTTGTTGCATTTCTAATTTGTATTGTAATATTGTTTATTCCAAGCTTTATTTTATGTTATTATACCAATTTCATGTGGATGTGTCTTATTTTGATTGCAAGGCTCCTAGCAAGTGGTATTAGAGTGCTTTTTAGGAACATGTTTTGCTAGTGCACAAAAAATTTGTGTCTTGTCATTCTGACATGTTAGGTGTAATTTTTCTTTGCTTTTATTTTCTTGCTTATTACCCTACAAAAAAAATTAGAGTCATTTTTTTGTTTAAGTTTAATACGTTAGAGGCCCTATGTTGGGGGTTTTAAAATATCATAGAGGATTTGTCATCATTGGCTGAGCTAGATTGCACATAAAATATCTAGTGAAATGAACAATGATCAGACTCAAAACTCCAGTACCTAGGCCTCAAATAACACCCATGCATGAACTTGTTCTCCCATGTACTTTTAGGTATATAGCGAGACCCTCCTAGGTTAAGGAGAGATATTTAGCCATAAGAAGAGTTTCGATTGTGTATCCATCCATAATGTGCCAAGCATAACACTCGATAAGAATATATTTTCATATTTTCAAAGAGGTAGACATGCACTCAAGGGTATGTGTCAATCCCCCTTGATTAGTGGCTTATAATATTGGTCTAAGCATTATTGTTTATCATTGTCATATAATATAGGGCTATGGATAGTGAACTCACCTTGACCTAGAGTTATCCTATTTTAATCATATAATAAATCCTAAAATAAACCATCAAACTTACTAAAAGACTAACTACAAAAGTGAGCATATTGAGGAGACTACACCTATCATATAATCGACTCTATTATAACTGCTCTTGATTGAGAAAGATAGTGATTGGGGGTCAATTTAGTTAGGAACAATGTAAGTTATAATTGTTAGTAATAGTCAAAATAATTGTCAATAAAAGTCAGGAATAGTGTCAGACAAGGTAGTTGTCAATATCAGTCAAGATAATTATCAATAACAGTTAGGAATAAAGTCAAACAGAGCAATTATATGTAACAGTTGAGATAGTTGACAATAACAAGCAGAAAAAATAATTGCCAAGGACAAAGATGAAAGTCATTTTTCTAGGTGAAAAAATATTTAGAAGAAAAATAGACTTGAATCAAAAAAAGGTTTAGGGTGCCAAAAAGAGTCATTTGAGACCTAGTCCATTGTGATTGTCTCTTTGAGCTGATCATTCTGATATATAACACCCAAACACTTTTTTGGGACTATCAATAAAAATAGTAACTGCTAAAAAAACACTTCTATTTTTAGTAAGGTATTCCAAATCATAAGTTCATGGTTGGAGGGACTAGAGGAGTAATGAGAGAGATAGAGCAAAACTAATTGAGTGAAAAAATAGGGTTAAGTCAACAAATAGAGAAAAAACAATATTTACAACTCATGACAGCCATTACAAATTTTTGGTCATGCCTTTTTGCCTAGCTAATGCATCTTCAACATTCCATAGCCTCATGAACAATGTCTCTCCCATTCCTTCATAAGATTATTTTGGTATTATTTGATGACATTCTCATCTATAGTCACACTTAGGTAGAGCACTTGCACCATTTAGATCAAACTTTGTAACTATTATAGAAACATTAGTTATTTATCAAATGATCAAAATGTTTCTTTAGAATGTAGTAGGTCAAATATTTAGGGTATCTTGTTTCATACGAGGGAGGTAAGGTTGACCCAAAGAAAATTGAATCTATACAAATTTGTCCCTAGCCACAAACTCTCAAGGCACTTTGAATATTTTTGGATCTCATTGGCTACTACCAATGATTTATACAAGGCTATGGAAAGTAACAACCTCGGTAACTTCCATGTTAAAAAAGAACTCATTTATGTGGTCAACTCCAATAGAAAAATATTTTACAAATCTCAAGGAAGCCATGATTTTAACATTAGTGTTAGCCACTCTCAAGTTTTAGAAACCAATTTTAATTGAAAGATATGCCTCAGGCCATGGCATTGGTGTCATATTAATGCAAGAAGAGTGACCCCTAGCTTTCACTAGTAAGGCATTATTAATATTTTTTTGGAAAAGTATGTTTATAAAAAAGAAATTATGGCCATCCTCCATGATGTCAATTATTGCCAACATAATATTATTGGGAAGCATTTCTCAATTAAAACCGACTATTAGAGTTTGAAATATTTTTTGGAATAGAGGGTATTTGCTCCAGCACAATATAAATGGGTTTCAAAATTATTCGGGTATGATTATGGTATTGTTTATAAGAAAGGGAAGGGAAATATTATGGTAGATGTCCTCTCCTATATGTTTGAGGATTGGATAAACATTGTGTGCCCTCTCATATCCACTTTTGGTTTCTCAACTTCAAGAAGAAATAACCAAGGACCTACCATTATAAACTCTACAGGAATAACTCCAAAGGGATCTCATTTCACACATAAGGTATTCATGGGATGGACAACAATTAAGATACCAAACTTGCATTATGGTTCCTAAAACTTCACCACTCCATGAGGACATCATAAGGGAAATTCATGCTTCACCTACTATAAGACATTCAAGATTTTTGAAGACATATGAGCAAGCTAAACAATCATTCTATTGGGAGGGAATGAAAAAATATATCCAATTTGTGGTAGAATATGAATTTTACCAATGGATAAAGGTGAAATGATGCATACTCTAGGTACTCTACAACCATTACTAATCCTAAAAAATGTATGATCTAACATCCCCATAGATTTTATGGAATATTTTCCTAAATTTGAGGGAAAATTGATCATTCTTGTGGTGGTTGACCTTCTCTTGAAGTATACCCATTTTTGTTCCCTCACCCATCCTTACCATGCCTCCATCATTTCTTCAATATTCATGGACTTCCATGGTATTCCAAAATCCATTATGTCTAATCGTGAACCCACATTCACTAGTTATTGTTTGTAATAATTATTTAAACTATAGGAAACACAACTACAAATGAGCTTAGCCTACCATTCACAAATTGATAGGTAAGTCAAAATTGTCAATAAATGTTTGAAAACCTACCTTCACTATTTTAACTTTGGTAACACAACATAGTGGGCTAAGTGATTTCCATTGGCTGAATGGTGGTACAACACTTCATTCTACACACACTACACCAAAAAAGGACTTTAATGATGGTAAAAAATCACCTTAATAGATCCTAAGAGGGTGATTAAAAACACCCTCTTAGGGTCACCCTAAGAGGGCAATTTTAAACTATCCTCTTAGGTCTAAGAGGGAGGTTTATAAGCATCATATTAGGGTGATCCTAAAAGGATGGTTTTAAACCACCCTCTTAGGTATTAGAGGGTGGTTTATAATTGCCCTCTTAGGGTCTCAATGAGAAAAATATATATAAATATTGCAGGGCTTTGAGCATTTCAACAGTGCACGATGGAGGGACCGTGGGAATAGTAGAGCTAGGGCTTTGAGCATTTTAGTAGCATCCAATGGAGGAACCACAGGAATAACATAGCTAGGGCTTTGAGCATTTCAACAATGTGCATTGGAGGGATCATGGGAATAGTAGATCTAGGGTTGTGAGTATTTTAGAAATGCATGATGGAGGAACTATAGGAATAGTAGAGTTAGGGATTTGAGCATTTCCATAGCGCATGACAAAGGGATTGTGGGAATAGTAGATCTAAAACTTTGAGCATGTCAACAATGTGCAATGGAGGGACCACAAGAATAGCAGATCTAGGGCTTTGAGCATTTTAACATTTAAACTTGAATATAAACTTGTATATTTTGGTACTCAAAATGTAAACTTAAATATAAGAGTTGAGCTTATACCATTTGATCTGAAAAAACTTATGTTGTGACAAGTAGATATTTGAATATATTTTTTTATTACTATGTATATGTATTTGGGTGTTCTCTCTATTTTCATTTAGAGCTTCGTTGGATATTTTCATAGATTATAGTTTTATTAATACCAATATGAAAACCCTAATGAGAGGCTAGATTTCATATTTGGGTGTTCTTTCTATTTTCATTTAGAGCTTCGTTTGGTCTTCCTTCGGTTTTCGGTTTTATTAATACCAATAAGAATTATTATTTCCTATATTTGAATTGATATTTCCTATATTTGACTTGATATTTCCTAGTTTGAGCTTCATTTGGTCTTCCTTTGGTTTTCATATTTACTGTATTTGAATTGATGTTTCTTGTATTTGAATTGATATTTCTTATCTTTGAATTGATATTTCTTGTATTTTAATTGAGTATCTCTCTGAAAAAGTTATCCAGGGCACTTATTAACATAACAAACTCCTTGTGAAATACAAGTTTTAGTTTTCTTATATATATTTTTCAAATTCTACACCTCTTTGGTTTATATTCTACGACTTATGGTAAATTTAACCTTGCTAATTTGTCTAAGCATGAATATCATATTATAATTTCAGAACTTAAAATTACACTCTTTCAAAATAATATATGTAGAGATGTCTACTGAGATAGTGTTGGCTTATGACACGAAACCAATATGGCTTCTTGTAATATGTGGTGAAGCAAAGTACTTTAGTTTGGATACAATATTGTAGCTCTTTATTTTCAAAAAGGTGGATTCCTAAAATTAATAGGGATTCATTTTTATCTAATCAAACATGTGAGGACATCAAGAATAGTTGTTGGAAAGTGATAGAATCAAATTAAAGGAAACAATTTTACTACAAAAAGAAGAAAAAAAACATTAGAAAGTTTTTTTTTTCAATAAAGACCATGCTCTTTTCAACTTATATACCAACTTTTATATTTCACCTTGCCATGATTCAGTATGGCTCAATATTAAAAGAATCGTAATACATAATACTTCTTACTTTTCTTGGACTTAAAAGTTGCAAGATTGATTATATTGATAACAAAGGAAAGATGACCTTTATAAGAGTAAGACTAACATAAACTATTTTAATATGAAGTCACAACCTTGTATATTGGAAAGGCATTTTTGAAACATTGCTTTTAAAAGATCGCATTACTAATTGTAGGATAAACAATGTATCTTTTTGTGAAAATTTAAATGTTGAAAATGGTATTTTTTTGGGGGGTGTGGTAAAACTAAAGGCTTATTGAAGGAACTGAATTTTGGAATTCATGTTCTCTTCTTGGGGCCTCTGGCCAGGGAAGAAACACTATTACAAAGCAAAATTGCCATTGAACACCCTAATATCTAACATGTAGTACAAAATGTAAACTAGGCCACACCTGGTATTATATGGTCATATCTGGATACTTTCACATTTTTTTCTTGTTATTCTTTTTTTGTAACTAAGAAATATCCTTCTCTACATATATTTTTCCAAATTGGAAACATTATAAATTAACACAAACAATATATTGTTGTAATTGATATAACATTCTTCTGTAGAAGCATTGTTTCTGAAATATTCCTTTTCAAATATTTTACTAGTTGTAGGATAAACAATGTCTTTTGTGAAAAATTAAAATGTTGAAAAATTGTATGTTTTTTTTTTAGGATGTGGTAAAACTAAAGGCTTACTGAAGGAACTAAATTTTGGAATTCAGGTTCTCTTCTTTACCAACAAATAGCTAATATCTAATCATGTGTACAAAATGTAAACTAGGCCACATACAGGGGGACTTGGTATTAGGTGGTCATATCTAGATACTTTCACTTATTTTTTTACCTTTTATGCTTTTGTTGTAACTAACAAATATCCTTCTCTACATAGATTTTTCCAAATTGGAAACATAATAGAAATTAACAACACAAACAATATATTGTTGTAATTGACATAACATTCTTATATAGAAGCATTATTTGCATCAATATGCATAAGCAGGTGGATATTATGCATGGCTTAATCAAATAATTCAAATCACTAAAAAAGGCATGTCATATATAAACAAGCAGCTCCTACTTGTTGCTTGTTTTCAATGGGAAAAATCCTGGCAACTTCTTAGGTGATTTTACTTTCATGGAATTATACTTTTGGGATGTGTCCATTTTGCACATGGATATTTGATATATACGACACTGAAAGGACATGCAACCTAAAATTTTTAAAATTTTAAGTTTTTTATAACCTGTTAAAGAAGCTTGGGGAGATGAATGTTCCAGTCATTTTGTGGACTTGTCTCATACTATTTGTATAATTTTACTGCATTAATATCATAGTATATTTTACATTTATGGAAAATAAAATTACAAGGATAATAACTCTAGAAAGATATCAGATTAGATTTTATTGATGACTTTTTTTAATTGATAATTTAGGAGATATGTATAAAGGGAATTTCCCCTTTAATATATCAAAATACAATGATTGCATTGATTACATGATTGAAATAAATGGAATACAAGTCAGTGTGTAGCTTTAGTACACATCTCCATATTCTAGTTATTTCCAGATATACAAGGGCCCCAAAAAACTAGGTTGAATGTTAATCATGAGCATAATATTTGTATATTTCATATATCTCCAAATAGTATATTAAATCCTCAATCTTCCCATTGCATGTTTATGTGTCAATTGAAACAATGGTTTAGGTGATCTAAGCGTAATCACATTCAACTCTTCTATTTGAAATCTTGCACCATATAGTGCTAATATGGAATTTCCTATTGGAATTATTACTTGCCAAACATCAAATTCTTCCTCCTATTATATATATATCCAAATAATTTATTAGGAGGAACTATCATTCATGGGAATGAAGTCCTTAAATATCTAAATCATAGAGAGCTAAATATTGATTGAGAATGAGGCTTAAATCAACTTGGGTTTAAACAAATGAATGAAATACCAAACATGAAAAAAAAACCCATCAATATACCATCATTCAAGCATACTTTTTGCAGAGACATAGAGTGGGTCCCAATCTCCATGCTTCACCATATACAAGAAAATAAATTTAAAGCTTTTGTAAGATGACCAAAGCACTTTGGAACCTTTTTCAAAATAGGAAAGTAAATTGTGCAGTTTTGAAATATGACCAAATAAATTTGGAGCCTTTTGAAATGAAATTTGTAAAAAAAAAAAATGATTTTTCAATAGGAAAGAAATTTTGATTTATCTGTGGTCCTAGGTTGCTTGAATATTGTCTAGAATGTTTGACAGAAAATATATTGTTGATTTTTATTGTTTATAAATGACTACATGGGTTTGTGCAGTCTTGTTTGATTGTACATGTCTGTATGATCAACAATGGTGGGGTTTTGGATGCTTTCTCTATTGTTGTTGGTTTGTCTAGTACAAAAAAACTATTTTTGTAAATTTTTCTTACAATATTGAAGGATAGAAAGTTAAGTTTCTTTGAAATGTATATCAAAGGAAACTAAGGCTAAAATGCAAAATGAAAGTTACAAAATGAAATAAAAACAAATTTTGTTGACTAAGAGTGATTGTAATGTGAGCGATTACAGATTAGGACATTGTTTTGTGTGGTGGTGTGGCCTAAGAAGGTAATTAGATGATGAGGAGGTAAATGACATAAACTTATACCTACCTACAATGACTATAGTTGTTATGATAACTATGATAGTTGTGATTATTTTGTATAAATTAGTACTTGCCTTGAGTGGGCCTAATTTTTAGAGCTCTTCAATAACCATATGGATCCATACGATTGAATTTTATTGTACCCCTATGTACGGTTCTAGCTCACAGACCAAAAAAAGGCTGCTACCTTGGACCTAAGTTGCTATATCGAGGTTTTCGAGGGTCTGTGCTATATTTTGTACCTAAAACACAAAAAAATATAGCAAAATTTGGTGAGATAGATAAGAATATAAAAAAACATAAATGTGGGTTTGGATACCACTGTGATTGCCTCAATGTGCTCATAGAAAATGTGTCATTTCATTGATGTTAAAGGAAATGTTACAAAATCAATCATTTTACAAAAATTTCCCTTGGACTACAAGTAGGGTCTTCTAGTGAAGAATCCCTTTACAAAATATTGTTATGGCACTGTAGGAGTCTTTTATGGGCACCTCAAGGGGCGTGGGTTTACTGCACTTGTACCACTACTAGTTCATAATATCCTCTAAATCTACACAACCCAAATACGAGAATTAGTAGCAACTATGGGCTTATCTTAATCAAACCCTGATTGATAAAGATAAAATAAAATATAAACTAATCTATTGCATGATTATAATCTTCAAATAAATTCTAAAACATATAATAAACTATGAAAATTACCTAAATTTGTGATCTACTAGTCTGTAGTTGGGTGGAACAGGTCCCTATATGAAACCATACCCCTAGGAATAGTCTATTTTGACCATACCTATCCCTATGATCAACTTTGTGTTAGTAAAATAAGGACTTATTTTGGAGAGGTGTTTCTATTGGTTCTATAGAAGCTCTTTCTCAAGTTTTTTGGTCTTCTAAATCTATACATGCAAGCAATTTACAATATGAAAAGGAGGTAACTAGAAGCATAAAAAGCATCCATGGGAATTGGTAGCAATGAGAGTTAATGTGCAATGGAATCTAGGGTGATTTTTGTAGAGTTTTATTATGAAAATGTGTGATCCTTAGAATTGGAGAAAATGGTCTTCTATTTATAGAATTGGCCAAGGTTATGGGGACTAAGGTGTCCTATGAGGTGGACTATGAGGTGGAGGTGAGCACCATGCTTCATTAATACTCTTGGGTGGAGGAAAGTCCTCATCCACCCACATGCATTAAATGGACATGGGTGCACCATGCCTCATAAATGCATAGGGGAGGAAATTCTTCACTCATTTATGGCATGGTGGATGATGAATAATCAATGACTTCAATGTCTTGAATGAAAAAGTCTTCAAATTTCATTTATAGCATTAAATGAGCATAGGGATGTGGGAGAGCAAGAGTTAAGATAGACTAGGATTAGGTTGACCATGAGTTTGGTATTGACCATGGGTAAGCTAGAGTAGACTAGGCTAAGGTGGAAGCTAGGCTAGTCAAAGGGTAGACTAGGATGAGGTGACCCTAGGTTAGGTTAGAAGGGTGGTCACATGGTTACCAAGGGCTAAGCGTAGGAGAGGGCTTAGGAGGGAAAAGGGGCTAAAGTGGATGAATAGTGATTTTAGGCAAATTATGCAAATTTTGAGGGGTTTTGCAAATTAATCAACCGTTAACACTACACAAGGGATAATGTGATATTTTTAGGTGTCTACAATATTTACCTTTATTACAAGATTGTTGCAAGCCATAAAACATGCAATATTATGTTTCCTCCAACCATGAGAATGTTTTAATACAAATATATAATTTTTGAAGTATAAATGCAAAGGAGTCCTTTCATTTACTTCTTTAATCTCCCAATAAAATAAAAGTTCAAGTATTCATAAGCATAATGTAATCAATATCTCAAAACCCAAATTATAGTTCAATAGAATAATTCAAAATAGCCTTCTTATAATTTTTCTAAGAGTGGAAACAAAATAAAGATAACATAATGATTTGTAGGCATCATAAACCTTTAGAATTCACAAACTCCTCGCTTTATTATAGTCTATGCATATAAATGAAGCTCTAAGTCCCTTTCATTTCTAAATATTATGCAATGAATAATATCTTTCAATCTACATTTTAACTAAGTCAAAATAATCCAAAATATAATTTAACCATTAATAGTTATGTTACTAACCACAACAACCTAGAAAATGCTATGTTTTTTTTTTTTTTCAATGTAATAAAGATAAATTTGAAAGCCACACAAAACTACTTAAGCATATCCATTGAAAATATTCTCACCATAAAATGAAATAAGCTTTCCATAAACCAAAACATCCAAGAGATAATTACATTTTAAAAATTTTATGCAAACAAATGATAATACCTAGCAGCAAAGTAATGTCTGTCTTTTCTCAAATTAAGCTTAAGTAATGACTTTGTATTTTTAATGTATCATTTATAGACATATTAAACATGCTTGCTTTTTTGAGGACCTCATGTCCCAAAGTTACCTCAAGGTATGTTTCCACAAGCAATTAATTATTCTCATTGCAGGGTCCAAAATATGGGGGCATGGAGCTCAATTTCCCTAAACTAGCTTGTGGTGCGAAGAAAGTTATGTTTCATAATTAGGCAACAAAATATGGCATAATTTACCTATAGATAATGCATATATACATGTTGTTGAATAAAAGGCCAATATAGCAATATTTGCAGCAATACAACTACTTAGTTACATGAGGTATGTTGTGTATGGGGCACATGATTCTCTTTTATTGTGTAATAAAAAGAGCAACATAGTAAAATATTAAAAATTATAGGGACAACAAGATCTACAAAAGGGAGGATATAAGGGATAAATGAATAAAATTTATAGAGGAAGAAGTGACTTACTACATTTCTAAGCTATATCTGATGTACAATAGTTACAAAATAGTTGAAAGGGAAAAAATTTAAAAATTACCTCAAAACATAGAGTAAAAATGTCCATCTGTCTCTTCTAGATACAACACTAGTCAGTTATGTATCAATTGACTAGATCAAACAATCACAATCGTAACTTTGTCAAAAGGATGCTTTGTGTATAATCTCATGTATAGTGATGACATAAGATGGTGGCACTATAAATGTCTCTACTTGAGAGTGTGGGCACCATATATATTAGTGCTATGGAAAAGATGATTCCATGGTGGTCACGACATTGAAGGTGGTATTATTGTCATGAATAGATCTAATATTATTGAAGGTGGTATTATTGTCTTTTGTTATAAGTTTAAAAAGATGTCAAAATCTAGAAGTTGACATTATGCATCATGATCCTAAGGACTTGAGCAACCTTTCAATTTTTAAATTAGTTAAGCTCTTCAATGATCCATTGAATTCTTCCATTCAACTTAGACCACAATTTCCAATAGATTGACCGACTTAAATAACTAGTAAAAGACAACATTCTTAATATAAAGATATTTTTTATAACAGTCGTTTAACCAAGCTTAAAATGAAATGTGCATCTCACATTACATGTATGACTATGATTGCGCAAAATTAAATTACCAATATTTATACATATAAAAAATCCCAATAGTATAAAATCATTTTTTAATTGTTTAAATAATCCTCATATTTATTATATAGTAATTAAGTTATTATAGAGTCCGAGAGGCGACGCAATTGTTCGGACTTTGGATCTTCTTTGAAGGTTTAAGGTTCAAAGTACACACTGGGTGGGTGTTAATCCCCTATTGATAAGCTTAGCTCTCGGCCTTACAAGGGGTCATAGTTGGGATAAGAATGCTTAGCAGGTTTAATATATAATTTATTTTTAATTTATTATTTAAAATTATATAAAAATAAAATGAGTCTCATCCTTACATAAATCTTAACTATTTCATACTGTTATAATTTTTTACTACCGATAAAGATGCTAGTTACATTATACCGAGCTCAATAAATGTATATAAAAAATATAATATATATATATATAACAAAATTTCAAAGCTACAATTATTTTATATACTTTTATTGCTTGTTGTAACCTTCGTGCTTTCAATTTTTGGTTGGTTGTGCCACGAGTGCGTCCGTTTTGGATTGCACCTCCACGCAAAAATGTTTGCGTATTACCCTAACCTTCGTGCTTTCAATTGTGGGTTGGTTGTGCCACAAGTGCGTCCATTTTGGATTGCACCTCCACGCAACAATGTTAATCCACCTCCACGCAACAATGTTTGCATATTACCCTCATTTTCAATTATGCGTGGATGAAGGCTTAACTTGTTTCGATTTAATTTCTTTTTACTTTTACTGAAGAAAATAAAAAATAAAAAAAAAAATGAAATGCTAGGGGTGAAGGTAGTATCGGATTGGTTTCAGTTGAGTGTTTAGCTTGAAATTGGGGTTCTAATCTTGAGCCCTTCCAAAGTCTTTTCAGGAATATAACTCTTACCGAGGTGGGACAGAGACTATAGTAGTAACTTCCGTACTCAAAACGTGGATTTGTGGATTGGTAATTGCTTGTTTGGTTAGGCACTTATCCTTTGATCTTTGCAAAGGTAGTAATCTGATCTGAATCCTCTAAGTGCACGTCGAAACGACGATAAAATACAAATCGCGAGCGGTGGGACTCTCTTTCACATTCGATCAACTATAACGAATAATTTGGTAGAAACGGTTCCACTAACGAGACAGAATAGGTTTAGTAAAGTTCCAATAACGAGATAGAATAGATTTAGTAGAGGCAACCCTATGATTTGAACCCTTATTAAATACTATAAAGTGTTGTTGTGACCAACTCTTATTTAAAAAAAAAAAAACTTTCAATATTCAAAAGGTGTTATCAAACTTTTCATATTCAAAAAAGGGCCACTGATTCCCATTCCCATTTTAATGGTTTCCTTATCTCTATATGTCAAGCACCTATACATAAAGTGTGAATTGGGTTTATGACTTTTCCCATTTATTAACATGGAGTTTGGGCATGTGTGTGGGGGGCTGGCCCTTTTACTTTCTAACCGATTAATATGATGATGCAAATCTAATGACATATTCCATGATTGAAATTTTCTTCCACGTCAATACCTACTACCTATCTATCTTATCCCTATCTGGCGAGCACCTATACATAAAGTGTGAAAGTGTGAATTCGGTTTATGACTTTGAAGTACACTATTGATTTTCGACAATCAGAGATAGACACTTGTCAGGCAGTCACAGAGTTGTGTTGACTTTATGTTCTAATATGGCGTGTAGATATAATTACACGAAATCTCTTGGCGTATTGACTCCGGCGTCACCAATGCTTTAGTTCTTATCAAAAGCAAATTACAGAGAAAGGATTCGATATAGAATGGAGTCTTAGCAAAAGTTGTGAGGATTGTAAGTCAAGAGAGGGGATTTGTATTTACGACACCAATACTTTGGCTTTCAGACAGTGCAACGCTACCCATCTTTGTAAGAGACTCAAAAACCGCAGAATTTTCGTTTCTAACATAAAGACTGTAATGCTTTAGTATGTGTTACTAACGATATTGATGATTCATTCGTTGCAGGTAAGAATAAGATTGCTATTCCTCTAGGTGAGCATCGCTTTCTCTTTAGCACGCACTAATTTTTCTAGCAACTTTTATTTCTCATAAGAAATAATCCTTCCTTTTAGGTTGCTCTATAGGAGGCGTCGCCCTGGCAGCCACAGTAGTACTGCTATTCATTTTTTATGTGAAGAGGAAAAAAACTACTTCTAGCCGAGGTCATCTTGGCGACGTCGGATGCTCGCAAAGAAACGATAGGGAAGCAGAGTACGTAGCAGGTAATCTCTTCATATTCCGTTATGATGAACTTGAGCAGGCCACAATTTTTTTCCATGAAGACAACGAACTTGGAGATGGGGGCTTTGGCTCGGTCTTTCTAGGAAAATTACGAGATGGACGAACTGCAGCAGTAAAGAGGCTTTATTAGGAAAACCCAAGAAGGCTTTATGGTTGCACTGCTCCACAGAGTGCAGTGCTGCTGCTTTTTTATGAGTTCATTCCAAACGGAACCTTGGCCGATCATCTTCATGGAAGCAGAAGGACGCCTAAAGGTTTGGCTTGGGAAATTCGCTTAAACATTGCCATAGAGACTGCTCAAGCATTGGCTTTCCTCCACAGTGTTGAGCCGCCGGTATTTCACAGGGATGTGAAATCCACTAATATTCTTCTCGATGAGAATTTCAGGACAAAAGTTGCAGATTTTGGTCTTTCCAGATTGGTGCCTCTAAATGTCTCACACGTGACAACTGCTCCGCAAGGCACGCCGGGCTATGTTGATCCAGAGTACCATCAATCCTTCCAGCTTACAGACAAGTCTGATGTTTACAGTTTTGGGGTTGTGTTGGTGGAGATTATCTCTGCTAAAGTAGCTGTGGATGTAAACCGAAATAGGAATGAAATTAGCCTTGCTTATATGGCCTTGGATAAGATTAGAAGAGGAGCCTTGCATGAGTTGGTAGATCCAGATTTGAAGAGTGAAACAAACCATGAGGTGAAGGCAATGGTTTCTTCCGTTGCCGAATTGGCCTACCAGTGCCTTGCAGGAGAGAGGGACTGGAGACCAGACATGAAGGAAGTTGCAGCTCGTCTTGAGGACATCAAAAAACTGTATGAAAGCAGGGCGAGGGAACAGCAAAAGTCGATAAGGAAAGAATCTAGCGACCTCCAAGGTGTGGTCTCATCACTATCTCCAACCTCTGTAATAGAAGAGTGGCCCGGCACAGCTTCGGATAAGAGTATATAAATCGTTTTGGGTAGTTTTTTTTTAGAAGAATCAAAGGATACAGCTGCAACACAAATGACCTCCAGAATATGGGTCCGGAACCTCTTTAATTAGCTGCACTTATTATAGAGAGTATACGCGAGGATATTGAGGGTTGATGTTGTATGAGGTTGATATTTTCTTGCTTGAAATGATAAATATATTTGAAACTCAACAATTGGTTTCTATGTTAATCAAGTTGGGTTCTGAATCTTCTTACAAGTTTTCGAAGCTCCCGAGGACCCGTCTGTTTTGGTTTTCCTTTGGCCGCTAAGCAATTACTGTACTTGTTAAACCATCAGTAAGTGCATTTCAGCTTTGAATTCTTTAACTTTGAAATGACTTTTACTTATAATTTGATTTGTTGATCAATGTTTATAGCCCCATGTCCAAATTATGAACTCTTCTCAATGCGATGCAAAAATTGACGCATGACTTCATTACTTAGCTATATGTTTGGAGTTGCAGATCTTCTATGAACTGTGATTTATGTTGGGTTATTCATGTAAGACGAAAGTTATCTAAACAAACATTCTTGCTTCCTCTAGTTTCATGTATGACCTATATAACTGTTTTATAGTTTTTAGCAAGGTTTTATAGATGTGGGTACATAAGGTGTATCAATGCGGATCTTTGGAGTCAATATATATAATTTAATATTAATGGTTTTATTAATATTATTAATGTTTTTTTTTAAGTTTAATAGTTAAATTTGTAACGTTTGGTTTGTTAAATTTTTTTGTTGATAAGCATAGTTTTCAATTTTATTATGGCCATGTTTAAGAGGAGACTGCTCAGCCATATACGTTGGTAACTCGAATAAATTTATTGTTACAAATTTTATCCCGAGGACATCATAATGGTTAGGGCTTTAGCTTTTCTTTGAAAGGTTCAATGTTCAAACCTGTGAGAGTGTGTGAAGGGGTGAGTGTATGTATGGATGGGTGTTTGACCTATATTGATAAGTTCAGCTCTTACTATTATAAAAAGTCATGGTTAGGATGAGATGGGATGGGATGCCCAATAAAAATTTGTTACACTAACCTTAATAAAAAAAAATTATTAATATAATATATGAATATAAAGAAAATAATTATAATTAATATAACAAAAAAATAATTATAATTAAAATATGAACCTTTAATAAAAATATAATATTCTACCAAATTTAATGTTTATTAAAAAAATTGATTAATTATATAATACATAATATTCAATTTAAAATATATATAATATAAAAAATAAAAAATAAATATTTAATTAATTATACTAATCTTAATCTTAGTATATATTTTTAACAAATATATTTAATATATAAATCCAACGTTTCAAACACGCTAATGTCTTTGGCACGTCAATCGAAGAAGGGAAACACAAAGAGGAGTTTCAAGATTTAAGAAAGAAGAGGTTTCAAGATTTTCTATTGGAGGGTAACAAACCTACATACCCAACAAGTTTCAAGAAACTTCTTTGGGTATCTAGACCTTTAACTGTTGATGCGGACGAAAGAGGATCGCATTCTTGAATATGCCATGTTAATTCCATACTATTTTTCAAACTTGCATAACCTCAATTTGATCAAAAGTTATGCAGGTTATATGAAACATAATTTACTTATAAAGTGAACAATCACGTGATTTATAGGCATTCTTTTAAACCAAAGAACAGTCATGAAATACGTTATCGAAAGAAATTCATGCAGGTTTCTTTTTCGTACTTTTGTTGTCTTTGTAATATGCTAATTAATAATTGTTGTCTTGGTTACCAATCCATCTATTTTTAAAGTTTAGTGGATTGTTAAAATTTAGTTTGGTAGGGTATTTATGAAGAAAAGTTAGATTTCAAGGAAAGTTTTTGTTAGGAATGAAGTCTAATTATGAGAAGGCTAAATAGAGAAAGTTTCTGGATTTACTGTAGGACAAGCAGGGACAGCTTTCAGATTTACAGTCTGTTAGTCTACTAGAGAAAGTTTTCAGATTTACAACAGGACAGCCAGGGAAAGTTGTTTTGTTTTTATCCCAAAATTAGGTGTTGTGAACTCGGTGTTAATCTTAAAATGTATTAAGAAAAAAATTCAGATTTACAGTCTATTAGTTTACCAAAGAAAGTTTCCGGATTTACAACAGGACAGCCAGGGAAAGTTGTTTTGTTTTTATCCCAAAATTAGGTGCTAGGAACTCAGTGTTAATCTTGGAATGTATTAAGAAAAGCAGTTTTTTTTTTTTTTTTCTGTTTTTTTTTCTTATATATAGTTGTAAGGAAAAATAGAGTATACAATGAAAATTACTATGTTAATTCATTGTAAATATAGAGAGAAAATTACAATAGATGTTTGTTGTAGGTTGTAACCCTCTATTGCTTGGATTGAGAAAGAAACGACTGAAAATTCTTGGTGGATGTAACCCACATTGGATGAACCACGTTAAAATCGTTGTCTCTTCTACTGTGTGTTTGTCTTATTTTGTTAATTCTACCGTTAAAGTTTGAAACATTATAATTGCTTTTCTATATTTTATATAGTGATTTTCTCTAACAAGTGGTATCAGAGTGAGGTTTTGTTGGGTGCACTTGATAGAAGGAGAATTTCTAGATCAAGTGAGAGCAATGGCGAAAGAATGGAGGTTTAGAGTTGAAAAATTCAATGGCCAAAACTTTCAATTCTGAAAGATGCAGATGGAGGATTACCTGTACCAGAAGGATCTTTACTTACCTCTTGAGGGGGAAATAGAGAGACCTTCAACTATGTCTAATGAGGAGTGGAGTCTCCTTGATAGAAAGGCATTGGGTACTATGAGGTTGTGCTTGGGAGCCACCGTAGCCTTCAACATCTTTGATGAAAATACTACCAAGGGAGTCATGGATAAGTTGGCCAAGATGTATGAGAAACCATTAGCATCAAATAAGGTATTCTTAATGAAAAGGTTATTTAACATGAAAATGAGTGAAGGAAGATCTATGCGGGATCATTTAAATGAATTTAATATTGTCACTAATCAATTGCATTTAGTAGGATTGGATTTTGATGATGAGATTAGGGCCTTATTAATCTTATGCTCTCTTCCGAAAAGTTGGAATATTTTGGTAATGGCAGTAAGTAACTCTGCTTCGACTTCAAATAAATTAGAATTTGATGATGTGGTTGGTGTGATACTTAGTGAGGACATGAGAAGAAAAAACACAAGAGAATCATCTAGCACTGCATTAACTGTTGAGAATATAAGAAGAGGAAGAGAAAGAGGCAAGATTTCACATCATGGCAAATCCAAAGGCATATCCAGATCACGTGGAAAATGAAAGCTATAGTGTTAGCATTGTGGCAAAAATGGTCATCTCAAGAAGGACTGTTGGCAAAGAAAGGGTGATGGAAATGAAGGTAATGATAACAATGGTAACACTTCAAAAGCCAATATTACTGGACAAATTCTACAAGATGCTTTAATCTTATCTCTTGATAGAAATAGTGATTATTGGATAATTTATAGTGGTGCTTCATTCCATGCTACCTCACATAAGGAATACTTCATAGATTATGTTTCTAGAGATTATGGACATGTTCTATTGGGAAATGACCAACCATGTAAAATCATGGGTATTGGAAATATTTTGATTAAATGCCCAAATGGATGTCAATGAGCTCTTAAAGAGGTGAGACACATACCAGATTTAAAGAGATATCTTATATCGGCAAGTAAGCTTGATGGTGAAGGATACACGGTTGCATTCAAAGAAAATGCTTGGAAATTTACTAAAGGTTCATTGATAGTAGCTAGAGGTAAATTGGTGGGTACTCTTTATTTACTTACTAATTTTTCTCACTGCTCCATGAATTTAGTTTCTACAGGTGAGAGTGCATCTTTGTGGCACCAAAGACTTGGCCATATGAGTGGAAAAGGTATGGAATTTTACATTCAAGAAAGTTATTGCCTAAGTTAAAAGATATTGATTTGGAATTCTATGAGGATTGTGTTTATGGTAAAGCAAAGAGAGTTTCTCAAGGATTGCAAGGAAAAGAAGAAAGCGAAATTGGAGCTTGTGCAATCAGATATTTGGGGCCTAGCTCAGGTAACTTCTCTTGGAGGTTCCTCTTACTATGTAATTTTTATTGATGATGCAACAAGGAAAACATGGATATATTGCATTAAGAATAAAAGTGATATTTTTAATACCTTCAAGAATTCGAAAGCATTAGTTGAAAATGAAATTGGAAAAAGGTTAAAGTGTCTAAATTCGGATAATGGTGGAGAATATTGCAGTAGAGAATTTGATGTGTTTTGTTCTAAAAATGGAATTAGAAGAATCAAGGTAGTTCCAAGAACACCTCAAGAAAATGGGGTTGTAGAAAGAATAAAGAGAACCATCATGGAGCATGCTAGGAGCATGAGAATACATGTAGGCTTACCATTATTTTTATGGGCTTATGCTATTGATACTGCAGTATATCTGATTAATAGAGGACCATCTAGTGCCTTGGATGGAGGAATTCTGGAAGAGCTTTGGAAAGGTAAACTAGTAAATTATTCTTTCCTTAAGGTATTTGGATATGAGGCTTTTATGCATATAGAAAAAGAGAACATAAATAAGTTAGAAGCTAAGGCCAAAAAGTGTTATTTTATTGGTTATGGTATTGATGGCTTGGGTTACAGATTATGGGATTGTGATAACCAAAAAGTCATTAGAAGTAGGGATGTCATATTTAATGAAAAAAACTTGTATAAATATTGGTTGTAGGGAAAGAAACAGAAAGAGGAAAATACTGAATACATAGACCTTGATGGACACATAGAAAAGGTAACTCCAAAAGTGGTAGAAGATCAAAATGTACAACAACAGCAACAAGCACCTCAATCTCCATAAAGTGTTGTTGGACGATCTACTAGGATAAGTAAAATTCCTCAACGTTTCTCTGATTATATTTTGTATACTGATGCTAGTGAGCTAGAATATTTTTAGGAAGCATTATAGATGGATATTAGGAATAAGTTGGAGCTTACAATGAATGAATAAATGGACTCTTTATTCCACAACCAAACTTGGGATTTGGTTGAGCTACCCAAAGGTAAAATAGCTTTGACCAATAAATGGGTGTATAGGATTAAAGAGGAGAATGAAGGGCATAAGAGATACAAAGCAAGACTAGTGGTCAAGGGATTCACTCAGAAAAAAGGTATTGATTTTGATGAGATTTTTTCTCCAATTGTAAAAATGACCTCTATTAGAGCTATTTTGAGTCTTATAGCTATATAAAATTTGTATCCGGAGCAATTGGATGTGAAGACAACATTTCTTCATGGTGATTTGGAGGAGGAAATTTATATGCACCAACCAGAAGACTTTTAGGTGAAAGGTAAAGAGGATTGGGTATGTAAACTAAAAAAGAGCTTGTATGGGTTAAAACAAGCTCCTAGACAATGGTATTTAAAATTTGATAAGTTCATGGCTAATCAAAGGATTGAAAGATGTCAAAGTGATCCCTCTATGTATATTTTAAGAAAACTAGAAATGGTAACTATGTTATTTTGCTATTGTATGTGGACGACATATTGGTTGTAGGAACAAATATGCAAGATATAAACATGCTCAAGAAGAAGTTGGCTAAATCCTTTGCCATGAAGGATTTGGGACAAGCCAAACAAATCCTTGGTATGAGGATAACAAGAGACAAGGAGAGTCACACTCTAAAATTATCACAAGCAGAATACATTGAAAAAGTGCTTAAGAGATTCAACATGAACAAGGCAAAGTCTATTGCTACTCCATTGGCAAAGCATTTCAAACTCACCAAATATTTGTGTCCCAAGACACAAAAGGAACAAGAACATATGGCTAAGGTTCCCTATGCATCAGCGGTTGAAAGCTTGATGTATGCAATGGTTTGTACAAGACCAAACATTTCCCATGCAGTGGGAGTAGTGAGTAGATTTATGAGTAATCCGAGAAAAGGACATTGGCAAGCGATAAAATGGATACTTAGGTACTTGAGAGGAACTTCAAATTATTATTTGAATTTTGGAGGCTCTAATATATGCTTGAAAGGTTTTGTAGATTCTGATATGGTAGGTGATCTTGATGGTGGAAGGAGCACTACTGGCTACATATTTACTATAGGAGGAGGAGCGATTAGTTGGATTTCTAAACTCCAACACATAGTTGCCCTTTCAACCACTGAAACTGAATATGTTGTTACTGTAGAAGCAAGCAAAGAGATGATTTGGTTGCAAATACTAATGGAAGAACTGGGGAAGAAGCAAGAGGATAATAGGTTGTGGAGTGATAGCTAGAGTGTTATACACCTTGCAAAGAATTTGGTATTCCATTCAAAAACTAAACACATCAAACTCAGGTATCATTTCATTAGATCAGTAGTGGAAGATGGATCTTTGAAATTAGGGAAAGTTCACACATCACAAAATCCTGTTGACATGCTTACAAAAGTGGTGTCAAGAGAAAAGTTGAGCTTTTGCTCAACTTCAGTTGGCCTTAAGGAATAAGAGGCCATGATGAGAATTTTTTAGTCCTTGGTTGCAGTATGGTGCAATGGAATTAGTCTCCAAGTGGGAGATTGTTAGGAATGGAGCCTAATTATGAGGAGGCTAAACAAAGAAATTTTTTGGATTTACTACCAGAGAAAATTTCCTGATTTACAATAGGACGGCCAGGGAAAGTTGTTTTGTTTTTATACCAAAATTAGGTGTTGGGAACTCAGTGTTAATCTTGGAATGTATTAAGAAAATAAGTTTTTTTGTTTTTCTATTTTTTTCTTATATATAGTTGTGAGGAAAAATAGAGTATATAATGAAAATTACTGTGTTGATTCCTTGTAAATATAGAGAGGAAATTACAACAGATGTTTACTATAGGTTGTAACCCTCTATTGGTTGGATTGAGAAAGCAAGGACTAAAAATTCTTGGTGGATGTAACCCACATTGGGTGAGCCACGTTAAAATCGTTGTCTCTTCTACTATGTGTTTGTTTTATTTTGTTAATTTTGTTGTTAAAGTTTGAAACACTATAATTGCTTTTCTATATTTTATATAGTGATTTTCTCTAACAGTCTTTTGTAAAGGTAGTAGTCGATCTAAATCTTATGAGTGTATGCTAGATTGATGATGATGATACAAAACCAAGCATCCCGTGGTCCATTTTATGTCGAGTTATAAAACAACAAAGTGGAATAGGTTTGGTAGATGACGGTATGATTCTGAGGACCCAGTGGTCCATTTCACATTTGGTTAAAAAAAATAAGGTAGAATAAGTTTGGTGGATGATGGTATGAATTCGAATACCTGGTGGTCTATGCACCCGCTGATCAATTTCATATCGAACTATAAAAAACAAGGTGGAATAAGTTTGGTGGATGACAGTACGAATCTGAGTACCCAGTGGTGCATTTCACATCGGACTATAAAACAACAAGGTGGAATAGATTTTATGGATGTAACCCTATAGTTTGAAACTTAAACTTCACAGCTACTAAAAATAATGTGGTTGTAACAAACTCTAAAAAAAAAACAATTTGTCAACCTTATCAACAACATTGTTTTAAAATAGTATTTTTAAGTCTATTTTTCAATAACATATAAATTGCTCTATAGTTTTAAAATAGTATTTTTATGTTTAATTTTTTAAATAACATAGTGGGCATTAGAAAATTTTGCTTTGCATATATAATTTACTCTACTATAATAGAAGATTAAGAATTTGGATATAGTTTATATATAATTTATTCTACAATAACAAAAGATTAGGAATTTGGATATAGCTTACATTTATTTTAAAGCTAATGCACAAAAGTTAAAAAAAAAAACTTTCCAAATAAATTTGAAAAGGTGTCAAAAATAAAAAATGGAACTGTCCAAGATCAAGCATATACTTTTGAGGTTGTCAATATCATTTTAATATTATAATTTTACTACATAAATTTGAATTAGTTTTCATCACATATAAGCAAATCAAGCATATTGATTTAAGTAGAAATAGAAATATTAAAATATTTCTCATGGGTAAGGAATAAAAGAGTTTATAAAATCCATAGTATTTTATTTTACTGTTATTAATAATTGTTTAGGTATATAGTGCTTTAAATATTTAGGTTTATGGGTTTATATGATGTAATAATTTTTTATTATAAAAATATATTTTTTAAAGATGTAATGATTATTATTTATGAGTTATTAGATTAAGTCTTATTTGTATATGAATGAGAATCCTTGAGCATTAGGGTTAGAGTAGCCAAAGTTTATAAAAGATGCAAGGAGACAAGAGAAGAGACATCTCATATTTTTTTTGTATCAAAGCTCTACTTTTAAAGAGGTTTACTCCTAAAATAGGCTTACGATTTTGTAAGGTATTATTGATTTTTGCAATATAATTTATTGCATTTTTATTTTGTATTGCAATATTGTTAATTTCAAGCTTTATTTTATGTTATTATAGCAATATGATGTGGATGTGCCTTATTTTTACTACAAGGTTCCTAGCAAGTGGTATTAGAGCATCTTTTAGGAGCGTATTCTATTAGTGTACAAACATTTTGTGGCCATTTTGACATGTTAGGTGTATTTTTTTTCTTGCTTATTACCCTACAAAGAAATATTGAGTCATCTTTTTTTGTTTTAGTTTAATAGTTTAGAGACACTATGTTGGGTGTTTTAAAATATCATAGAGGAGTTATCATCATTGACTAAGCTAGATTGCCCATAAAACATCCAGTTAAAAAAAAATGATCAGACTCCAGTACCTAGGCCTCAAATGATACCCATACATGAATTTGATCTCCCATGTACTTT
Source organism: Wollemia nobilis (assembly GCA_028583015.1). Lineage (NCBI taxonomy): Eukaryota > Viridiplantae > Streptophyta > Pinopsida > Araucariales > Araucariaceae > Wollemia > Wollemia nobilis. The sequence continues at coordinate 1,005,717 of JAQPPZ010002486.1, read as the reverse complement.
TAGGTATATAGGGAGACCCCCTAGGTTTAATAAAGACCTTTAGCTATAGGAAGATTTTTTACTGTGTATCTATCCATAGTGCACCAAACATAGCACTCAAGAAGATTACCTTTCCATACTGTAAGAGAGGTAGATAGTGTGCTCAAGGGTATGTATGAAACCTCCTTAAGTAGAGGCCTGAAGTATTGGTCTAAGCATTATTGTTCATCATTGTGGTATAATAGAGGGCTATGGACAATACACACACCTTGACCTAGATTTATCCTATTTTAGTCATATGTCAAATCCTAAAACAAACTATCAAACCTACCAAAATCCTAACTATAAAAGTGAACATATTGAGGAGACTACACCTATCACATAATTGACTCTATTATAATTGCTCTTGATTGAAAAAGATAATTATTGGGGGTCAATAACAATAAGGAACAATGTTAGTTACAATTTTTAGTAATAGTCAAAATAATTATCAATAAAAGTCAAGAATAGTGTTAGGCAAGGTAGTTGTCAATAGAAATCAAGACAATTATTAGTAACAGTTAGGAATAAAGTCAGACAAGGCAATTGTATATAACAATTGAGACAATTGACAATAACAATTAGATAAAATAGTTGTAAGGATAGAGATGAAAGTCATTTTTCTAGGTTAAAAAACTTAAGAAAAATAGACTTAAATAAAAAATGTTTAGGGTGCCAAAAAATATCATTTGAGACCTAGTCCACTATGATTGTCTCTTCGAGCTGATGATTTTCATATATACCACCCAAACACTTTGTTGGGACCATCACTAAAAATAGTAATTGCTAAAACAACACTTCTACTTTTAGTAAGGTAGTACAAATCACAAGTCCATGGCTAGAGGGACTAGAGGAGCAAAGAGAGAGAGAGAGAGTTATTAAGTCAACAACTTACTAACCTAAAAAACCAAAGGTATTTAAAACGAGCTACTCATTTACACCAATAAATTAACAATGAAGGAATGGTAGAAAGTTTATGAAATATGAACAAGGAACTACATCATGATCTTTTAAATAATAATGACCCGTATGAAATACCCAAATTATATATCCTTAAGTTTAATAGAAAGGACCCTAATAGTTGGTTGTGTTGGGAAAATCGATTTTAAAAACTCCATGGACCACAATACACCCTAATACTTATGGATCAAATGGAATCCTTTAACTTTGAATCTAAAGCCCTTCAATGGTATCAATGGGTGCAACATATGATTCCTAACCTTCCTCAGGAAGAATTTGAATCCCAAGTACTCATTGGTTTTGGTCCTAGTGAGTATCAAGACTTTACAAGAGCCTTAACCAAATTAAAATAGACCTATATTTTTCATGATTATCTAACTCGGTTTGAGAAGTTAGCTAATAAGACAAGGGTTTTGAGTGAAAGAAATTTTTAGTTGTTTTACCAGTGGGTTAAAGGATGATATCAAGATTGATGTAAAAATATTCAAACCATAATCAATGATGCAAGCAAATCGATTGGCTAGATTAGTAAAGGAAACTTTTACTGCTTAGAGGTGTTCATATGAATTTTCAAAAGCCAAACCTTTAATTCCATCCAACATCACATTGAATATAGAAAATAAATCTCCAATAATTAAGCGATTAACTAGGAAGAAATGGATATCCATCGAGAAATATTCTCTAAAACACAACAAAAATTAAATCTGTTAAATATGAATGATTTTATGCTAAATAAAACACATGAAGAAGAAGTAGAACAATAAAAAAAAACATCAAGATAAGAGTAAGGCACAACAAAAACTACAACAAAAAAATTTTAGTTCATAAAAAAAATCTTAACCCCTCAAAATATGAACAAAATTGATCAAATAAACAAGATTGATAAAATTCTATAAATAATATCATTTAGTGGTTCTATAATTATAGAACCATAACTGAAATTATCCTCTAAAGATGTAACCTTCGTGATACAAGGCTTTCAATTGTAGGTTGATTGTGCCACAAGTGTCCATTTTCCATTGCACCTCCAGGCAACAATGTTTGCATATCACCCTCATTTTCAATTATGCGTGGATGAAGGATTAACTTGTTTTGATGCAATTTCTTTTCGCTTTACCGAAGAAAAACAGAAAAAACAAAATTATTGAGATGTTTGGGCCCAGATAATAGGTGGACTGGTTTGAGTGGATGACGGATTAATTTGTTTTGATGTAATTTAAATTAAAAAAACAGGAAAAATAAAAAATATATATTTAATAACATGGAGATGTTTGAGTGGTGGGAATAAGCAAACTGGTTTTAACCTAGTGTTTCCGAAATTCTAATCCTAAACTCCTTCAAAATCCTTCATTTAAAGTAAATCTCTTACAAAAGTAAAACAAAGACTATAATAACAACTTTCAAAATCCTCTTACTTTCCATATTCGAAATGTTCTCAAGAATATGAGAAAAAAACTGCAACACATAAAAGTGTGAAATGGGTTTATGATTTTGAAGTCCACTATTGATTTTCTAAAATCAGAGATAGACACTTGTGAGGCACTCACAGAGTTGAGTTGACTTTATGTTCAAATATGGCGTATAGATATAATTACACGAAGTCTCTTGGCGTATTGACTTCGGCCTCACCAATGCTTTAGTTCTTATCGCCTTTATTATTCATTTCTACTCCGTGGCCTGCATCTCTTCATCTTTCCCTTTATTTTTTCTGCCGACTTTTTGGAAATGGAAGCGCTCTCTTTGCCTATGTTTCTTAACCGATTTTTGTCCCTCCCCCTCTTTCTCTTAATCTTCCAATATTAATATCATGGCTAGTGGAGATATATGTGAGCCTTTCAGATGTGTGGATTATGTGTTTGAGTATCCTTTCGGGGCGGTGACCCTGCGCTTCATCTTGTAATCATGATATGCCTGTGTTGAATATTAGCGGCAACAAATACTACATACTCCAACCCCTTTCTTACCTGAAAGAGATCCCAACCATCGTATGACAATAATTGACAAGAGGCTTTGCAGACATATATGCTCACAATTGCAACTTAGGCCTAACAATCAATTTAGGCCTAGCAATCAATTTCATATCATAGGGGAATACAAGAATATAACTCTCGGAAGAAAATGCAAAGAGATGACAGAGTTGAGCCAAGTAACACCTAAATTAGGATGCAACGATGACTGGCGCCATGACTGGCACCTCTGAGATGCTGGTGAAAGCTGAGATAGGATGGTTGAAGGAATGTGGAAGGCTTGGTCTGAATTAGCATGGAAGGTTGTTTAAGCTGAACGAGCGTGGAAGGTTAGCTTTTGTTGAGTGAAAGGCTTGTTTGAGACTGAATCAGCTGAGAGAACCACAACAGCAAGTTGAGTTGTTGAGTGTAATGCAACAACACGTCAAGTTGTTGAGTGGAAGGCTGAGTCAACTAAAACCCTTCATTTTTATCTTTGGTGTTTCTGCGGGTTTGGAACCCACATGTATTGAAGTTGTTTTTCTCCCTCTTTACAACAGAAAAATGTGCAAAAGACTAAGGTTTTTCTCAAAAAAAAAAAAAATTGTCCGATTCAGCTGATTCTTAGATCAACTTGTACAGAATTGAATAACTTTAAAACGATTGAGAGAGATTAAACCTTGTGAAGTCAACCATTCGAAACAAAAGTAAGGATGGTTTTTTAAATTACAAAAAAATAAATTATAAATATTTGTCAGGAAAAAACCACCTGATTTGATTTATAGGTATTCTTCTAAACCAATGGACAGTCATGAAATGCGTTATCCGTAAGAAATTCATACAGGTTTCTATTTCGTGCTTTTGTTGTCTTTGTAACATGCTAATTAATGTTTCGGTCAACCTTATCAAACACTGCATTGTTTTAAAATAGTATTTAAAGGTTTATTTATCAATAGCATATATACCGATCTATAGTTTTTTTTTTTTTAATACCGCTCTATAGTTTTAAAATAGCATTTTATGTTAAATTTTTTAAATAACATAGTGAGCATTAGAAAATTTATTGCTTTCTACTAGGAATCTAGATATAGTTTGCATTTATATGAAGCTATTAATAAAAATTTGGAAAGAAATTTGAAAAGGTGTAAAAAAAATAAAAATAAATAAGGAACTGTTCAAGATCCAAGCATATATTGAGGCTGTCAATATCATCTTAATATTAAAATTTTACCACAAAAGATTGAATTAGTTCTCATCACATATAAGCAAATCAAGCATATTGGTCTAAGTAGAAATAGAAATATTTGTCGGGTAAGGAATAGAAGAGTTCATAGAATCATTGTATTATAGTCAAATGTTAATAATAATTGTTTAAGTATGTAGTATGTTGAACATTTAGGTTTAGGGGTTTATATGATATAGGGATTTTTTATTATAAAAAATATTATTTAAAAATGTGATGATTATTATTTATGAGTTATTAGTTCAAGCCTCATTTGCATATAGATGAGAACTTTTGAGTCTTAGGGTCAGAGTAGCCAAAGTTTATGAAAAAGTCAAGAGGACAAGAGAAGAGATATATCATATTTTTTTGTATCAAAGCTCTATTTTTAAAGAGTTTGTCCCTTTGAAGAGGATTTCAATTTTGTAATGTGTTATTGATTTTTGCAATATAATTTGTTGCATTTCTATTTTGTATTGCAATATTGTTTATTCTAAGCTTTATTTTATGTTATTATAGCAATATCATGTGGATGTGCCTTATTTTTATTTCAAGGTTCCTAGTAAGTGGTATTAGAGTGCTTTTTAGGACCATGTTTTTCTAGTGCACAAACAGTTTGTGTCTTGTCATTCTGACATGTTAGGTGTAATTTTTCTTTGTTTTTATTTTCCTGCTTATTACCCTACAAACAAAAATAGAGTCATTTTTTTGTTTAAGTTTATTAGGTTAGAGGCTCTATGTTGGGGGTTTTAAAATGTCATAGAGGAGTTGCCATCATTGGCTAAGCTAGATTGCCCATAAAATGTCTAGTGAAATGAACAATGATCAGACTCCAAACTCTGGTACCTAGGCCTCAAATAACACCCATACATGAACTTGTTCTCCCATGTACTTTTAGGTATATAGGGAGACCCCCCTAGGTTAAGGAGAGACCTTTAGCCATAAGAAGAGTTTAGATTGTGTATCTATCCATAGTGTGCCAAGCATAACACTCGAGAATATTATCTTTTCATATTGCCAGAGAGGTAGACAATGCACTCAAGGGTATGTGTCAAACCCCCTTGAGTAGTGGCTTGAAATATTGGTCTAAGCATTATTGTTTATCGTTGTCGTATAATATAGGGCTATGGAAAATGCACTCACCTTGACCTAGAGTTATCATATTTTAATAATATAACAAATCCTAAAATAAACCATCAAACCTACTAAAAGCCTAACTACAAAAGTGAGCATATTGAGGAAACTACACCTATCACATAATTGACTCTATTATAACTGCTCTTGATTGGCAAAGATAATTATTGGGGGTCAATTTAGTTAGGAACAATGTTAGTTACAATTGTTAGTAATAGTCAAAATAATTGTCAATAAAAATCAATAATAGTGTCAAACAAGGTAGTTGTCAATAGTAGTCAAGATAATTATCAATAACAGTTAGGAATAAAGTCAAACAGGGCAATTATATGTAACAGTTGAGATAGTTGGCAATAACAAGCTAAAAAAATAATTTCCAAGGACAAAGATGAAAGTAATTTTTCTAGGTGAAAAAATATTTAGAAGAAAAATAGACTTGAATCAAAAAAAGGTTTAAGGTGCCAAAAAAAGTCATTTGTCTTTGACAATACATCAATTTGTACATATGCATGTTTTTTGCGTTCTTGATACATCAATTTTGTATGTCCGTTTTTCTCTGACAATTGTCAGAAACAAGTAATAAAGGCATGAAGTCTACAATGCAACATTTTTGTGAAGGTATTTTTGAAGTGAAGCCTTATAAAGGAGGTATAGTTATGTATAGTTTTGAATGCAGTAGTAATACTGATATCATGGATGCAGTCTCTAGTGGACCAAGTGTGTTCTATGATGTTTTTTGCATGGTTTCGATATGATCCTTTACCCTCTAGGTAGAATTTGAGCTTTCTGAGGGTAATTTTTGTATAGAAATTATTCCTTAAAACATATCTTTAAAGATAAGTCTTATTTTGACTCCTAATACCCAATGGATAAGACTTTGGATTCGATTGTCTTTGCAAGAAAATCCACCCAGGAGGTGCCAGAATGTAGGCCTAAAATGGCCACATACTTAGTAAATTTTGTACAAATTTGACTAAGTGACAAAATCATCATTCCGCAAACCTTGTAGTATGCTTTTATCCGAAACTAGGTTAGAAGATATGAATCCGCTCAATAGTTAGTCAATTTTTCTTGTTTGGAGCGATTCTGGGTGACTTTAATCTGACTCTGAAATGAAGAAATATCCCAAATCTACAAAATTTCCTAAGATATAATGACATCATCGATAGAAAAGTACGAAATGGTGATTCTGAGAAGGTACTTTTTGTTTTCGACTCTGGGATGAAAACAAATTTCAAAATCTATAAAAGTTCCTAAGAGATGATGACATCAGTAGTGAAAAAGTGTGGAATGGCAATTCCATAATGTACAAGTCTTCCCTTTACGAAATGAAGATAATACGAGGCAGCAGAATGATGAAATATCGGATTCACGATAGAAGGAGTACGTGACTAGATCCAGACCCAGATTGTTCGATATAATATTGAATATTAATATCCCAAAGCGGATTTGAGGTTCAGAGGTCCATATTGGAGATTCAGATGTTTCTAATAAGAAAGAGGACGTCATCATTTTAAAGCGGATTGGCATTTAGCTTATGTCAAATTGAATTTGAATTGTGTGATGAAGAAGATCGATGATTGAGGTTAAGCTACCAAATCTTGGTTGTTTTAAAGATATTGTTGTATCAAAATTGTAATAGTCTACCGAGAGATGAATCGTCAAGGGTTTCCAAGAAGATCAAACCAGATGCGGTTACAGATAGATGATGGTAATTCACTACCAAGAAGGATCGACAAAAATACGTGATCTTTAATGCCTGAGCTTCAGTTCCACAAACCAATGAGTTGATGCCAACTAAGATCTTTGTTGTACTATTGGAACAAGATTATGTGTATTGTTTCTTGATTATTGTAATAAGAAAACTATAAGTAGAGTTTGAACCCCCATTTTGAAGGGTCAGCTCTAGCGTATTTTCCTGTGCTATTGTAAATATTCCCGAAGAGCTGAATGAAAGGAGCAATACATTGATCTTTGCCTCAAGTTCACGTTCTCTTCCTTGATGTTAAAGGTTTGGATTTCATACTTGCATTTTTGTAAGTACTTAAATGGTTAGTTTGTGCCTGTTTTGGATTACTAGCTATTGTGAGTAATTGAAATTTGCTTTGAGTTTGTTCCGTGTTATTGGAAAGTATATTTCTGTAAAATCTAAGTGTTTGGTAAATTCTGTTATTTGGATTATCATTCCCTGGGTATTGAAATTTCTTGCTATAACATTTCTCTATTATGCTTTAATATATGAAATAATATATTATGAGATAAATGTTGATCTGAGTGTATGTCCCTTAATATGGTTTTTTGAGAGCTTTTTATGATGGTGCAATGTTGTTAACCTATTCGTCCACTGTTATCTACATCTCTCTAACCCTAAACTTATCTTAACCTAAAATCTAAATCCTAATTGAGCATAATTATGTCAACAACCTGCTAAATTGACAAGGAACCAGCCTACTCTAGAGGTTGGATCGAAAACTCCTGTTTTGATCCATCCAATGTTGAGTGCTGAGCTGCAGCTATCGGGTGCAAGCCTAGAAAAAAACTAGGAAGATAGACAGTCACAGTACTAAGAGAAAACTTGGTGTAATTCAGTGCCCAACACATAGAAGCATAAAGAGAATTGTTAGAGACTCAATATGTTCTATCCTCAAATATCAATCTCAACTGAAATCCAGAATATAGAATAGTTTTTTTCATAGAACTTGAACAACCACTTCACACAATCACTTGACTAGGCTCAAACAACTCTTCTCAACCAACTACCACAAGGAACAAATATTTCTTACAAACCCTAGTTCAAGTACGTATCAACCAACTCAAATGTTTCCAACAATGCTCAACCATAAATCTCACATAATAATGATACTCATGTTCTTCTTAAGTTCAAGTTCTTTTCATAACCAATGGGCTTCAACAACAATGCTAATAAAATATTTTTCACATAACAATGATACTCATGTTCTTTTCAATTTCTTTGCATAACCAATGGGCTTTAACAACTATTCTTATAAAACAAGGTTTAACCACAACTCTCAAACTAGAAAACCTTAAAGCATTCAACCAACCACTTTCGAAAAGGAAACCACAGCAAATCCTTTTCTCTCCAATGATATTTTAGAAATCAACCACCATAATCAATCAATAGGAGAATGTGCCCATACCTTTTATGAAGATGAAGAAACCCCTTTGGAAATCTGCCACACTCAACACACTTTGAAAAAGAACAAAACAACCTTCACTTTGAACCTCTTTACAAAAATAGAAATATCTCTTTACATACACCTTATTTCTCCATCTAATCAAGTTAATCAAATAGCCCTCGAAATAAGCTTTCCAATGATATATAATATGGTATACTTCTAAAAGATGAAAACACCAAAAATTTCTCTTTTTCTAAAAGTGCATTTCAACCCTTATATCTTGCCTTCCAAGTAAATAAAAATTTAATCAAACATTATTCCCTTAGCATCACATTATTCCTCCAACATTAGGCAATAATAAAAAATATTCAACAAAATGTTTACCTACCTATTAGAGGGAATCAAACCCTCGTCACTGACCACTCAACACCACAACCGCGGCGCCAAAGACCATGTGAGCTATCTGCTCACATAGGACAGAGAGAAAAAATGCTCCCTATATTTCGCTGCCCTTGCTCATGCCAAAAATATGTGCCAAATGCTCTTCTTCCACACTTTATGAAAATCAAACCCGGTGGGAATCGAACACATGCCCTGTCACAACCAAAAACTCCATGCTTCCCAAGCTCACCATTGGACCACGTTGTCACATCGAAGGATTTTGGGGCTTCCACTTTTTGTTCTCTTCATTCGATGCTTAAACTTTTGAATCGAAATCCTTTGCATATATGTATGCAACCTTCCTTTAATTTCACATACGTCAGAACCTTTAATTATTAATTTCCTTTTGATGGCGCATGGTTTTTATGATGTCAATGATGACTTTAATTTTAATTTTAGAATTTAAATTTAAATTTTAAATAATTAAAATTTAAACTAAATATTTAAAATTAAATATCTCCATAGCCGGGGCACCTTTTTCGACGAAACAAAAATCCAACCTAGGTTTTAAGAAAAACCCATTTTAAATCTACAATCCATGGTTTTAAATAAAACCTTTTATTTTGCCTATGTTGGTTTTCACAAAAACCTTTTATATATTCATCCTTTCCAAAATATCATAAATGCTTATTTATGAAATACTTTGGCCACCAAAACTCAATGTGATCCATGTGACATCAATGATCCATGTGACATCAATGACAACTGAAAACACGAGATTTCGAAAGATGTAAAGGAAACACTAAAACTATGCAATGCAAAACGAAAGATAATGCTTTAATTCCTTTGCATTTGAATGCATGAAATGAGAGGAAAAGACGAATCGAAACGAGATAAAAATAAGCATAGAAAGCATAGCCCTCTTTATTTATACTCTTTTAACATCGGTTACAAAGACATCTCCTCCCTTTTTAGGGGCTAGGAGCGTTAGCATGTTTTGGTTACAATAGTGACTAGTGATCCTCCTTTCGCATGCCCACATGTAAAATGGGCAGGCCAAAGTGTTGCCACCACTTGGTGTTGATGAGTCCTTGATCCTCGCTGCTCCCCCTGCATTCAAAGAAACAACAAATCGTTAGTAGCACCTGTGACAAAGATTGAAACGTTTGATCTCTAAAACAAAATGAAAGATGCACGCAAAAGATTAACTAAATCGATAAACGAAATGACTCCAAATTGTAGACACCAAAATAGCACCAATCCGATTATGTGACTACAAACACTGATCACATTGACACACACAGCCTTCAGGGCAGCCCTCAGAGGTCAAACAGTGGTCCTAGCCACTTACACAGCAGTTTTGGAAGATCATAAAGTAATTTGGCAGCTCCAGACACTCTGCTTCAAATTTGTCTCATCGCGGGACGAAGTGCACTTTGAAGCCTTTGTGCCAGGGTGCATTTCTGGCGACCATTCCGCCTTTGCACCATGTCGCATGATGTCACGATGGTCATGATGTTGCGACGTCGCGACGTCGTGATGTCGCGACGTCGCGATGTCGCGACAACTCCTACCGTGCGCCCTGGCTTCTTCTTGGCATCGCGATATCACGACATCGTGATATCGTGACAAACTCCTACCTTCGCGCCTAGCGAACATTAAACAAATAAAAGCGGATGTTAAATAAATAAAGGTGGACTTTGAACAAAAATACGAAAAAGGACATTAGACACTTGAAAGAAGACATTAAAAAAAATATGAAAATGGACATTAAACAATTGGTAGTGGAAGTTAGTCAATTACGTGGGCCGTTAGAGGACTGTCACACGGGCATTCATGAAATCCCAAGTCATGGAGGACTTTCCTTTCTCATGGGAAGACATGACCGCCACATGGCACCTATGACCACCACATGGCGCTTATGCATGCCTATCCAAAGAGACCCCCTGGGTCTATAAAATGGTGGACTTTTCCCACCCAAAAAGGGAAAAAAAACTTTTGGAGCAGTGAAGCCCTGCCAGTTTACTGCCAGACATTTTAGCATTGATTCACGTCATCCGCATCCATGATCTCTTCTGCAAGGGAGGTCATTGGGCGTTCATGGAGAATGTGAATCCAGATCCATGGATCCGTCCATTTGTTGACAAAGCTCAGTGTTCTATTTTTATTTTCTTTGCATTATGATTTCAGGATTCTGATTGCAAGCACATCAACATGCAGGTTTCATTTTATTTCATTCTAACTAACATGCAGGCTTCAAAGTATTCTGAGTCCTCCAATCTTCTATTTTAATCATCTTCTGCATGCATGTTTTTTTTGTTTTACGGATCGAACGCTTTATTTTACCACAGGTGCTACTAAACGGTTTGATGTTTCTTTGAACGCAGGAAGAACAGCAAGGATCGAAGATTCACCAGCACAAGCGACGACGACATCTTGGCCCGCCCATTTTAAATGTGGACACGCGAAAGGAGAACTGCTAAAGACAGATTGTAACCGAAACATGCTAATCCTCCTAGCCCTTAAAAGGGAAGGAGAGAGATTGTAACCAAATCTGAAATCATATTAATAAAAATGGCTGTGCTCCTATTTCTCATTTTATGTTAATTTTGATTCGATTACGTTCATCTTATTTTGTGCATGTTCATTTGGTATCAAGTTAGTATTGTTTTTCTTTCGAAATCTCATGTTTTCAATGGCGATCACGGTGGGACCCTGTCCCCTAAATTTTGAGATCATAGAAACTGATTAGATTTTTGTGTTTTGTGCTTGACAAGTACCTTTTTCAATTTCTAACTGTTATTTGTCTTTGCCTGTGGCGATTACTTTACTACAATTCATCTGACCCTGAGACGAATTCTAATTCGTCTCAGGAAGGGATGAATTTTGTTCTGTAATTCATCTCACCCAGGGACGAATTTATGTCTGTAAATTTTTAGAGCCGAGGATCAGAAACAACAAGTTTAGGCAGAGAAAGGTAAGGGTTTTAAAACTGTTCCTGTTATTTTCTATTTTTATGTTTCTGTTTTCTATTAATTTTGCCTTCTTAGGGAAAGTTGTTTCTGCCTGTTTCAATTTTTAATAAAAAGAACCACACACACTTCACGCAATATTTTTAAACCAAGGAGTTGGTCGTAAAACCCCAACCCTTGATCAAAACCATCGGTGGATTTCATCACCACCATGGCTTGATTTTGCATCCATTTCCCCGATTGTCACTGTTGTTAGGTGTAAATCCTGACAAAAGTTGATCGAGTGTCGCTGGGGTGATTTCTAGTGTGCGAGGATAAGTCTTCTATGGTAGGTGCCATTAACAGGACAATCCCCCTTTCGTACTGCCTACGTACCACGTACCATCTGCTCTCACGTACCTATAGTCTCCCTCTTGTAAGGGCGAATATATAGAGAGGTTGGTATATCATCTTGGTTGGTATATTGAAGGGGCGACCATCTATGGGAGTCATATGAGCCAACATTCTGCATTTAAACATTCTTCAAAACTTGCAAAAATAAAATAAAATCATCAAAATGCACTAAAACCAGTCTAGGACACACCATTAATATTTAAAAGAGATAATCACCGTTTGTGTATGTGTGTGTTCATTTTTGCTTAGTGTAACAAAAAAAATCAAAAAAATCATAAACAAAAAGATAAAAATATACGCATTTTGTCACTCGCTCCAAAAGCTCCAAGGATTCACGCAATCGCTTGGTCACTCCAAAATGCACCAAAGGTGTCCATGAACCCTTTGGTCACTCCAAAAGCACCCAAAATGTGCCCATAAGTGATGCAGGAGCATCCAACAAAATATGGGAAATCTTATATTTTTTCCCTAAATTTTAGTGCATCTTGTCGGGGCCATAACTTCTCAACCGTAGCTCCGATTGACTTGAAATTTTACAGGGAGTTAGTTGGGATAATTTTAAACAAATATGACTCCATTGAGTCCTATTTGTCCAAAAAAGTCAGTTTTCGGGGCCAAATTCCATCATCTAGTGCCCCGAAATTAGGTTTTAAAATTGATAACCTAATTTTTTATGCTTTTTGAGCTGTTCGGAGGTCAATATCTCCTAGTGTATTTAGATTTAGGACTCAAAACTTTATTTATGGCTTATATACTATAATAAGGATGTGCACCCCAATTTTGGGCCCCATCTGACTCATTTTCAATTTTAGGGTTTTTAGAGAGACATCGTCATGGTGCTCACCCGCAACCAAGCCCAATCACGGGCGGATGCTGTGGGGAATATCCAAGGAGGCACAAGTCACCTCCAGTATAGCCCCAAGGATTTGGTCATACCACCTTGGTGACCTGACACACAAGGCAGTCCCCTCCACACCTTAACGAAGAGGGACTATAGGGGCACCTCTTCTAGGGGCACTCCTATTCAGCATAGCACCCAGCACACACCCTTCCATGAGGGGTACATCCATAGAAGAGCTCCCTTATATGCTCGCTATGATTGGTCATCACGTGATGAAGCGCTAGGTCAACATAGGGTTCGACGGGAGGAACCACATGATTACACTATCCCTCCTTCACCCCCTCTAGTTGTCAGGACTACAACGACAAATCCAGAGCACAAGGCTCCTCAGGCGGGGTGAGCCAACTCCGCCCATTCCATTTTCACTTATGAAAGAGAGCACAAGGAAAACCCTTACCTTACTCAAGAGCAATATACATCGTAGGAGCAATATGCCTCTACAACTGCTAGCTATCAGGATCACCTACTGAGGCCAAAGTCCCGAGGGAATGCTGCTACCCCCAATAGAGGGAGGCGGCCTATAGAGATATTGGATCACTACGACCAATATAGATATGTCAAAGAGGCATTTAACCCTTCTATACATGAGACGGCAAGACCAACTATCTTAGAATCTATCGAGCATATCGCACACCGGGCGCGACTCACGCAACTTGAGCTAGAACGACAATAGTTAAAGCAATGGTATCTTCTAAATAAAGAGCACTTTCAATGCCATAAGTATGAGTTGTTCCAACACACTATGTAGGAGAGGACTCCAACCCCTCACATGCATAAGACAAAACATTATGAGAGGCACAACCCATGGGTACAAGACAAGTCTCTGCGACCTTATTGAGCACCACCCCCGATGCCTCCTAGACATGAGCGGGAGGCTACTCCTATAACCAATGATGGGCGCCTTCCTCAGGAACCCACTCAGGTTTATGGGCTACCATTAGAAATTCATCAAGAAGCCTCTAAGTAATCATAGCGAGAAGAAGAGCGGGATGAAAAGTCCTACCAAGGCATGGGGGGTGCTATCTGGCCACCCCTCCATATGCCCCAAGTTCCTCAACAGGAACCAACCAAAGAGGAGGAGCTCAAATCCCCTGATACATGCAAAATGCTAGAGCACTTAGAGTTGGTAGAGACCAAGCTTTTAGAGCTCCCAAGGCCCAACTTACGTGAGATTCCTCTCAAAGAGGATCAACCCCTGGTTGTAGGGCTACCTGATGATGCAATCCTCCATGTCTCAGAATCTCCAAATTTTGATGAGCTGTACTCACTGTCCGAAGGTGAGGATAAAACAGAGATAGCCCACAGCAATCACATGCGACAGCATCGACATCCCATAAATATCGAAGAAGCAATTCAACAGATAAACATAATACTAGGGCATGAGTGGCGCGTTAACCCACTATAGTGGGACCAAGCGTTACATCTGCAACTTTGGGCATACAAAGATCAACTTCCGCCCAGAGATCGCATAGCAATATCAGTGCCTAGGGTAGATCCTGTCCTCATCTCCGCACATAGGGACGATCCATTCGTGCCAATCCCTATAGAGCCCGATCTGGTGCACAAATATCATCAAGCTAGGGGTACCTCTATTTCTTGAAGATCAAGTGGATTACACCAAACACTCCAAAGGTGTCCATAAACCCCTTGGTCAAACCTAAAAGCTCCAAGGATTACCACAATCGCTTGGTCAAACCCAAAATTTCCAAGGATTATCGCAATCACCTGGTCATCCCAAAAGGCTCCAAGGATTATCGCAATTTCTTGGTCAACCCAAAAGCTCCAAGGATTATCGCAATCACTTGGTCAAGCCCAAAAGCTCCAAGGATTATTGCAATCGCTTGGTCATCCCAAAAGGCTCCAAGGATTATCGTAATCTCTTGGTCAACCAAAAGGCTCCAAGGATTATCACAATCTCTTGGTCAACCCAAAAGCTCCAAGGATTATCGCAATCACTTGGTCATCCCAAAAGGCTCCAAGGATTATCGCAATCGCTTGGTCATCCCAAAAGGCTCCAAGGATTATCGCAATCTCTTGGTCAACCCAAAAGCTCCAAGGATTATCGCAATCACTTGGTCACCCCAAAATGCCCCAAAGGTGCCTACAAACCCTTTGGTCAAACCAAAAGCTCCAAGGATTATCGCAATCTCTTGGTCAACCCAAAAGCTCCAAGGATTATCGCAATTGCTTGGTCACCCCAAAATGCCCCAAAGGTGCCTACAAACCCTTTGGTCAACCCAAAAGCTCCAAGGATTATTGCAATCTCTTGGTCAACCCCAAAAGCTCCAAGGATTATCACAATCTCTTGGTCAACCCCAAAAGCTCCAAGGATTATTGCAATCGCTTGGTCATCCCAAAAGCTCCAAGGATTACCGCAATCACTTGGTCAAACCCAAAAGCTCCAAGGATTATTGCAATTGCTTGGTCATCCCAAAAGGCTCTAAGGATTATCGCAATCTCTTGGTCAACCCAAAGGTTCCAAGGATTATCGCAATCTCTTGGTCAACCTAAAAGCTCCAATGATTATCGCAATCGCTTGGTCATCCCAAAAAGCTCCAAGGATTATCACAATCGCTTGGTCATCCCAAAAGGCTCCAAGGATTATCGCAATCTCTTGGTCAACCCAAAAGCTCCAAGGATTATCGCAATTGCTTGGTCACCCCAAAATGCCCCAAAGGTTCCTACAAACCCTTTGGTCACACCAAAAATCTCCAAGGTTTATCACAATCCCTTGGTCAACCCAAAAGCTCCAAGGATTATTGCAATCACTTGGTCAAGAAAATCCAAAAACAAACAAAATCATCAAAAACAAACAAAATCTACATCTCAAATTCATGCATACTTAAAAATTCAAAATACATATAGCTGCATAAACATTGCATCCATACATTGCATATTTGTGGTCACACGGGTCAAAGGCACCATAGACTGTAATTATTCTGCTAGTCCATCTTGTTCCACACTTTTCCATTTTACAAAACAAACAAACAAACGCCATTCACTATTGTTTACCACACTAGAGTCAGTGGTCTTCGAATGTATCAAGAGTTTTCGTCTTTCAGTCGTAATTTTTCTTTCTAGCCACGTACTGGACCAAGTCAGAAAGATTTTACAAAGGTAGAGTCATACTTGAAATACGCCTTGTTACGTAGCATCCCAACACAAATTAAAACACATAACAATTCCTAAGTTGTATGGACGAAAGATGAAACCTGCACAGTAATCGAGTTCACCATAAGCAAAACGGTTATCTTGCTCATCCCCCTATGTGAATGACACAAAGAATGCTGAGAGTTGGAAAAAGGACAAGCATCCTCCCTACCCAATTCCCTAAGAATCCCAAAATTCTCAATAGTTGCAAAACATCAAAAATTTGCAAGCGTCAAAACTCCAAAATTTGACATCCCATAGTGCACACGTAAAAAGGCACAAACAATAGTGATTCTCGTCACTCCACATCCAAATCCCTTGCTCAAAAGAAAATTATACAAAAATAAATAGTGATTTTTATCACTACAATCGAGCAAGTATCCCAATACAATTGAAGAAAAGAAGGGAGTTGAACTTGAATCCCTGGAACTCTCAGTATTCCAATAGGTCATGAGGCAATCCTCAATACTGGTTTGGTTGATAGCCTATCAGTCACTAGTAGTAAACCTCTCGCATGATGATATATATGTCACATTAACTTGTGTATAGATCAATGTTTGCATGTGGATGAGCTAGCTTATGGTATCCTAGAAAACAACACAAATTAATCTGACTAAATACAATAAAGGAGTTAGTGGAGCTAGTTAGGTAATCCTCAGTACAAGTTTGGTTGATAGCCTATCTAGCACTGGCAGTATCCTGACAAATGGCACATCAATGAACTCAATTGCACACACAGGGATGTGAAATAGCTTGGTCAAAAACAAGTCCAATTCATACCTTATCCAAAACTCTTGTAAGATAAAGTACAGTCGTGGCTAGTGAGTTAAAACCGTCTGAGTCTCAGAAAACCTTAGCTACATTTCTAAACCAACTGCGCTACTTTTCATCTTTGCCATACCATCAAAAAATACAAAAAAAGAAAAACCACATGTATACATACAAATTCATTCATCATAGCAATCGCCTAAAAACAAATAACATAGTTCTAAATAGTCTATGGTGCCATAGCCAAAACATCATAAATTCCATTCATCCATTTCATTTCTTCATATCACATATGAATCAACAACATGCGCATTTATCATACCATATGCATTCGTCACCATAAACATGCATCCATCAACATCAATCATTGTGCATAACATAAAATCATGACATATACACAAATTAAGAAAATCAAAACAACAAAAACATCACAAAAATGCAACACAAAAGAGAAATAAAAATTTTTAGATACAAGTGCTCTTCCACTTAACATCTTGGCATAGAAAAACTGATGTCGAGGTTTACATTGTCCCTATCCTACTCCCTAAGAAGGCTACCATAGCCGGACCGCTCCACGGGAGGACGGATGTTGGCCAATTTCACCCCAAACGACGTCACAAAAGGGTCAACACCCACTCAAAAACAATAAAAAACAACAAACCAACAAACACTCAAAAACAACAAAACAACAAAAACAACAAAAAACAACAAAAAAATGCAACACAAACACATAGCAATAAGCATTGCCGGACACAAGTGCTCTTGCACTTAACCTCTTGGCATAGAAAATCGATGTCGGGGATCAAATTGTCACTCTCCTACTTCCCCAAGAAGGCTACCATAGCCGGACCACTCCACGGGAAGATGGGTTTTTGACGATTTCACCCCATTATGGCATCACCAAAAGGGTTTTTACCCACCAAAAATAGGTCCAAAAGTCGTAAAATTGCTTGCACATTCAACGGACAAACATCTGAAAGCACCCTAACCTAAGTCACCTCGGGTCAAGTGACTCGTCGCTTTTCTCATGGCGGTCATTCCCTCATCGATTCGTCGCTTGAGGGGGTAGTCACACTTAGTCACCAATCAAAAAACACACACCCAATCAAGGCAATGGCATGCATTCAAAGAATCATTGACAAAGAGAATCACGCTCCTGCTTGGAGAAGTAAACAAGCAACAATCATAAATCGATCAAACATGATCAAACGCTTGGCATTCTCGAAGCATGAACTCAAGGTTCCCTCGTGGATAAAAGGTTGTGCCCTTTGCCTATTCATGACTGATCAATGTCTAAGTTCAAGTCACACCTCACCAAAATAGGTTAATACTTGAAATCAAATTCCTTAGCTCATCAGAAGCAAGGATTCAAGAATGCATCCCCTTTACATGCTTGGGGCATCACAAGTTGGTTAGGTTACTAAGAAACCCTAATCACTAGTGCTTTGGTTATCTATTTTTGCTCAGCACTGTGTCACCTGCAGCGCTTCCCAAAAAGGGGCATCTATAGACAAAAAAATAGCACCAATCCGATTATGTGACTGCAAACACTGATTGCATTGACACACACAGCCTTTAGGGCAGCCCTTAGAGGTCAAACAGTGGTCCTAGCCACTTACACAACAATTTTGGAAGGTCAGAAAGTAATTTGGTATCTCCAGACACTCTGCTTCAAATTTGTCTCACCGCGAGACGAAGTGCACTTTGAAGCCTTTGTGCCAGGGTGCATTTTTGGCGACCATTGCACCTTTGCGCCATGTCGCAACATCGCGATGTCGCGGCGTCGCGATGTCGCGACAAACTCCTACATTCGCGCCTAGCAGATGTTAAACAAATAAAAGCGAACATTAAATAAATAAAGGTGGACTTTGAACAAAAATACAAAAATGGACATTAGACACTTGAAAGTAGACATTAAAAAAAATATGAAAATGGACATTAAACAATTGGTAGTGGAAGTCAGTCAATTACGTGGGCCGTTAGAGGACTGTCACAGGGGCATTCATGAAAGCCCAAGTCATGGAGGAATTTCCTCTCTCATGGGAAGACATGACCGCCACATGGCACCTATGACCACCACATGGAACTTATGCATGTCTATCCAAAGAGACCCCTTGGGTCTATAAAATGGACTTTTCCCACCCGAAAAGGGAAAAAAAAACGTTTGGAGCAGCGAAGCCCTGCCAGTTTACCGCCAGACGTTTTAGCATTGATTCACATCATCCACATCCGTGATCTCTTCTGCAAGGGAGGTCATCGGGCATTCATGGAGAACGTGAATCTGGATCCATGGATCCGTCCATTCGTCGACAAAGCTCAGTGTTCTATTTTTATTTCCTTTGCATTATGATTTTGGGATTCTGATTGCAAGCACATCAACATGCAGGTTTCATTTTATTTCATTCTAACTAACATGCAGGCTTCAAAGTATTCTGAGTCCTCCAATATACTGTTTTAATCATCTTCTGCATGCATGTTTTGTTTTTTTTACGGATCGAACGATTTATTTTAACATAGGTGCTACTAAACGGTTTGTTGTTTCTTTGAACGTAGGAGCAGCAAGGATCGAAGATTCACCAGCACAAGCGGCGACGACATTTTGGTCCGCCCATTTTAAATGTGGACACACGAAATGAGAACTACTAAAGACGGATTGTAACCGAAACATGCTAATCTTCCTAGCCCTTAAAATGGAAGGAGAGAGATTGTAACCGAATTCGGAATCATATTAATAAAAAGGGCTGTGCTCCTGTTTCTTATTTTATGTTAATTTTGATTCGATTACATTCATCTTATTTTGTGAATGTTCATTTGGTATCAAGTTAGTATTGTTTTTCTTTCGGAATCTCGTGTTTTCACAAATAACCTACAAATTTGACATAAACCAGGGAACATTACCAGAGAGGCATTGCCATTAAAATAGTCGAGAAACTCGCTGCTGTTTGCTAATCATTTCGGGTCGGGACGAGTAAACCTGCAAAAATTGGGATTCATTCTGGGCAGGGAAGAATAAACCTGCAAAAAATTGGGATTCATTCTGGGCAGGGACGAATAAACCTACAGAAAATTGGGATTCGTTCTGGGCAGGGACGAATAAACCTGCAACTAAAAAGGGTTAATGGCACTGTCCAAAATGTCTCATCTCTGAGCGTCCAAGTGACCTACAAGGTTAGGGTTTAGATAAATAGGGGTGTTTTGAGAAGACCCAGAAGGTCGGATTTCCCCAATTCAGCTTCAATTATCGGAGATCTGACAAAGTCGCCTGCATGTTAGTGAAGACAAGATATAAAATAAACATGATGGAAAGTGCTTGAAATCAACTGAAACTTGGAATTTGATCTATTTAACCAGCATAAAACAAGATGCAAAAATAACAGTAGCAAGATTTACCATAGATCCGTAATCATTCTAGGGTGGAACGATTAGGCCTGCAGTAAAGCGGGGTGCGCCAGTGGGTAAGGCACATGCCCTTTGGGTCTCTATTTCGACCCCAATCCACTTGGAATTGGTTCGAAAAAAGTTGTTAGGTGTTGTCGACGAATGGGTGGATCAATGCGGTCAAGCGTCGGGTTCTTGGATCCGGATTCACACTTCCAATAACCACCCAATGACCTCCTTTGCAAAAGAGATCAAGGATGTAGAAGAGGTGAATCAAAGATAAATGTGTGGTGATAAATTGGCAGCACTTCGTTGCTCCAAATGCTCCTAACCTGTCCTTCTTTTGGGTGAGGAAGCTCACCAATTTATAGACCCAAGGGGTCTCTTTGGATGGGCATGTAAGGGTGCCACATGGGGGCCATGCTTTCTCATGAGTGGAGGAGATTCCCCCCTGACCTGGGCCTCCATGTCTGCCATTATGGCAATTTTCTAATGTCCACTTTGCCCACCTATGCGCGCATGCCAGACAGGGACTGTCTTCCACTACCATTTGTCATGATTGCGCTTTTTTCCTGTTGAACATGGAATTCATCCCACCCAGGAGCGAATTGGTAATCGTCCCAGGGTAGGACGGATTCCAGTTGGTACTTGTCCCGGGGAGGGATGGATTTGGAGCAGATTGCTTGCATGTGCCAAATTGCTTTATGACCTTATAAAATTGTTGTGTGAGTGGCTAGGACCACTGTTTGACCTCTGAAGGCTGCCCTGGGGGCTGTGTGTGTCAATGCGGTCAGTGTTTGCAATCACATAATCATATTGGTGTTGTTTTGGTGTCTACAGAACTAAAAACATAAGATTTTGGAAGATGTAAAGGAAACACTAAAGCTCATGCAATGCAAAACGAAAGATAACGCTTTAAGTCCTATGAATTTGAATGCATGAAATGAGAGGAAAAGATGAGTTGAAACGAGATAAAAGTAAGCATAGAAGGCATAGCCCTCTTTATTTATACTCTTTTAACATCGGTTACAAAGATGTCTCCTCATTTTTTAGGGGCTAGGAGTATTAGCATGTTTCGGTTACAATAGTGACTAGAGATCCTCCTTCCGCATGCCCACATGTAAAATGGGCAGGCCAAAGTATTGCCGCTGTTGGTGTGAATGAATCCTTGATACTTGTTGCTCCTCCTGTGTTCAAAGAAACAACAAATTGTTAGTAGCACCTATGACAAAGGTAGAAACGTTTGATCTCTAAAACAAAATTAAAGATGCACACAAAATATTAACTGAATTGATAAACAACATGACTCCAAATAACCTGTAGATTTGATAGGAACCAGGGAACATTACCAGAGAGGCATTGCCATTAAAAAAGTTAGGAAAATTGCGCGCATCCCATACAAGGAATAATAATGGACTGTCTTCCACTACCATTTGTCATGATTGTGCTTTTTGCCTGTTGAAGGTGGAATTTGTCCTACCCAGGAACGGATTGGAAATCATCCCTGGTCAGAACGAATTCTAGTCTGGATTTCGTCTCGGGGAGAGACAGATTTAGAAATCGTCCCTGGTCAGAACAAATTATGGTCTGGATTTCGTCCCAGGGCGAGACGGATTTGTATTAGAGTGCTTGAAGGTGCCAAATTGCTTTTTGGATTTTCAAAACTGCTGTGTGAGTGGCTATGACCACTGTTTGACCTCTGAGGGTTGTGTGTGTCAATGCGATTAGTGTTTGCGGTCACATAATTGGATTGGTGTTGTTTTGGTGTCTACAACAACATAAAATACCTCAAATTTCTAATAGTCCTCATCCACCCACATGCATTAAATAGACATGGGTGCACCATTCCTCATAAATGCATAGGGGAAGAAATTCTTCACTCATTTGTGGCATGGTGGATGATGAATCATCAATGACTTCAATGCCTTGAATGAAAAAGTCTTCAAATTTTATTTATGGCATTAAATGAGCATAGGGATGTGGGGGAGCAAGAGTTAAGGTAGACTAGGATTAGGTTGACCATGAGTTTGGTATTGACCATGGGTAAGCTAGAGTTGACTAGGCTGAGGTGGAAGCTAGGCTAGTCAAAGGGTAGACTAGGATGAGGTGACCCTGTAGACACAAAAACAACACCAATCCGATTATGTGACTGCAAACACTAATTGCATTGACACACACAGCCCCAGGGCATCCCCCAGAGGTTAAACAGTGGTCCTAGCCACTCTCACAACAATTTTGGAAGTTCAAGAGATCAATTTGACACCTTTCAAGCACTCTGCTCCTTATTTGTTCCACCCAAGGATGAATACAGACTGGTATTCGTCCCACCCAGGGACGATTACTAGCGCTCGCTCCTAGATGGCGTGAATAGAAGGTTGATCGGAAAAAATTCAAACCTCGACACATGACAACTCAGATCTACCACTTAACTATCCCTTCATTGCATGCAAGTGCGAGTGAATTTTTTTGAGCATGCAAAGGTAGTCACAGGGGCAGTTATGAAGCCCTTAATCAGGGAGAAGTCTTCTCTTCACTGAAAAAAGCATGATTGCCAAGTGGCACTTCTACATGTTAATTCAAGGAGACCCTTGGGTCTATAAAATGGTGAGTCTTCTCACCCAAAAGGATAGATAGGTTTGGAGCAATTGGAGCAATGAAGTGCTACCGTTTTACATCTTCATCCCCTTTTGCTTGTGCTTTCACATCCCTAATCTCTCTTTTGGAAGGGAGGTTATTGGGTGATCATTGGAAGCACAACTTGAACCCAAAACCTGATATTTGGCCATAACATACTACCAAATTTGTTGAAAATCCCCCACAAGAGTTTTTGGACCCATACCAAGTGTATTGGTTCCGAAATAGGGCCCCAAATGACGGGCGCTCTGCCCCTGGGCACCCCTCGCACTGTCGTAGTTCTAATCGTCCCGCCCCGAAGCGATTAGAAATCTATGGTAGATTTCCTTTTTTTTTATTTTTGCATCTTGTTATAGGTTGTTCAAATAGGTTGTAGTTTAAATTTCATGTGATTTGGATGAGTTTTGATCATGTTTTTATCATTTCTCGCCTTTACTAACTTGCAGGTAGCATCATCAAATTCCCGGTGAAAGAGGCCGAATTGGGAAAATATGACCTTCTAGGTCTTCCCAAAATACCCCCTTTTACCTAACCCCCAACTTTGTAGGTCATTTGGAGCTTTTGAGATAAGACATTTGGGAGGGTACCTTTTCATAGTTTGTTGCAGGTTTATTCGTCCCACCCCGGAGCGAATACGAATTGGTGAGGAATTTATTGATTGTTCTTTTTGCAGTGCCTTCTTGGTGATGTTTTTATGCACCTATGAATTTTTTAGTTCATTTGGATCTATTTCAGTTATCATTTTATTTATATTTTGCATGTACTAATTGAAGGCGTGGGGATTGCATGTTTCATTTTATCTACAGGTGCTATTGACTATTTTTTGTTTCCTTGAACATAGGTCTTCGACATCAGAGGAGCAGCGAGGAGTCAAGACTCATCAACAAAAGTGGCGGCGACGTTTTGGTCTGCCCACTTTACATGTGGGCACGCGAAAGAAGGCTTACCAACACACTTTGTAACGAAGCAATGTTTAATGCTCCTAGCCCCTGAAAAGGGAGGAGACGTCTTGTAACTGAGCTTTAAAGCATATCAATAAAAGGGTTGTGCTTCCAATATTGCTTTTATATCTTGTTTTCATGCGTCTATGCTTCTTTCCTTTCATGCACTTTCAATTCATAGGATTTAATCGTTAAGTTTGCTTCGCATGCATCGCGCTTGGTGTTTGCATTTTTGTTTCCGTATCCTCGTGCTTTCAGTGGCGATCATGGTGGGACATTGTCCTCTGATTTTTATATTAAATTTTTGATCAAAAATTGTTGTTTTTTCTTATAGGTACAAATTTTTCAAATGTTGGACTGTTGTTCGTTCTAGTCTATGACGAGTATAGAGCTAGAATTTGTCTTACCCAGGGACGAATGAGAATTCATTTCACCCTATGATGAATACAGTTTTGTTATTCGCCTCACCTAGGTATGAATAGCTCTCTGTGCAGTTTCAGAGCAGAAACTAAGAGGCATCTTGTTTGGGCAAAGAAGAGGTAAGGGTTCTGAACAACTTCTGTCATTTTCTGCTTTTTTTTCTGTGTTTTTTAGTTTTTTTTACTTGCTCAGGAAAATTTTTGGCTGCATGTTTGATTTCTTTGCAAAAATAATAGATCTAATATTTTACTCATAATAGATCTAATATTATGAGTCATAACAAGGATATATTTTGTTAGAAGTTTAAAAAGATGTCAAAATCTAGAAGTTGACATTATGCATCATGATCCTAAGGACTTGAGCAACCTTTCAATTTTTAAATTAGTTAAGCTCTTCAATGATCCATTGAATTCTTCCATTCAACTTAGACCACAATTTCCAATAGATTGAACGATTTAAATAACTAATAAAAGACAACATTCTTAATATAAAGATATTTTTTATAACAGTCGTTTAACCAAGATTAAAATGAAATGTGCATCTCACATTACATGTAAGACTATGATTGTGCAAAATTAAATTACCAATATTTATACATATAAAAAATCCCAATAGTATAAAATTATTTTTTAATTGTTTAAATAATCCTCACATTTATTATATAGTAATTAAGTTATTATAGAGTCCGAGGAGCGACGCAATTGTTTGGACTTTGGATCTTCTTTGAAGGTTTAAGGTTCAAAGTACACACTGGGTGGGTGTTAATCCCCTATTGATAAGCTTAGCTCTCGTCCTTACAAGGGGTCATAGTTGGGATAAGAATGCTTAGCAGGTTTCTCACACTATCCAAATCCAAACAAAAATAAATGATGCTATCCTAATATTTTCAAAAAACTATATTATGGTATTATGAAACCTTAATTTCTATAAAAAAAACCACATTTCTAATTATTTAAAATTATATCATTTAATATATAATTTATTTTTAATTTATTATTTAAAATTATATAAAAATAAAATGAGTCTCACCCTTACATAAATCTTAACTATTTAACACTATTATATTTTTTTACTACCGATAAAGATGCTACTTACATTATTCGTAACCCGAGCTCAATCCTCATAATAAATGTATATAAAAAATGTAATATATATATATAACAAAATTTCAAAGCTACAATTCTTTTATATACTTTTATTGCTTGTTGTGACCTTCGTGCTTTCAATTTTGGGTTGGTTGTGCCACGAGTGCGTCCATTTTGGATTGCATCTCCACGCAACAATGTTTGCATATTACCCTAACCTTCGTGCTTTCAATTGTGGGTTGGTTGGGTTGGTTGTGCCACAAGTGCGTCCATTTTGGATTGCACCTCCACGCAACAATGTTTGCATATTACCCTCATTTTCAATTATGCGTGGATGAAGGATTAACTTGTTTTGATTTAATTTCTTTTACTTTTACTGAAGAAAACATATAAAAAAAAAATTGAAATGCTAGCGGTGAAGGTAGTGGATTGGTTTTAGTTGAATGTTTAGCTTGAAATTGGGGTTCTAATTTTGAGCCCCTTCAAAGTCTTTTCACTTAAAATATAACTCTTACCGAGGTGGGACGGAGACTATAGTAGTAACTTCCGTATTCAAAACGTGGATTTGTGGATTGGTAATTGCTTGTTTGGTTAGACACTTATCCTTTGATGTTTGCAAAGGTAGTAATCTGATCTGAATCCTCTAAGTGCACGACGATAAAATACAAGAATATAACTCTTACCGAGGTGGGACAGAGACTATAGTAGTAACTTTCATATTCAAAACGTGGATTGGTAATTGCTTGTTTGGTTAGGCACTTATC
Source organism: Wollemia nobilis (assembly GCA_028583015.1). Lineage (NCBI taxonomy): Eukaryota > Viridiplantae > Streptophyta > Pinopsida > Araucariales > Araucariaceae > Wollemia > Wollemia nobilis. Next base: position 979,513 of record JAQPPZ010002486.1, on the reverse strand, counting down.
CTTTGATGGTTGCAAAGGTAGTAATCTGATCTGAATCCTCTAAGTGCATGACGATAAAACACAAATCGCGAGCGGTTGGAATTCCTTTCACATTCGGTTAACTATAACGAATAGTTTGGTGGAAACAGTTCCAATAACGAGATAGAATAGGTTTAGTAAAGTTCCAATAACTAGATAGAATAGATTTAGTAGAGGCAGCCCTATGATTTAAACCCTTATTAAATACTATAAAGTGTTGTTGTGACCAACTCTTGTTTTAAAAAAAAAACTTTCAATATTCAAAAGGCGTTATGAAACTTTTCATATTCAAAAAAGTGACACTGATTCCCATTCCCATTCCCATTTTAATGGTTTCCTTATCTCTATATGTCAAGCACCTATACATAAAGTGTGAATTGGGTTTATGACTCTTCTCATTTATTAATATCGAGTTTGGGCATGTGTGGGAGGCTGGCCCTCTTACTTTCTAACCAATTAATATGATGATGCAAACCTAATAACATATTCCATGATTGGAATTTCTTTCCACGTTAATACCTACTACCTATCTATCTATCTCTATCTGTCGAGCAGTGAATTGGGTTTATGACTTTGAAGTACACTGTTGAATATCTAAAATCAGAGATAGACACTTGGCAGGCACTCACAGAGTTGTGTTGATTTTATGTTCTAATATGGCGTGTAGATATAATTACACGGAATCTCTTGGCGTATTGACTCCGGCCTCACCAATGCTTTAGTTCTTATCGTCTTTATTATTCATTTCTACTCTCTGGCCTGCATCTCTTCATCTTTCCTTATGTTTATTCTGCCAACGTTTTGGAAATGGAATCGCTGTCTTTGCCTATATTTCTTAACCGATTTTTGTCCCTCCCTCTCTTTCTCTTAATCTTCACAATATTAATATCATGGCTTGCCTCTTCCTCCTGTGGAGGAGATATATGTGAGCCTTTCAGATGTGTGGATCATGTGTTTGAGTATCCTTTCGGGCATAAGAACAGCAGCTGCGGTGACCCTGCGCTTCAGCTCGAGTGTAATCATGATATGCCTGTGCTGAATATTAGTGGCAACAAATACTACATACTCCAACCCCTTTCTTACCGGAAAGGGGATCCCAACCATCGTATGACAATAATTGACAAGAGGCTTTGCAGACATATATGTTCACGATGGCAACTTAGGCCTAACAATCAATTTAGGCCTAGCAATCAATTTCATATCATAGGGGAATACACCAATATAACTCTCGGAAGAAAATGCAAAGAAATGACAGAGTTGATCGAAGTAGCGCCTAAATTGGGATGCAACGATGACTGGTACCATGACTGGCACCTCTTTTTGAATTTAAGCTTGGCTACCAAGTATTGCGAGTTATTAGTTCAGGTACCAGTCAGGACTTCTGAGATACCTGCTCTGTGGTCAAATCCGGAGCAAATTACAGAGAAAGGATTCGATATAGAATGGAGTCTTAGCAAAAGTTGTGAGGATTGTAAGTCGAGAGGGGATTTGTATTTACGACACCAATACTTTGGCTTTCAGACAGTGCAACGCTACCCATCTTTGTAAGAGACTCAAAAACCGCAGAATTTTCGTTTCTAACATAAAGACTGTAATGCTTTAGTAACGATATTGATGATTCATTCGTTGCAGGTAAGAATAAGATTGCTTATCCTCTAGGTGAGCATCGCTTTCTATTTAGCACGCACTAATTTTTCTAGCAACTTTTATTTCTCACAAGAAATAATCCTTCCTTTTAGGTTGCTCTATAGGAGGCGTCGCCCTGGCAGCCACAGTAGTACTGCTATTTATTTTTTATGTGAAGAGGCAAAAAACTACTTCTAGCCGAGGTCATCTTGGCGACTTCGGATGCTCGCAAAGAAACGATAGGGAAGCAGAGTACGTAACAGGTAATCTCTTCATATTCCGTTATGATGAACTTGAGCAGGCCACAAATTTCTTCCATGAAGACAACGAACTTGGAGATGGGGGTTTTGGCTCGGTCTTTCTAGGAAAATTACGAGATGGACGAACTGCGGCAGTAAAGAGGCTTTATCAGGAAAACCCAAGAAGGGTCGAACAATTCATGAATGAAATACAGATCTTGTCGTCTCTGAATCATACAAACCTGGTTCGGCTTTATGGTTGCACTGATCCACAGAGTGCAGTGCTGCTGCTTGATTATGAGTTCATTCCAAACGGAACCTTGGCCGATCATCTTCATGGAAGCAAAAGGACGCACTAATATTCTTCTCGATGAGAATTTCATGACAAAAGTTGCAGATTTTGGGCTTTCCAGATTGTTGCCTCTAAATGTCTCACACGTGACAACTGCTCCGCAAGGCACGCCGGGCTATGTCGATCCAGAGTACCATCAATCCTTCCAGCTTACAGACAAGTCTGATGTTTACATTTTTGGGGTTGTGTTGGTGGAGATTATCTCTGCTAAAGTAGCTGTGGATGTAAACCGAAATAGGAATGAAATTAGCCTTGCTTATATGGCCTTGGATAAGATTAGAAGAGGAGCCTTGCATGAGTTGGTAGATCCAGATTTGAAGAGTGAAACAAACCATGAGGTGAAGGCAATGGTTTCTGCCGTTGCCGAATTGGCCTAGCAGTGCCTTGCAAGAGAGAGGGACTGTAGACCAGACATGAAGGAAGTTGCAGCTCGTCTTGAGGACATCAAACAACTGTATGAAAACAGGGCGAGGGAACAGCAAAAGTCGATAAGGAAAGAATCTAGCGACCTCCAAGGTGTGGTCCCATCACTATCTCCAAGGATACAGCTTTGGATAAGAGTGTATAAATCGTTTTGGGTAGTTTTTTTTAGAAGAATCAAAGGATACAGCTGGAACACAAATGACCTCCAGAATATGGGTCCGGGACCTCTTTAATTAGCTGCACTTATTATAGAGAGTATACGCGAGGGTATTGAGGGTCGATGTGTATGACGGTGATATTTTCTTGCTTGAAATGATAAATATATTTGAAACTCAACAATTGGTTTCTATGTTAATCAAGTCGGGTTCTGAATCTTCTTACAAGTTTTCGAAGCTCCCGAGGACCCGTCTGTTTTGGTTTTCCTTTGGCCGCTAAGCAATTACTGTACTTGTTAAACCATCAGTAAGTGCATTTCAGCTTTGAATTCTTTAACTTTGAAATGACTTTTACTTATAATTTGATTTGTTGATCAATGTTTATAGCCCCATGTCCAAATTATGGAACTCTTCTCAATGCGATGCAAAAATTGACGCATGACTTCATTACTTAGCACTCTTCTCGCACTTAGCACTCTTCTCAATGCGATGCAAAAATTGACGCATGACTGCATTACTTAGCTATATGTTTCGAGTTGCAGATCTTCTATAAACTGTTATTTATGTTGGGTTATCCAATGTACCGTCATGTAAGACGAAAGTTATCTAAACAAATATTATAGAAACATCAGTTATTTATCAAATGATCAAAATGTTTCTTTAGAATATAGTAGGTCAAATATTTGGGGTATATTGTTTCACACGAGGGAGGTAAGGTTGACCCAAAGAAAATTGAAGCTATACAAATTTGGCCCTAGCCACAAACTCTTGAGGCACTTTGAATATTTTTGGATCTCATTGGCTACTATCGATGATTTTTACAAGGCTATGGAAAATAACCTCACTAAATTCCATGTTAAAAAAGAACTCATTTATGTGGTCAACTCCAATAGAAAAAGATTTTACAAATCTCAAGGAAGCCGTGATTTTAACTTTAGTGTTAGCCACTCTCAAGTTTTACAAACCAATTTTAATTAAAATATATGCCTCAGGCCATGGCATTGGTGTCATATTAATGCAAGAAGAGTGACCCCTAGCTTTCACTAGTAAGGCATTATTAATATTTTTTTGGGAAAGTCTGTTTATAAAAAAGAAATTATGGCCATCCTCCATGATGTCAATTATTGCCAACCTAATATTATTGGGAGGCATTTCTCAATTAAGACCGGACATTAGAGTTTGAAATTTTTTTTGGAATAGAGGGTATTTGGTCCAGCACAATATAAATGGGTTTCAAAATGATTGGGGTATGATTATGGTATTGTTTATAATAAAGGGAAGGGAAATATTACGGTAGATGCCCTCTCCTGCATGTTTGAGGATCAGATAAACATTGTGTGCCCTCTCATATCCACTTTTGGTTTCTCAACTTAAAGAAGATATAACCAAAGACCTACCATTATAAACTCTATAGGAATAACTCCAAATGGATCCCATTTCACACATTAGGTATTCATGGGATGGACAACAATTAAGATACCAAGCTTACATTATGGTTCCTAAAACTTCACCACTCCATGAGGACATCACAAGGGAAATTCATGCTTCACCTACTATAGGAAATTCAAGATTTTTGAAGACATATGAGCAACCTAAACAGTCATTCTATTGGGAGGGAATGAAAAAATATATCCAATTTGTGGTAGAATATGAATTTTACCAATGGATAAGGGTGAAATGATGCATACTCTAGGTACTCTACAACCATTACTAATCCTAAAAAATGTGTAGACACCAAAACAGCACCAATCCAATTATGTGACTGCAAACACTGATCGCATTGACACACACAGCCTTCAGGGCAGCCCTCAGAGGTCAAACAGTGGTCCTAGCCACTTACACAGTAGTTTTGGAAGGTCAAAAAGTGATTTGGCACCTCAAGACACTCTGCTTCAAATTCGTCTCACCCCGAGACGAAATGCAAACTTGAATTCATTTCGACCAGGGACGAATTCCAATCTGTCTCTAGGTAGGACAAATTCCAATCCGTCCTAGGTTGGGACGAATTCTAGGTTCAATGGGCAAAAATAAAAAATGTGACATGCGGTAGTGGGAGTCAGTTAATCACTGCTCCCCACCTCGCATGCGCGTAAGTGGGCTGACAGAAAGCTATCACAAGGGCAGGCTAATTTCAACATGAATCCGAGCAGTCGGTGGTCCATTTCACATCAGGTTATAAAAAACAAGGTAGAATAAGTTTGGTGGATGATGATACGAATCCGAGTACCCGGTGGTCCATACACCCAGTGATTCATTTCATGTCGAGCTATACAAAAATAAGGTGGAATAAGTTTGGTGGATGACAGTACGAATCCGAGTATCCAATGGTCCATTTCACATTGAACTATAAAACAACAAGGTGGAATAGGTTTGATGGATATAGCCCTGTGGTTTGACCCTTAAACTTCGCAGCTACTAAAAATAATATGGTTGTAACCAACTCTAAAAAAAAAAATTGTCAATCTTCTGGACAACATTGTTTTAAAATAGTATTTATAAGTCTATTTTTCAATAACATATAAATCGCTCTATAGTTTTAAAATAGTATTTGTATGCTTAATTTTTTAAATAACATAGTGGGCATTAGACAATTTTTCTTTCCATATATAATTTATTCTACTATAAGAGAAGATTAGGAATTTGGATATAGTTTATATATAATTTATTCTACTATAACAGAAGATTAAGAATTTGGATATATTTTCATAGGTTAAAAAAAAAAAAAAATCGAAATAAATTTGAAAAGGTGTCAAAAAGTAAAAAATGGAACTGTTCAAGATCAAGCATATAATTTTGAGGTTGTCAATGTCATTTTAATATTATAATTTTACTACATAAATTTGAATTAGTTCTCATCACATATAAGCAAATCAAGCATATTGGTCTACGTAGAAATAGAAATATTAAAAATATTTGTCATGGGTAAGGAATAAAGGAGTTTATAAATTCTATAGTATTCTATTTTCCTATTATTAATAATTGTTTAGGTATATAGTGCTTTAAATATTTAGGTTTATGGGTTTATATGATGTAATAATTTTTTATTATAAAAATATATTTTTTAAAGATGTAATGATTGTTATTTATGAGTTATTAGCTTAATTCTTATTTGTATATGAATGAGTATCCTTCAGCATTAGGGTTAGAGTAGCCAAAGTTTATAAAAGAGTCAAGGAAACAAGAGAAGAGACATATCATATTTTGTTCTATCAAAGCTCTACTTTTAAAGAGGTTTCCTCTTAAAAGAGGCTTACGATTTTGTAATGTGTTATTGATTTTTGCAATATAATTTTTTGAATTTTTATTTTGTATTGCAATATTTTTAATTTTAAGCTTTATTTTATGTTATTATAGCAATATGATGTAGATGTGTCTTATTTTTACTACAAGGTTCCTAGCAAGTGGTATTAGAGCATTTTAGGACTGAAATTCTATTAGTGTAAAAACATTTTGTGGCCATTTTGACATGTTAGGTGTATTTTTTTTCTCGCTTACTACCCTACAAAGAAAAATTGAGTAATTTTTTTTTGTTTTAGTTTAATAGTTTAGAGAAACTATGTTGGGGGTTTTAAAATATCATAGAGGAGTTATCATCATTGACAAAGCTAGATTGCCCATAAAGCATCCAGTGAAACAAACAATGATCAGACTCCAGTACCTAGGCCTCAAATGACACCCATACATGAATTTGATCTCCCATGTACTTTTAGGTATATAGGGAGACCCCCTAGGTTTAAGAAATACATTTAGCTATAGGAATATTTTCGACTATTTATCTATCCATAGTGCACCAAACATAGCACTCAAGAAGATTGCCTTTCCATACTATTAGAGAGGCAGATAGTGTGCTCAAGGGTATGTGTAAAACCTCCTTGAGTATTGGCCTAAAGTATTGGTCTAAGCATTATTATTCATCATTGTGGTATAATAGAGGTCTATGGACAATATGCACACCTTGACCTAGAGTTATCCTATTTTTGTCATATGTCAAATCCTAAAACAAACCATCAAACCTACCAAAATCCTAACTATAAAAGTGAGCATATTGAGGAGACTACACCTATCACATAATTGACTCTATTATAATTGCTCTTGATTGACAAAGATAATTATTGGGGGTCAATAACAATAAGGAACAATGTTAGTTACAATTTTTAGTAATAGTCAAAATAATTATCAATAAAAGCCAAGAATAGTGTTAGGCAAGGTAGTTGTCAATAGCAATCAAGACAATTATTAGTAACAATTAGGAATAAAGTCAGACAAGGCAATTGTATATAATAGTACAGACAATTTACAATAACGATTAGATAAAATAGTTTTCAAGGATAGAGATGAAAGTCATTTTTCTAGGTTAAAAAAACTTTAGAAAAAAATAGACTTGACTAAAAAAAGGTTTAGGGTGCCAAAATATATCATTTGAGACCTAGTCCATTGTGATTGTCTCTTCGATCTGATGATTTTGATATATACCACCCAAAAACTTTGTTGGGATCATCACTAAAAATAGTAATTGCTAAAACAACATTTCTATTTTTAGTAAGGTAGTACAAATCACAAGTCCATGGCTAGAGGGACTAGAGGAGCAATGAGAGTGAGAGAGAGAGAGAAACCGATTGAGTGAACAAATAGGGTTATTAAGTCAACAACTTACTAACCTACAAAACCAATTTGGACAAGAAGTTAAAAATTTGAAAGATCATATGCAACTCTTGGAATATAAACATATTAAAATGAAAATGGAGATTGAGAAAAAATCCATGAGGTTAAAGGGCATTTAAAAAGAGCCACTCATTTACACCAATAAATTAACAATGAAGGAATGGTGGACAGTTTATAAAATATGAACAAGGAACTACATCGTGATATTTTAAATAATAATGACCCGTATAAAATGCCCAAATTAGATATCCTTAAGTTAAATAAAAAGGACCCTAATAGTTGGTTGAGTTGGGCAAAGCAATTTTTCAAACTCCATGGACCACAATACACCCTAATACTTATGGATCAAATGGAATCCTTTAACTTTGAATCTAAAGCCCTTCAATGGTATCAATGGGTGCAACATATGATTCCTAACCTTTCTTAGGAAGAATTTGAATTCCAATTACTCATTGGTTTTGGTTCTAATGAGTATCAAGACTTTATAGGAGCCTTAACCAAATTAAAATAGACCTATATTGTTCATGAGTATCTAACTCGGTTTGAGAAGTTAGCTAATAAGACGAGGGTTTTGAGTGAAATAATTTTTTAGAGTTGCTTTACCAATGGATTAAAGGATGATATTAAGATTGATGTAAAAATATTCAAACCATAATCAATGATGCAAGTAAATTGATTGGCTAAATTAGTAAAGGAAACTTTTACTACTTAGAGGTGTTCATATGAATTTTTAGAGGCCAGACGCTTAATTCCATCCAACATCACATTGAATATAGAAAATAAATCTTCAATAGTTAAACGATTAAATAGAAAGAAATGGATACCCATCCAAAAATATTCTCTAAAACATAAATGTGTACAACAAAAATTTTATCTGTTAAATATGAATGATTTTATTCTAAATGAAACACATGAAAAAAAAGTAAAACAATAAAAAAAAGCATCAAGATAAGGGTGAAGCACAAAAAAACCACAACAAAAAAATGTTAGTTCATACAAAAAAAATCTTAACCCTTCAAAATATAAATAAAATTGGTCAAATAAACAAGATTGATAAAATTCTATAAATAATATCATTTAGTGGTTCTATAAAATTATAGAACCATAACTGAAATTATCCTCTAAAGATGTAACCTTCGTGATACAAGGCTTTCGATTGTAGGTAAATTGTGCCACAAGTGTCCATTTTCCATTGCACCTCCACGCAACAACGTTTGCATATCACCCTCATTTTCAAATATGCGTGGATGAAGGATTAACTTGTTTTGATGCAATTTCTTTTCTCTTTACCGAAGAAAACAGAAAAAACAAAATTATTGAGATGCTTGGACCGAGATAATAGGTGGACTGGTTTTAGTGGATGAAGGATTAATTTGTTTTGATGCAATTTTTTTAAAAACAGGAAAAATAAAAAATATATGTTTAATAATATGTAGCTGTTTGGGTGGGGAATAAATAAACTGGTTTCAACTGAATGTTTACAAATTTGAAGTCCGGAATTCTAATCCTAAACTTCTTCCAAATCCTTCCTTTAAAGTAAAACAAAAACTATAATAACAACTTTCAAAATCCTCCCTATTCGAAATGTTCTCAAGAATATGAAAAAAAACTGCTACACATTGAAGTGTGAAATGGGTTTATGACTTTGAAGTCTACTATTGATCAATATCAGAGATAGACACTTGTCAAGCACTGACAGAGTTGAGTTGACTTTATGTTCTAATATGGCGTGTAGATATAATTACACGAAGTCTCTTGGCGTATTGACTTCGGCCTCACCAATGCTTTAGTTCTTATCGCCTTTATTATTCATTTCTACTCCGTGGCCTGCATCTCTTCATCTTTCCCTATGTTTTTTCTGCCGACTTTTTGGAAATGGACGCGCTCTCTTTGCCTATGTTTCTTAACCGATTTTTGTCCCTCCCCCTCTTTCTCTTAATCTTCACAATATTAATATCATGGCCTGTGGAGATATATGTGAGCCTTTCGGGCATAAGAACAGCAGCTGCGGTGACCCTGCGCTTCAGCTCGAGTGTAATCATGATATGCCTGTGCTGAATATTAGCGGCAACAAATACTACATATTCCAACCCCTTTCTTACCGGAAAGGGAATCCCAACCATCGTATGTTGACAAGAGGCTTTGCAGACATATATGCTCACAATTGCAACTTAGGCTTTGCAGACATATATGCTCACAATTGCAACTTAGGCCTAGCAATCAATTTCATATCATAGGGGAATACAAGAATATAACTCTCGGAAGAAAATGCACAGAGATGACAGAGTTGAGCCAAGTAACACCTAAATTAGGATGAAACGATGACTGGCGTCATGATTGGCACCTCTTGAGATGCTGTGGAAAGTTGAGATAGGATGGTTGAAGAAATGTGGAAGGCTAGGCTGAACGAGGGTGGAAGGCTGTTTAAGTTGAACGAATGCGGAAGGTTAACCTTTGTTGAGTGAAAGTCTTGTTTGAGACCGGATCAGCTTAGAGAACCACAACAGTAAGTTTGGTTGTTGAGTGTAGTGCAACAACACGTCAAGTTGTTAGGTTGGGTCAACTAAAACCCCCAATTATTGTCTTTGGTGTTCCTGTGGGTTTGGAACCCCAATGCCTCTTTACAATAAAAAAATGTGCAAAAGATTAAGGGTTTTCTTAAAAAAAAAAGTCTCATCTTTTAGGAGCCATATCTTCGCGAAAATTTATCTGACTCAGCTGATTCTTGGATCAACTTGTGCAGAATTGAATAGCTTTAAAATGAGTGGTCATATGCAAGAATCCCAGCAATATTGAGGGAGGGAGATTTGACCTTGTGAAGTCAACCACTCGAAACAAGGATGATTTTTCAAGTTGCGAAAAATGAAATTATAAATATTTGTCAGCTAAGGTTCGAATGATAGGAAGAACAATGAAGGGCTAGGACTTCAGTGAGGAAGAAATCTAGCAATCTATATCTGGTAAAGTGGACTATGACAGTGCGATATTTTAGAAATATTACTCTACTAATAAATAATAGAGGTGAAGTTCTGGTATTGTGAAGGCTGTTATATATAAATGTCAAAAAAAAAAATGTTAAATTCTGGAATAATTGTATTCATACAAAAAATTGAAAGTATCTAGAAAATGAAAATCAAGAATTCAGACATTTTATCTAAAATGGTATTTATAAACTTTCAAGTTTAAAAAAAAAAGTTGTAATTTATCAATATGAAAGACCCCAATACAACTCTAATTATCGAGTAAAAAGAAGAAAATGTAAAAATCAAACAGGTTGAGTAATTGCTTCCATCAAGGGGAAGGAAAAGATGCAGCTAAAAGGCAAATCGCAATTTTTGTAAACATAGTTATCATCATCTACAAACACTGCACAGGGTGTCGTTACGAACCATTAAGTTGTTTGTTGTCAACTTATTCCTTCTCCAACGCAATATAACATCTAAATTTAACCAAAATCTTCCTCCCTTAACGTGCCATCTGAATATGTTTTAAAAAAAAACTGATTTAAGAAGGGTTTGTCTGTGTAGAGAGGCTGATTCTCTTGATAGGTATGGACACCAAATGGCAATGTTTATATGCACTTCCTCTTCAGAACCCCGCACCAAGTGCATTTTCAAGCTTGGACCTAAAATGAAAAAAAGGTTACAGACGACACGGGTAAGAACCCTGAATTGGTTACATGGATAAAGAAGAGGTTTCAAGATTTCCTATCTGGAGTGTAACAAACCTACATACCCATCGAGTTTCAAGAACTACTTTGGGTATCTAGACCTTTAACTATTGATGGCGGACGAAAGAGGATTGATAGCATTCTTGAATATGCCATGTTAATTCCATACTCACTACTTTATTTCAGCCAAACTTTCATAATCTCAATTTGAACAAAAGTTATGCAGGTTGTATGAAACATAATTTGCTTGTAAACTGAACAACCACCTGATTTGATTTATAGGCATTCTTGTAAACCAACGGACAGTCATGAAATGCGTTATCTGTAAGAAATTCATACAGGTTTCTATTTCGTACTTTTGTTGTCTTGTAATATGCTAATTAATGTTTCAGTCAACCTTATCAAACACTGCATTGTTTTAAAATAGTATTTATAGGTTTATTTTTTAATAGAATATAAACCGCTCTATAGTTTTAAAATAGCATTTTATGTTAAATAACAGAGTGAGCATTAAAAAATTTGCTGCTTTGTGGATAGGTAGTGGTTTTATGATGGTTGTTTCTTAAGTGGTTAGTGGTCTTGTGTTCAAACCCTTTAAAGGTGGTTGTTAATGTAATTTGTAAACATTCTCCTTAAAAAATTTACTACTTTACATATATAATTTATTCTACTATAACAGAAGATTAGGAATCTGGATATAGTTTACATTTATATGGAGCTATTAATGCACAAAATATATAAAAAAAAAAAACTTTCGAAAAAAATTTGAAAAGGTGTCAAAAAGAAAAAAAATAAGGAACGGGATATTTGAGGCTGTCAATATCATCTTAATAATAAAATTTTACCAGTTTGAATTAGTTCTCATCACATATAAGCAAATCAAGCATATTGGTCTAAGTAGAAATAGAAATATTTGTTGTGGGTAAGGAATAGAAGAGTTTATAGAATCATTGTATTATAGTCAAATGTTAATAATAATTGCTTAGGTAGTAGTATGTTGAACATTTAGGTTTATGGGTTTATATGATACAACGATTGTTTATTATAAAAAATATTATTTAAAAATGTACTGATTATTATTTATGAGTTATTAGTTCAAGTCTTATTTGTATATGGATGGGAACTTTTGAGCGTTAGGGTTAGAGTAGCCAATGTTTATGAAAAAATCAAGAAGATAAAAGAAGAGATATATCATATTTTGTTGTATCAAAACTCTACTTTTAAAGAGTTTGCCCCTCAAAAGAGGCTTTCAATTTTGTAATGTGTTATTGATTTTTGTAATATAATTTGTTGCATTTCTATTTTGTATTGTAATATTGTTTATTCCAAGCTTTATTTTATGTTATTATAGCAATATCATGTGGATGTGCCTTATTTTTATTGCAAGGTTCCTAGCAAGTGGTATTAGAGTGCTTTTTAGGACCATGTTTTGCTAGTGCACAAACAGTTTGTGTCTTGTCATTCTGATATGTTAGGTGTAATTTTTCTTTGTTTTTATTTTCCTACTTATTACCCTACAAAAAAAATTAGAGTCATTTTTTTTGTTTAAGTTTAATAGGTTAGAGGCCCTATGTTGGGGGTTTTAAAATATCATAGAGGAGTTGTCATCATTGACTGAGCTAGATTGCCCATAAAATGTCTAGTGAAATGAACAATGATCAAACTCCAAACTCCAGTACCTAGGCCTCAAATAACACCCATACATGAACTTGTTCTCCCATGTACTTTTAGGTATATAACGAGACCCCCTTAGGTTGAGGAGAGATATTTAGCCATAAGAAGAGTTTCGATTGTGTATCTATCCATAGTGTGCCAAGCATAACACTCGAGAAGATTATCTTTTCATATTGTCAGAGAGGTAGACAATGCACTCAAGGGTATGTGTCAAACCCCCTTGATTAGTGGATTATAATATTGGTCTAAGCATTATTGTTTATCGTTGTCGTATAATATTGACGCGGGGCGCAAAATCGCAAGTTAATAATTCCAACATTTTTCATTAAATGTGAAAAACAAATTACAAGATAGCCCACAGGCTTTACAAGAACCAGCGCTCGACGTGGTTTCTTCCTCTAAGCAACTTCCCGATCCTATGTCCCTGGAAGGTGTGCTTCTCTAGCCGGTTCTGTCTCTTTCCTCGCCTTTCGGTTTCCGTTTTTTCCCCGTTTTTCAATGGGTTTTTTAGAGGTCCCGACCCTCGTGTTTTAGTTGCCCATGCCGGCGCTTGTCAAAATTTCCTCGCTGCTTTATCTTGTCTGTGGTTGCGTTGCTCTCGGATATGAGTGTGTCGCCGTGCCTATTGGAATCCTTGTGTTCTATTAATTAAACTTGCAAATATTATGCCTGCGCCTATTTTTCCTGCACGCGCCATGTGTTGCTCTGCGCTGCCACGTGTCATTCTATAACCGGTCCTAAAAATATATCCTATCATGGTTTTGTGCCATCTCCTCCTTCTTTTTCTTCTCTTGTCGCGTTGCGCGTTTGTTCTAGCTTCTTCTCCCTTTTGGTCACGATATCGGACATGGTGATATCGCGCCTTTTCCTCTCGAGCCCTTTGTTTGTTTTGCTTATCACGCATGTACGATATCCATTTTCTCCTTATTCCCTCTCTTCCACTTCGGTCACAAAATGTACCTCTTCTTCCCTCGTGCCTTCTTGTCTTTCGGGTTGCGTTTCGCATGTCTCATGTTTCCCTCCTTGGCTTCTTCGCTCCTTTGGTCATATTTCATAATTCACGAATCATTTTTTCCTTCTTCCTTCCTTGTTTGTTGTTTCATGACATGTCACGAATTTACATTTTGTGCCTTCTTCTTCTTGTTGGGGTGTGATTGCTGCTTTTGTGACATTTCTTCTGGTTGCCCTCTTGTGTATGATATCGCCACTTTGTTGTCACGATATCCATATTTCCCCGCCACCACTCTCCTCGTCGTCCGTATGCGCACTTCTTTTTTTTCATTTTCCTCCTTGTTGCCTTCTTTGTTTCTGTTTTCATACATCGTGAAATCGTTCTTTTCCTTGGCTTTTTCAAATGCTTTGTTGTTGTTGGATGCTGCATTAGCCCGGGTTGGTGATTTTCTTCGCTCTCCTCTTGTATTCGCCTTCATTTGCCTCTCCTTTTCACTTTTGTTTATCCTCGTGCCTTTTGTGCCGCTCCTCTTGCCTCTGTTTGATTCGAACCACTTCGTCGGTTTAATTGGCTCTTCAACTCCTCGACTTTCTATTGTCATTATATCTCTTACTACCATGTTCTCGTGGATGCATTTTCCCGGTCCGGCATAAGCGTTCGCCGGCGTCGCTCGCCTCGGATTCTGCTCGATCCCGGGGGGCCAATTGCAATTAATAATTCCAACTTTTTCATTAAATGTGAAACAAATTACAACCCCTGTTTACAAGAACCTCTTGTTTCTTCCTCAAGCTTCCCGATCCTACTCCCTAGAAGGAAAATATTCCTCTAGAATCTCTGTCCTCGGCTTTACAACTCGACCTTTCAAGTTTCCTTGTGTATTTTCCCCCCCCGATATTATTACAATGTTGGGTTTTTATAGAGGTCCCGACCCTCTGTGTTTATAGGCTGCCCATGACCTGCAACTGTCGCTTGTCAGAAGATTCCTCTGAAACTGCTGCTTTATCTTCAGTGCACGCGTGGCCGACCTGTTTGACAAAATCTTTGAGATAGTGCGTGCGTGAAAGACATGCCTGTTGGAATCCTTGTGTTCTATTAATTAAACTTGCAAATATTACACCTACGCCTATTTTTCCTACATGCGCCACGTGTTGCTCTGCACTGCCACGTGTCATTTTGTAACCGGTCCTAAAAATATACCCTATCACGATTTTGCGCCATCTCCTTCTTCTTCTACGTCTTCTTCTCTTCCTTTCGCAATACCACGACATGTCACGATATCGTGACGTTTTGGCCTTCGTACGCTTCTCCCTTTTGGTCGCGATATCGCGACCATTTTGCCTCCAAGCCCTTTGGTTTGATTTATGTCGTGATATCACGACATGTCACGATATCGTGACATTTCTCTCCTTCTTCCCTCTCTTCCACTTCAGGTCACAAAATCATGACCTCTTCTTCCCTCTGTGCCTTCTTGCTCTTTCGGGTCGCGATTTCGTGACCTGTCATGAAATCGCGACAATTTCCCTCCTTGGCTTCTTTCTGCTCCTTTGGTCACGATTTCGTGACATGTCATGAAATCGTGACATTTTCTCCTCCTTCCCTTGCTTGTCTGCTTCTGTCGTGATTTCGTGACATATTTGGCATGTAGCCTTCTTCTTCCTGTTGGGGTCACGAAATCGCGACATGTCACGATTTCATGACATCTTCTTCTTCCTGGTTCTGCCCTCTGGTTGTGTCGCGATATCGCGACACATTTGCTGTCGTGATATCGTGATAGCTTTCCCCGCCATCCACTCTCTCCTCGTCATGTCGCGATATCGTGACACTTCTTTTGTCGCAATATTGCGACAGATTTTCCTCCTTGCTGCCTTCTCCATTTTTTGTCGCGATTTTGCAACACGTCGGTTGCGTCTTCTTCTTTAGGAAATTTTCCAATGGGCCACAATAGGGCTATGGAAAATGAACTCACCTTGACCTAGAGTTATCCTATTTTAATCATATAACAAATCCTAAAATAAACCATCAAACCTACTAAAAGCCTAACTACAAAAGTGAGCATATTGAGGAGACTACCCCTATCACAAAATTGACTCTATTATAACTGCTCTTGATTGACAAAGATAATTATTGGGGGTCAATTTAGTTAGGAACAATGTTAGTTATAATTGTTAGTAATAGTCAAAATAATTGTCAATAAAAGTCAAGAATAGTGTCAGACAAGGTAGTTGTCAATATCAGTCAAGATAATTATCAATAACAGTTAGGAATAAAGTCAAACAGAGCAATTATATGTAATAGTTGATATAGTTGACAATAACAAGCAGAAAAAATAATTGCCAAGGACAAAGATGAAAGCCATTTTTCTAGGTAAAAACATATTTAGAAGAAAAATAGACTTGAATCAAAAAAAGGTTTAGGGTGTCCGTGGGTCTAGGTGGATTGGTAAGTTGGGGCGCTTACCGAGAGGAGACCTAGGTTCCAATCCCATGGGCTTGCCCATGCATAGATAGTAGCCCAGATCTGATTCCTCTGAGTGGTGCGCCAGATTGATGATGACGGTGCAACCCCTATGCGTCTGGTAGTCCCCATATCACATCGGGTTACCATGTACCAAGATGATGGAAGTCCTGGGAGCCTTTGCAGATAATTTGAACCCTACCAATTATGCTGGTAGTTACTAAAAATCGTGATTGTAACAATTGCTTCTATATATAAAAAAAAAAGGTTTAGGGTGCCAAAAAAAGTCATTTGAGACCTAGTCCATTGTGATTGTCTCTTTGAGCTGATCATTATGATATATAACACCCAAACACTTTGTTGGGACTATCAATAAAAATAGTAACTGCTAAAACAACACTTCTATTTTTAGTAAGGTATTCCAAATCATAAGTCCATGGTTGGAGGGACTAGAGGAGCAATGATAGAGATAGAGAAAAACTAATTGAGTGAAAAAATAGGGTTAAGTCAACAAATAGAGAAAAAACAATATTTACAACTCATGAGAGCCATTACAAATTTTTGGTCATGCCTTTTTGCCTAGATAATGCATATTCAAAATTCCATAGCCTCATGAACAATGTCTCTCCCATTCCTTCAAAATATTATTTTGGTATTCTTTGATGACATTCTCATCTATAGTCACACTTAGGTAGAGCACTTGCACCATTTAGATCAAACTTTGTAACTATTATAGAAACATCAGTTATTTATCAAACGATCAAAATATTTCTTTAGAATATAGTAGGTCAAATATTTGGGGTATATTGTCTCACACGAGGGAGGTAAGGTTGACCCAAAGAAAATTGAAGCTATACAAATTTGGCCCTAGCCACAAACTCTCGAGGCACTTTGAATATTTTTGGATCTCATTGGCTACTACCGATGATTTTTACAAGGCTATGGAAAATAACAACCTCACTAAATTCCATGTTAAAAAAGAACTCATTTATGTGGTCAACTCCAATAGAAAAATATTTTACAAATCTCAAGGAATCCATGATTTTAACTTTAGTGTTAGCCACTCTCAAGTTTTACAAACCAATTTTAATTAAAATATATGCCTCAGGCCATGGCATTGGTGTCATATTAATGCAAGAAGAGTGACCCCTAACTTTCACTAGTAAGGCATTATTAATTTTTTTTTGGGAAATTTTGTTTATAAAAAAGAAATTATGGCCATCCTCCATGATGTCAATTATTGCCAACCTAATATTATTGGGAGGCATTTCTCAATTAAGACCGACCATTAGAGTTTGAAATATTTTTTGGAATAGAGGGTATTTGATCCAGCACAATATAAATGGGTTTCAAAATGATTGGGGTATGATTATGGTATTGTTTATAAGAAAGGGAAGGGAAATATTACGGTAGATGCCTTCTCCTGTATGTTTGAGGATCAGATAAACATTGTGTGCCCTCTCATATCCACTTTTGGTTTCTCAACTTAAAGAAGAAATAACCAAGGACCTACCATTATAAACTCTATAGGAATAACTCCAAATGGATCGCATTTCACACATTTGGTATTCATGGGATGGACAACAATTAAGATACCAAGCTTACATTATGGTTCCTAAAACTTCACCACTCCATGAGGACATCACAAGGGAAATTCATGCTTCACCTACTATAGGAAATTCAAGATTTTTGAAGACATATGAGCAACCTAAACAATCATTCTATTGGGAGGGAATGAAAAAATATATCCAATTTGTGGTAGAATATGAATTTTACCAATGGATAAGGGTGAAATGATGCATACTCTAGGTGCTCTACAACCATTACTAATCCTAAAAATATGTAGACACCAAAACAACACCAATCCGATTATGTGACTGCAAACACTGATTGCATTGACACACACAGCCTCCAGGGCAGCCCTCAGAGGTCAAACAGTGGTCCTAGCCACTTACACAACAGTTTTGGAAGGTCAGAAAGTAATTTGGCACCTCCAGACACTCTTCTTCAAATCCGTCTCACCCCAGGACGAAATGCAAACTTGAATTCATTCCGACCAGGGATGAATTCCAATCCCTATCTAGGTAGGATGAATTCCAATCCATCCCGAGTTGGGACGAATTCCAGGTTCAACGGGCAAAAATAAAAAGCGTGACATGCGACAGTGGGAGTCAGTTAATCACTGCTCCCTGCCTCGCATGCGCGTAAGTGGGCAAACAGAAAGTTGTCACAGGGGCAGGCCAGACAGGAAGAACCTCCTCCATCATGTGCAAGCATGGCCCCAACTAACACCCTTACAAGCCCATACAAACTGCACCCCGAAGGCTTATAAATGAAGGAGCCTTCTCATTCAAACAGGAGCGGAGAAGAAAAATTTGGAGCAGCGAAGCGCTACCGATTTATCACCAGACATTCTTCCTTTGATTCACTTCTTTCATCCTTGATCTCTTTTGCAAAGGAGGTCATTGGGTGGATATTAGAAGCATGAATCCGGATCCAAGGATCCATCCATTCATCGACAACCCTTGATACTTTGTTGCTATTACCTTTGCATAATGATTTCATGATTTTTAAACAACCGACATGTCAAGTTTCAGATGGTTTTAGCATTTTTTTACCATGTTTGTATTATGTTTCTCTCCCTCTAACGTGCAGGTGAGTTTATCGGATTCTCGGTGATTGAAGCCAGATTAGAGCAGTCAGACTTTTTGAGTCCTCCTAAGATACCCCCGTTTATCTAAAACCAAACTTTGTAGGTTACCAAGGGCTTCGAGATGGGACATTTCGCGTGTCATTTCTAACTATTTTTGTGCAGTCGAATTCGTCCCTGCCCGAGATGAATCCCAATCTGACATAGTCGAATTCATCCCTGCCCGGGATGAATCCCAATCTGAGTCTGATTCGTCCCTGCCCAGGACGAATCCCTTTTGATGCAGGTCTAATTCGTTCCTACCCGGGATGAATTCCAATCTGCTGCAGGCCTACTCATCCTGACCCGAGACGAATTCCAATCTGTTGTTTTAATCATCTTTTGCATGCATGTTTTATTTGTTTTAAGGATCAAATGCTTTATCTTTGACACAGGTGCTACTAACTCTTTTTGTTGTTTCTTTGAACGTAGGAGGAGCAGCAAGGATCGAGGATTCATCAACACAAGCGATGGCAACACTTTGGCTTGCCCATCTTATATGTGGGCACGCGGAAGAAGGACTACTAATCATGATTGTAACCAAAACATGCTAATGCTCCTAGCCCCTGAAAGGGGAGGAGATGGATTGTAACCAATTTTGAGAGATCATATTAATAAAAAAGGGTTGTGCTTCCTACATTTCCCCTTTATGTCTGGTTTTGATTCGATTACATTCATCTTATTTCATGCATGCTCATTCTATAGAACTTGACATCGAGTTAGCTTTGTTTATATTGCATCTTAGTATTGCTTTTCAACTTTCGAAATCTCGTGTTTTCAGTGGCGATCATGGTGGGACCCTATCCCCTACTTTTTGAGATCAAGAAACTGATCAAAATTTGTGTTTTTGTGCTTACAGGTACCATTTTTTGAGCACTGACTGTGGTTCGTTCCAGCCTGTGGCGAATCCAGTCCTAGAATTCGTCCCACCTAGGGATGAATTCGAATTCATCCCAGCCTGGGATGAATTCTATTCTGGAATTCGTCTCACCCAGAGACGAATTTGCCTGTGCGGTTTTGGGGCCGAGAGTCAGAGACAACCGATTTGGGTGAAAAAGAGGTAACGGTTTCTAACTGTTCTAGTCATTTTTTTTTTGCTTTTATATTTCTGTTTTCTATCAATTTTTCCTTCTTAGGGAAAGTGGTTGCTTCCAGTTTCATTTTTTAATAAAAATAACCACACACACTTCACGCAACATTTGTAAACCGAGGAGCTGGTCATAAACCCCAGCCCTTGATCAAGACCAATGGTGGATTTCATCACCACCTTGGCTTGATTTTGCATCCATTACCTCGATCGTGACTATTGCTAGACGTAAATCCTGATGAAAGCTGACCAAGTGTTGCTAGGGTGATTCCTAGCGCATGAGGATAAGTCTTCTATGGTAGGTGTCATAAACAGAGTGATTCCCCTTCCATACCGCCTATGCACCACGTATCATCTGCTCTCACGTACCTATAGTCTCCCTCTCGTAAGGGCGGGTATATAGAGAGGTTGGTATATCGGCCTGGCAATGGTATATCGAAGGGGCGACCATTTATGGGAGTCATAAGAGCCTTCATACTGCATTTAAACGTCCTTCAAAAAAATTCTTCCAAAAACAAACATTAAAACACACAAAACCAGATTTAGGGCACACTTTTAATCCTTAAAAGAGATAATCATCGCTTGCATGTGTGTGATCTTTTCTATTTTGTGTAGCATAAAAAAAAAAATCATAAAATCATAAACAAAAGATAAAAAGAAAGCATCTACGCACTTTATAGAGAGGAAACACAATGGTGTTCACCCGTAGCCAAGCCCACTCATGGGCGGACGCTGCGGAGAATGACCAAGGAGGCACAAGTCACCTCCGCTATAGCCCCGAGGACTTGGCTATTCCACCTTGGTGGCCCAACATGCACAATAGTCCACTTTGTGCCTTGACAGAATGAGGCTATAGGGGCACCCCTTTGAGGGGTGCACCCACACAACATAGCCCCTTTCGGGAAGATTCCATACATGTGGCACTTACTATAGATGGGAAAGATCCCATGAACACCTAGTACATACCCTTCCAAGAAGGGTACATCCATAGGAAGCCTCCCTTAGAAGCTCGCTATGAGTGGTCACCGCGCAGTGAGGTGCCTGAATGGTAGGGGGTCCATAAGGAGGGGCTACATGATTACACTATCCCTCCTTTACCCCCTCTTGTTGTTAGAACTACAAAAACCAATCCTGAGCACAAGGCTCATCAGGCGGGGTGAGCCAACTCCGCCCGTCCCTTTTTCACCTATGAAAGAGAGCACGAAGAGGACCCTTATCGGCCTCAAGAGCAATATACAGCGTGGGAACAATGCATTTCTGCACCCGCTAGGTATCAGGGCCACCCACTAAGGCCAGAACCTCAAGTAAATGCTGCCAACCTCGATAGAGGGAAGCGCCACATAGAAGTCTTGGATCCCCAAAACCAAGACAGATACATAGGAGAGACGACTAGGTCTCCTAGGATCAGAATGACAAAGCAAATTGACTCAGCACGTGCTAGACATGCTGCTTGCCAAGCGCAGATCAAACAGCTTGAGTAGGATCAAAAGTAGCTAGAACAGCTATATCGCCTTGGTAAAGAGCGCACCCGATGCCAAACAAATGAGCTGCCCCGCACCACTATGCCTGAAAGGGCTCAGACCCCCCAAACATAGAGGGCGAAAAGGTATGAGAGGCACAACCCCATAGTGCATGATAGGTCTCCAAGACCTCACCAAGAGGTGCCTCTAAGACCCCCTAGACATGAGCGGGAGGCCACTCCCAGGAACAACGATGGGTACCCTCCACGGGCACCCACCCTTGTTCATCGAGCTCGCCCAGTAACTCCTTGAGAAGCTTATGAGGAGTATGAACAAGAGGAAGAATGGGCTGAAATGCCCTATCAAGGTAGAGGAGGTGCTATCCGGCCACCCCTCTATAGGCCTCCAGTTCCCCACCACACGCAACAGGAACAAGTTACGGAGGAGGAAATTAAGTCCTCCGCCGCATACAAAGCGCTCTTGGAGCATTTAGAGTCGGTAGAAACTAAAACTTTTGGGCACCAAAAGCCCACCCTACGCTTACTCTGTAGTCATCCAGTGCATCCGTCGGTGCCAGCACCTCCTTACCCTGAACACTTTAAGCTGCCCTAGTTGGCACTCTTTAGAGGGGAGGAGGACGCCCAAGAACATGTTACCAGATTCTTGAGTCAATGCTTCGGCATTCAGGATAATGATGCTTTGCTATTAAGAACATTCATAACCACATTCGCAGGCCCTGCCTCGGATTGGTTTACACAACTGCCAAAGCACAACATTTACAATTTAGATCAATTAGTGGACGCATTCCTTGAACGTTTCGCCTTCAACACCAAGAAGAAGGCATCACTGAGTGACCTAGCCAGCCTCCAGCAATACGAGGAGGAAACCATGGTTGCATATGGGAACCGGTGGAGGGCTTTGCTTTCAAAGCTGCCTTACCTCCCTCCTATGTTCGACCTCACGCAAATGTTCTCAAAAAGTTGTTTGAGATCGATCTCTGTGCTATTGCAGCTACAGAAATATGCCACTTTAGAAGAAGCCCTGGCACAAGCCAGAAGAATCGAAGAGATCAAAATTCAGGAGGGCAAAATTGCCAAACCAAAAAAGAAAGAATGGACTAAGAATAACAGCAAGACAGGGACAACGCAATAGAAACCCACCATGGTCAATCAAGTTGCGATTAACATACCGATGCCTACACAAGCAACACAGCCTCAAAAGGCTAATTATCAGGTGGTCCCTCCCAACAATTATGACCAAGAAAATAATTGGCAAAGGCAAAATCAGCAACGTTGCCCTCAACGACAATTCACCCCCTACATGGAGTCTAGAGATTCCTTGTTTGACCGCTTGTCAGTGGCAAATTTGATTAACCTACCCAAGATTCAACATATAGATCCCAATGCGCCAAAACCTAAAGGCTATAGGGAGGAATTATATTGTAGGTTTCACAGACAGAGAGGGCACGATCTTAACACCTGTTGGAAATTCAAAGGCTTGGTGCAAGATTTGATCGATAACAAGACCTTAGTGGTAGACAATCCCATAGCACTGGGTAACCAACAGATGGGAGTCTTTAAGGACCCCTTACCAGCCCATGATACACAAACAAAGCATATCCCAGTCAATGAAGTCACACAAGATTGCCCTATGCAAGGATATGTCGGCATGATTAGCATAGTGACTCGGAATAAGAGATATCCGAGCACAGTTACCCCTACAACAGCTATAGGAGAGGCATCGACAACGTTACCACCTCAACAACACTCTCCTCCACCTAGACCAGTGGTCACAATTCGAAGCAAGCTTACCCAAAGCTTACGGACCACGTCAGCTAGGCTTTCCATCTATGAGCTTATACAACAATCGCCACCTCATCGCGAAGCTCTAATGGATATCTTAAAAACCATCGAGTTGCAGCCCCATGAGGCAAACGCTTTCAAAAATTTCGTGGGGCACGTCCAAAGGTGCACTGAACCAGTTATCACCTTCAGAGATGATGAGATCAAATCAGTAACTGGTGATATGGCGGATCCACCCCTGCACGTCATCGCACGGGTCAATGGGATTCCGTACAAAAGAGTGTTGGTAGACACTGGTTCGTCCAGTAATATCATCACAATAGCGGTGCTAAAGCACTTGAAGTTGCCTGTGTCTCACATAGTAGCCTCCACATATACATTGCGAGCATTCAATGATGCAATATGCTCAACCGTTGGCACAATTGTCCTACCCATTCAAGTGGGACAAAAGACAATTCCTACATTGTGCCATATCTTGGAGGGTGAGATGGCTTACAACATCTTATTGGGCCGCCCATGGATCAGGGACATGAAGTGTGTCCCTTCGATAGCACACCAGTGTCTCAAGTACACCTTTGAAGGGGAAGTGCATGTGGTTCCCGTAGACCTGGAACCCTTCAAATATTGCAACTCGGTGCAATTAATGCCATAGTCAACCCTTCCATCAATGCATGTGGATTTTTAGTTAAATCCATCCAAACGGGGTCAGACTCCACAAACACCATCGCTGTCCAAGCCCTCAGACCCTCAGCCAGGTCTGTCTTCATCGGCTGGTCCTTCATCGATAGCACCACTTATGATGGACACACCAAAGGATAAAGGAAAACAACCCATGAGAGAAGTACCATCGTCAGTCTCAACCATCTCTACTGAAGAGATGCCTAGCAAGATAGAAGTTGAGACGCCTAGTCCACCTGACATAGAGTGGACTCATGAAGGACTTGCTTTTCCTCTCCCTCAATCGCCAATGATTACTGTTGAAATAGCCAACACAGGCTTGGGGGAGTATTTAGTACAAAACGTTGTTGCAACGCCTACACTTGAGTCCATGCGGGACATGGGGAGACCTCGCCTTCCCATTGGCAGTGTTGTTCCTCTCGGCTACCCGCCTAACCAGACAAATTTTGTGTATGGGGGCCTTGATCATGGCACTGAACCTTCCAAGAAAGAAGAAGAAGATGAAGACCCTTTTATGGAAGATGTCAATTACCTATCAAACCTGGATTTTGCTTTACGCTATCTTAGCCAATGCAATTGGCATGGATACGGGTTAGGCAGGTATGAACAAGGAATGCGTGTCCTCTGCCAGCCTAGATACCAAATGCCATATGACAAGTCAGGAGTGGGGTTCAACCACCCCCTACCCCTAGACATCTTGGTCGAGGACATGCAAGGCTTAGGGATAGGCAACAAGGCTGGGATGGCAGTAGACCCATACACCAACCCTAACACACAATATACATTAGGGGATTATCTCCCTTTAGTCATAAACCTTGTTAGCCTTAATGACCCTCCCCCTTTGGAGGCTCCTATCGGGCCCGTGCCATTACAAGAAACTCAGGTCTCCCTGCAAATCATGGAACAACCCCATTGGAATCACATCAATCTGATCGAGCAAAACGAGTCTAACATGTCGCAGGCCGTTGTAGGAACCAACGAAAGTTTGTTGATTTTTGGTAGTGATCACGAAGACGAAATCGAGATGGTGACCCATCTTAATCAAATGCGACCGCAACAACGCCCTTTGGACATTAATGACCTATTTGAACAAATGAACATAGTGCCAGGGCATGAGTGGAATCTCAACCCCATGCAATGGGACCAAATGTTGAATCCACCACATGAGGCATATAGAGAGCAACTTCCGCCTAGGGATCCTATTGAGTTACCAGTGCCAAGGGTAGACCCTATCCTTTTATCCGCTCATAGGGCTGATCCATTTGTGCCCATACCACCAGAGCCAGATCCTGCACACAAAGATCATCCAGGATGTCTGAAGAATCACACCCGCGGTAATGGAGACCAAATTCATCTCATCAACATGATCTCCATTGACTTAACCGCCCCCATCCGCAATCCAGCCGATCCAGCATGGTCATTGCATCTAGACATAGATGCCATAGGCTGGGATCGCATTAACACAATACCATCCCCATCAGAGTACTGGCCCTTCGGTGAGATGCCTCATTTCACTCCAGGGTCAACTCAGGATATTTTTCATGCTGAAGAAGAACCCGAGGTTCCCAACGTAGATCTCAATTCAGCAGATGATATCCACTTGATCCCAATTCCACACCAGTTGGAAGATGGATCACACATGTCAGTTGAAGAAACAACTGACGTAGACATCGGCTCAGATCCAATGAATCCACAGATTCTCAAGCTGGGGGTAAGCCTATCCCTCGAAGAGCAAGCCGACTACATTACACTTCTCAAAGAGAAGAAAGAAGTTTTTGCATGGTCATACAAAGACATGCCGGGGCTAGATCCGTAGCTAGTCATGCATAACCTGACGCTTGATCCGAAAGTCAAGCCAGTGAAGCAAAAACTATGTAAGATGCACCCAACAGTGGCCTTAATGGTCAAAGACAAATTGCAGAAGTTGTTGGATGCACAGTTTGTCATCTGCATGGATTATCCGCCATGGTTGTCCAACATGGTGCCCGTCAAGAAGCCTGACGGGAGGATTCACATATGCACTGATTTTCGAGATCTAAACAAAGCGAGTCCTAAGGATGATTTTCCCTTGCCAAGCATCGACGCATTGGTAGATGCAATAGTAGGTCATGAAATACTCTCCCTAATGGATGGCTTTTTAGGATACAACCAAATTCGTATCAATCCCGAAGACCAATTCAAAACGGCGTTCACAACGCCTTGGGGGACATTTTGTTATAAGGTCATGCCTTTTGGCCTTAAAAATGTTGGCGCCACCTACCAACGTGCCATGACGTACATCTTCCATGATTACATGCACAAAATTTTAGAAGATTACATGGATGATTTGTTGGCCAAATCCCTCTTGCGCCCAGATCATCTCGTTGACTTGAGCAAGATCCTCGATCGCCTCATAGAACACAAGGTCCGACTGAACCCCAAGAAGTGCGTCTTTGGTGTCACATCTGGAAAACTCTTGGGTTTCATAGTCTCAAAGTGAGGAATCAAGGTGGACCCAAACAAAGTCAAGGCAATCCTTGAGATGCTCCCCCCAACTACCATCAGGTAGCTCAGAAGCCTACAGGGAAAGGTCGCATCAATTAAGCGCTTCATAGCGTAGCTATCTGACAAGTGCCGACCCATGAACAAATTATTGCACAAGGGGGTAGCATTCCATTGGGATGACGAGTGCCAGTCAGCCTTTGATGACATAAAACAATACTTGGCTTCACCGCCAGTATTGGCACCACCCAGACCAGGAGTGTCGTTCTATTTATACATCTCAGCTACTGAGGTGGCACTGGGTGCCATGCTAGCCTAGAAGAATGAACTTCACAAAGAACAGGCTACATACTATCTTAGCCGCACCCTGGTCAGTTATGAACTTAACTATGCATACGTCGAAAAGCTCTGCTTGGCAGTGGTGTTTGCTACCAAAAAGCTACGCCATTACATGCTCGACAACATGACGTATGTTGTGTCTAAGGAGAATCCATTGCGATACATGATGAGTCGTACTTATCATAGTAGTCGCACGACAAAATGGATCATGTTGTTGACGGAGTTTGACATAGAGTTCATTGGACAAAAATCCATTAAAGGTCAAGTCATAGCCGATCAACTAGCAGAGGCTCCTCTTGAAGACGATCAACCTCTAACAGTAGAACTACCCGATGATGGGGTCTTCCATGTCTCAGAATCGCTAGATTCTGATGCACCTAAGTCACAGGCCGACATAACCCTGTTCTTCGATGGTTCTAAATGTGAGCAAGGAGGTGGCGCAGGAATTGTATTCTTCACACCGCAAGGGGCTCCAATCCCCTTGTCATTTAAACTTGACTTCCCATGCACCAATAATAACATTGAATATGAAGCCTTGCTCATAGGTCTTCAGACAACAATCACCATGAACATTAAATGCTTGAACATCTTCGGTGATTCGCTGCTAATAGTCAACCAAGTAAAAGGGGTATTTCAATGTAAATGCCCAATCTTGCAGGCCTACAAAGCCCTTATGGACAAACTCCTGGCAAAACTTGAATGGTACGACATCGAGGCACTCCCTCGATCATCAAATCATTTTGCGGACACTATGGCCTCCTTAGGGTCACTTATCCCGCAAGACCTCTCTGGTGACATGACAACTATCCAAGTCAAAACACTATCGCAATCCGCGATGGAGCGTGCAAGCTCTGATTCAATGCCAGAAGTCCACTCGATTCAGATTGAACCATCTCCGGATAAGTTCACTCGATTCCTCGATCATTTAAAACATGCCAACTGGGGGTCCTTGTTCTCCCCTAATCCCATTAGTAGCAACACAATGCTATTCTTGCAGATGCTTTCCCGCTCAGCTTTTGCTAGGGAGGAACTTCAAGAGGGATTGGTTGTTCGTACCATCGAGGTTTCAGATCAGCAGGATTGGTATTCACCTATCCGAGACTACCTCAAGTTAGGTACCCTTCCACTTGGATTGACGCATGCCACAAAATGAGCATTCAAATAGAGAGCGGCAAAACATGTCTTATTAGGGGACATTTTGTACCATCGCAACTACGAAGGGATCCTCCTCCATTGTTTGGACCAGCAAGAGTCCACTTGGGCGATCGCCCAAGCACACGATGGTACCTATGGTGGCCACTTCAGCGGTATGGCCATTGCAAAGCGCATTCTTCGCATGGGCTATTATTGGCCATCTTTAGAGCGAGATTGTTGTGCTTATGTCAAGAAGTGCATAAAGTGTCAATACCATGCTAATCTCACACACGTACCTTCTCAAGCCTTACATCCGATCCAATCGGCTTGGCCCTTTTCATAGTGGGGCTTTGATCTAATCGGAAAGATCTCCCCTACATCGTCTGGCCATCACACGTTTATCATTACGGCCACCGAATATTTTACCAAATGGGTGGAAGCAATTCCGCTTACCTCTATGACTGGAGCCCGCATCGTGGAGTTCATTTTACATAACATCATATGTCATTTTGGTATTCCATCCAAGATCCTTTCAGATAATGGGACATCCTTCAAGAACAAAGACGTGCATGCTTTGACCACAAAGTACAAGATTCAACACAGTTTCTCAACACCCTATTATCCGCAAGCAAATGGGCAAGCAGAGGCGTCAAACAAAACACTAGTTGCCATTCTCAAAAATACAGTCATAGACAATCATAAGGATTGGCACATACAGATCCCACTTGCCCTATGGGCTTATCGCACTAGCATTCGGACACCCACTAGGGCAACTCTATTTTCACTAGTGTATGGTTCTGAGGCAGTCATGCCTCTTGAGTTGGAAATTCCTTCCCTATGCATATCAATGCAAGAGTTCATCGATGATGACACCGCGTGGCAGGCCCGGTTAGACCAGCTTACGTTGCTTGACGAATGATGCGTTAATGCTCTTGAGCATTTGCGTATCTACCAAGAGCGACTTAAGAGGGCATACAACATGAAAGTTCACCTGAGAGACTTTCAGGTTGGTGACCTAGTCCTAAAAGAGAATCAACAGAACCCCAACTTGCCTTCCCATCTTCGGGACAAGTTCATGGCAAACTGGTTAGGTCCTTACGTGATTGAAAGTAAAATAGGACCTGGAACATACCGACTGGCCTCCCTCGATGGAATCAAAGAACTAGAACCCTTGAACATCAGTCATTTGAGGCCATTCCACATATAAGAGAGTCATAACCCAACCCAAAAGCCCCAAGGATTATCGCAATCGCTTGGTCAAAACCCAAAAATGCCCCAAAGGTATCCACAAACCCTTTGGTCAACCCAAAAAGCTCCAAGGATTATCACAATCGCTTGGTCAAACCAAAAAGCTCCAAGGATTATTGCAATCGCTTGGTCAACCCCAAAAAGCTCCAAGGATTATCACAATCGCTTGGTCAAACCAAAAAGCCCCAAGGATTATCGCAATCGCTTGGTCACAAACCTTTTGGTCAACCCAAAAAGCTCCAAGGATTATCACAATCGCTTGGTCAAACAAAAATCCCCAAGGATTATCGCAATCGCTTGGTCAAACCCAAAATGCCCCAAAGGTATCCACAAACCTTTTGGTCAACCCAAAAAGCCCCAAGGATTATCGCAATTGCTTGGTCAAACCAAAAAGCTCCAAGGATTATCGTAATCGCTTGGTCAAACCAAAAAGCTCCAAGGATTATCGCAATCCCTTGGTCAACCCAAAAAGCTCCAAGGATTATCACAATCACTTGGTCAAACCAAAATCCCCAAGGGTGTCCAATCCCTTTGGTCAACCCAAAAGCTCCAAGGATTATCACAATCACTTGGTCAAACAAAATGCCCCAAGGATTATCGCAATCGCTTGGTCAAACCAAAAAGCTCCAAGGATTACCACAATCGCTTGGTCAAACAAAAATCCCCAAGGATTATCGCAATCGCTTGGTCACACAAAAAGCTCCAAGGATTATCGCAATCACTTGGTCAACCCAAAACCCAAGGATTATCGCCTTGGTCAAACAAAAAGCTCCAAGGATTATCGCAATCGCTTGGTCAAACCAAAAAGCCCCAAGGATTTCCACAATCGCTTGGTCAATCCCCAAAACGCTCCAAAGGTGCCCACAAACCCTTTGGTCAAACCAAAAAGCTCCAAGGATTCTCGCAATCACTTGGGCATCATCAAGAAAATTCAAAAACAACAAAATCATCAAAAAAAAAAAATTAAAAAAAAAAAAATCTGCATTTTACTTTCATGCACACTTCAAAAATCAAAAATACAAAAAAAAAATAGTTGCATTAGGCATCACATCCATCCATTGCATATTCGTTGGTCATACGGTTCAAAGGCACCATAGATTGTCATTACTTGGTAAAAACCATCACCTTTCATATTTTCCAGTTTGAACAAAAGGACACTGAAATCAACGCCATTCACCATTTCGCCATATCATAAGTCAGTTGTCATCTAAATATATCTAGAGTTTTCGTCATTCAGCTGTCTTTAGGTTTCTAGCCAAAAATTGTACAAAAGTCAAACTGATGTTACAATGGTAGAGTTTTACTTGAAATACACCTTGTTACGTAGCATCCCATCACAAATTCAAAAACACATAAAAACAATTCCTAAGTTGTGTCAATGAAAGATGAAACCTGTAAAAGCAGTATAGGATACCATACAGTGAAAAGGTTATCTTGCTCATCCCCCTATGCGAATGACCCCAAGAATGCTGAGAGTTGGCAAAAGGACAAGAATCTTCCCTACCCAATTCCCCAAGAATCCCAAGTTCTCAAAAGATTGCAAAAACATCAAAAATTTGCAAAAGTCAAACACTACAAAAATTGACATCAAATCCCACAGAGTGCATACATCAAAAGCACAAGCAATAGTGATTCTCATCACTCCAAAATTCAAATCCCTTGCTCAAAAAGAAAAACAAAAATAAACAGTGATTTTCATCACTATAAAAGAGCAAGTATCCCAATACAAATGAAGAAAAGAAGGGAGTCGAACTTGAATCCCTGGAACTCTCAGCATTCAGAAGGTCATGAGGTGAACCTCAGTACCGATTTGGTGGATAGCCTATCGGTCACTGGCAGCAAACCTCCTACATGATGATATATCTGTCACATTTACTTGTGTGCAGATCAATGTTTGCATGTGGATGAGCTAGCTTATGGTATCCTAGATCGCAAAACAGATTAATCAGACTAAACACAACAAAGGAGTTAGTGGAACTAATCAGGTGATCCTCAGTACAGGTTCGGTTGAAAGCCCATCTGGCACTGGTGGTATCCTGACAAACACCACATAAATGAACTCAATTGCACACACAGGGATGTGAAATAACTTGGTCAAAAACAAGTCCGATTCATACCTTGTTCACCAATCTTGTCAGATAACAGTACAGTCTTGGCTAGTTAGTTAAAACATCTGAATCTCAAAAAAACTTAGCTATATTATACGCCAACCATTGCAAAGACACGTCACACAACAATCATCTCATACACAAAGCCATAAGTTTTGTACAGTCTATGGTGCCAAACGCCAAGTTATCAACAAATCATTTCCTTCATTCCATCACATAACATATAAATCAAAAGCAGTTACATTCATCATATCATATGCATCCATCAATGTAAATTCACATACATTCATAAACATCAAACACTATGCATAAAATCAACACACGACAAGTGTATAAACAAAATAAAGGCATCTGTATATATGTCATCAAAAATGCCCGTAGGCTACAATAACTGGTCCTCTGACCCCGCAATCATCAAAAAACCCAAAAACCCCATGCCTAGGGCGTCGGCCACCATGATCACAT
Source organism: Wollemia nobilis (assembly GCA_028583015.1). Classification (NCBI taxonomy): domain Eukaryota; kingdom Viridiplantae; phylum Streptophyta; class Pinopsida; order Araucariales; family Araucariaceae; genus Wollemia; species Wollemia nobilis. The sequence continues at coordinate 947,797 of JAQPPZ010002486.1, read as the reverse complement.
AGGATCGGTGCGACGGGAACTACCCCCCGTGGTGTGGGTCCTGTATGACCCCTCATGGCGGCTACTGCTAGCCCTCGCATCACGCCTACTAGCCCCTCCCTCATCTAGTCGCCTACGTCAAGAGGATACTGACTGCTCAGTCTCACTCCCTCTTGATCGATGTGACGATCTGCCCAAATACAGTGTCAGGACCTACCCATCGAGGCGATCAATCTCTGCCTCCATATCCAACCGATGCTGCATCAACTCCAACTCCTGATGTCTATACATATCCACATTCACCTTGCACTGTGCTAGTTGTGCCTACATGCGCTCCATCGCTTGGGCAGCATCTGCATCCCCCTCCCGATGGTGGAATGCAGCCAATGCGTTCTCCCATTCTACCAGCTATGTAAGCAAGAGATCCCTCTCCTATAGCGCATCCCCCAACTGCGCCACCTGAGCATGCATATGCTCCATCTCGTCCTGGTGCTCCTGATCCTGTCTCTACAACAACTTAGTCAACCGTGCCACCTCCGTGTGCAATCTTGCATTTGCATCCCCCAAAGCTGCTTCATGCATCGGCCTCTCCGGGACCCCAGCCTGCTCAGGCTCCCACTGCTCTGGAGCATCCTGCATCTTTTGTTGCTCCACTCCCCCAAACTCCTCTCCCGCATCTACAACCTCTACCATCTCCACATCTATAGCTGGAGCTCCCCAACCCTCTCCTGGTGCCTCTGCATCCTCCCCGTCGGCTGCTGCCTCATCCCCTCCCAATGGCCCCTCACCCTGCCATCGCCGAAGTGTCCACCACTCCTGATACTCGGTTGTAACCCCGACATCATCCACATTCGGGGTGTCAAGTACTGCATCCGCCTCCTCCCCCAGGGGCTCGATGATGGGCACCACCAAGGTCCTCTCATCGCTCCGACATCGATAGACTAAGGGCTCCCCAGGAAACCCCTGGCGCACCCCAAACTATCGTGTGACCCGGGCGTAGGGAAAGTACTCCTGCTCTGTCCCGTGCTGCCCAATAAGCCACCTCCCCCTCCGAACTCACCGGAGCCACTGCCCTACCTCAGGCCATGCGGAACAATCCTGGTATGGCCTCCATACCACATCCCCCGGCATAAGCCATGCAAACATCTCGATGTAGTGATCTACATTGCCAGCAAATCGTTGACTATGTCCCCGCTCCTCTGACCGGTACCATAACGCCGCATACCCAATGTCTCTATCTACCATATCAGCCCACGTCATCCACGGTAGCCCTAGTGGCCGATCCACCGCTATATGCTGCCAGGCCCAGCTCTGTAACAAGAAACTATAGCTGATCCCCTTTCGCCTCCGACAACGGACCTCATACAACTCCTCATATAACTGAGCCAACAGCGTCTGACCCCACCTCATAATCAGGGGCTCCTCAACCGGGCAGTCCACCAGCCGATATACCACCTCCAGTAGGTTCCATGGGAACCTCGCACCCGACGAATCCAGCAACAACATGGTGGAAATAAGGCCCATCAAAAGTGCATGCCTTACTCCCAACACCCCCCTCTCATACCACCATCGCACTAAAATCCCCCCAATCTAACAGTCCTCCTCTGCCTTCTCCACACCCATCCCTACTCCGTGTCCAAAACATCGAGTCAGTACAACTATCCAAAACAGTCGTCCTGATAGGTAACCCGTCTATCGAAATCCGAAGAATCCGATAAACATCCTCCAAAGTGACTGTCATCTCCCCTGTCGGGAGATGGAATGTGTTAGTCCGCACATCCCATAGACTGATCAAAGCCATCAGGTAGGACCGATCCCCAATCACTGGCTCCAACCGCGTCACATGCTTGAGCCCAAGGGCATCAAGCCAATCCCAGTCCTCCATAGTCAACGCCTCTCGGGCGTAAGAGAACATGGTCGGTACCCGGTACCGACTCTTCACAACCTGCACATCAAACAAAACACAAAAACATTAAAACATTGAACACCAACACGAAAAACAGTAATGTACAACATTAATAAACACACACAACAATGTACAACTAAGCAAAAGCAGTTCAAAACACTTGTCAGTACCCACAATTTCTAAACTATAACATGCAACTGACAAAACAATCAACAAATAAAAACAGTTTAACTATGGTTTTTCAACATAGTTCTAACTGACAAAAACAAACAACATAATAAAAATAGTTCTTTTAGGGTCTCGAATCTTAATTAAAACTGACCAAAAAAAAAACAGTATCTAGAGTTTCTAACTCTAGTGTTAACTGGAAAAAACAAATTTGTACTCTAAAAACAAAAACAAAATTTTGACATGGTCTACCTACGGTTTTTACCTAAGTTAACCGGTCAAAACACAAAAAATTCATCCATTCTAATCTAGGGTTTCATTTAAACTCGAAAAACAAAAACAAAATTTTGACATGGTCTACCTATGGTTTTTAACCTAAGTTAACCATTCAAAACAAAAAATTCATCCATTCTAACCTAGGGTTTCATTTAACTCGAAAAACAAAAACAAAATTTTGACATGGTCTACCTACGGTTTTTTACCTAAGTTAACCGGTCAAAACACAAAAAAAATTCATCCATTCTAATCTAGGGTTTCATTTAACTCGAAAAACAAAAAAAAATTTTGACATGGTCTACCTATGGTTTTTAACCTAAGTTAACCGGTCAAAACACAAAAAAATTCATCCATTCTAATCTAGGGTTTCATTTAACTCGAAAAACAAAAACAAAATTTTGACATGGTCTACCTACGGTTTTTAACCTAAGTTAACTAGTTAAAACACAAAAAAAAATTCATCCATTCTAAATCTAGGGTTTTATTTAACTCCAAAAACAAAAAAAAACAAAAATTTTGACCTGGTCTACCTACGGTTCTTAACCTAAGTTACCCAGTTAAAAACACAAAAAAAAATTCATCCATTCTAAATCTAGGGTTTCATTTAACTCAACAAAAAACAAAAATAAATCTAGGTTTCACCTAGGTTTAATTTAGGTTTCATCTAGGTTTTAATCTAGTTTTAATCTAGGTTTTAAATCTCGGTTTTTATTTACGTTTAAGTTGGTTTACCCTAAGGTTTACTACCAGGTTTCAGTGTAATGCTCAACATGTTTTTTTTAATCCATTCATTCACCTTTTATTTCCTTAAAATTAGGGTTTCGTTTCTTTAACAAAAAAACACAATAAAAATCAAAGTACAATTTTCAAACACAATAAAAACAAAATAAGAGGTGGCTAGAGCACTTACCGGTCTCACCTCAGCTCCTCCGCTCGATGACCTAGTCTGTGCACTCATGGTGGCTCGACAATCCGGTAGCGCTTCGCTTCGCAAATTAACCTCCTCCTCCTCAGAGCTCCAAATGCCAAAAAAAATGAATGCAAATGAGCCCAAATCCTACTTTTTGCCTTTAAATAGACCTTTTTGGCCTGAATTCATTCCTACCTGGGATGAGCACTCTAGTTTGCGCTCGTCCCACCCTAGGACGAATTCTAAACAGGAATTCGTCCCTCCCTGGGATGAATTCACACCAAAAATAGCAAAAAATACACCAAAAACATGCAATAAAGCTGTCGAAGGAGAGTGCCTCTGCATTTGAAATTCTTGGCATACAAAAATGGTTTCGGGGCCACAAATTGTCACTATCTTACTCCCTAAGAAGGCTACCATAGCCGGACCGCTCCTCGGGAGGACCGATTTTAGCCAATTTCACCCCCAAAATGCGTCACAAAAATGATCAAAAATAACACAAAAATAGCAATAAAAGCGCCAAACAAAAGCGCCTCCGTGCCTGACATTCTTGGCATACAAAACTGATGTCGGGGCCACAAATTGTCACTATCCTACTCCCTAAGAAGGCTACCATAGCCGGACCGCTCCTCGGGAGGACCAATTTTAGCCAATTTCACCCCCAAAACATGTCACAAAAACAACAAAAACATGCAACACAAAAACAAAGCAATAAACATTGTTGGACACAAGTGATCTTGCACTTAACCTCTTGGCATAGAAAATCGATGTCGGGGCTCAAATTGTCACTCTCCTACTTCCCCAAGAAGGCTACCATAGCCGGACCGCTCCACGGGAAGACGGATTTTTGACACTTTCACCCCATTATGGCATCACCAAAAGGGTTTTTACCCACCAAAAATAGGTCCAAATGTCGGGAAACTGCTTAAGATTTAAATGGAAAACATCTGAAGACACCCTCACCTAAGTCATCTTGGGTCAAGCGACTCGTCACTTTTCTCATGGCAGTCATTCCCTCATCGATTCGTCGCTTGAGGGGGTAGTCACACTTAGTCACCAATCAACAAACACACACCCAATCAGGGCAATGGCATGCATTCAAAGAATCATTGACAAAGACAATCACGCTCCTGCTTGGGGCAGCAAACAAGCAATAATCACAAATTGATCAAACACTTGGCATTCTCGAAGCATGAACACAAGGTTCCCCCATGGACAAAAGGTTGCGCCCTTTGCCTATTCATGACTGATCAATGACCAAGCTCAAGTCACACCTCACCAAAATAGGTTAATACTTGAAATCAAATTCCTTAGCTCGTCAGAAGCAAGGATTCAAGAATGCATGCCCTTTCCATGCTTGGGGCATCAAGAGTTGGTTAGGTTACTAAGAAACCCTAATCATTAGTGCTTTGGTTATCTATTTTTGCTCAACACTACGTCACCCGTAGCGCTTTCCAAAAAGGGGCATCTATAGACACCAAAACAGCACCAATCCGATTATGTGACTGCAAACACTGATCGCATTGACACACACAGCCTCCAGGGCAGCCCTCAGAGGTCAAACAGTGGTCCTAGCCACTTACACAATAGTTTTGGAAGGTCAAAAAGTAATTTGGCACCTCCAGACACTTTGCTTCAAATTCGTCTCACCCCGGGATGAAATGCAAACTTGAATTCATTTCGACCAGGGACGAATTCCAATCCATCCCTGGGTAGGACGAATTCCAATCCGTCTCGGGTTGGGATGAATTCCAGGTTCAATGGGCAAAAATAAAAAATGCGACATGCAGCAGTGGGAGTCAGTTAATCACTGCTCCCCGCCTCGCATGCGCGTAAGTGGGCTGACAGAAAGCTGTCATAAGGGCAGGCCAGACATGGAGAACCTCCTCCATCATGCGCAAGCATGGCCCCAACTGACACCCTTACAAGCCCATACAAACTGCACCCCGAAGGCTTATAAATGAAGGAGCCTTCTCACTCAAACAAGAGCAGAGGAGAAGAAACATTTGGAGCAGCGAAGTGCTGCCGATTTATCACCAGACATCCTATCCTTTGATTCACTTCTTTCATCCTTGATCTCTTCTGCAAGGGAGGTCATTGGGTGGATATTGGAAGCATGAATCCGGATCCAAGGATCCATCCATTCACCGACAACACTCGATGCTTTGTTACTATTACTTTTGCATAATGATTTCATGATTTTTAACAAGTGATATGTCAAGTTTTTGATGGTTTTTAGCATCTTTTTTACCATGTTTGTATTATGTTTCTCTCCCTCTAACGTGCAGGTGAGTTTATCGTATTCCCGGTGATTGAAGCCAGATTAGAGCAGTCAGACTTTTTGAGTCCTCCTAAGATACCCCCGTTTATGTAAAACCAAACTGTGCAGGTTACCAAGGGCTTCGGAGACGGGACATTCTGCACGTTATTTTTAACTGTTTCTGTGCAATCAAATTCGTCCCTGCCTAGGATGAATCCCAATCTGACATAGTCGAATTCATCCCTGCCCGGGATGAATCCCAATCTAAGTCGGATTCATCCCTGCCCAGGGCGAATCCCTTTTGATGCAGGTCTAATTCGTTCCTGCCTGGTACGAATTCCAATCTACTACAGGCCTACTCGTCCCAACCCGAGACGAATTCCAATCTGTTGTTTTAATCATCTTCTACATGCATGTTTGATTTTTTTTAAGGATCAAATGCTTTATTTTGACACAGGTGCTACTAACTCTTTTTGTTGTTTCTTTGAATGCAGGAGGAGCGGCAAGGATCGAGGATTCATCAACACAAGCGATGGCAACACTTTGGCCTGCCCATCTTATATGTGGGCACGTGGAAGAAGGACTACTAATCACGATTGTAACCAAAACATGCTAACGCTCCTAGCCCCTGAAATGGGAGGAGGTGGATTGTAACCAAGTTTGGAATCATATTAATAAAAAGGGTTGTGCTCCTGCTTTCCCCCTTTATGTCTGGTTTTGATTCGATTACATTTGTCTTATTTCATGCATGCTCATTCTATAGAACTTGACATCGAGTTAGCTTTGTTTATATTGCATCTTAGTATTGCTTTTCTTTCGGAATCTCGTGTTTTCAAAATGTATGGTCTAATATCCCCATAGATTTTATGGAAGAGTTTCCTAAATTTGATGAAAAATTAATCATTCTTGTGGTGGTTGAACTTCTCTTGAAGTATACCCATTTTTGTTCCCTCACCCATCCTTACCATGCCTCCATCATTTCTTCAATATTCATGGACTTCCATGGTATGCCAAAATCCATTATATATAACCGTGAACCCACCTTCACTAGTTATTGTTTGTAATAATTATTTAAACTATAAGTAACACAACTACAAATGAGCTTAGCCTACCATTCATAAATTTATCGGTAAGTCAAAATTGTCAATAAATGTTTGAAAACCTACCTTCACTGTTTTAACTTTGGTAACACAACATAATGGGCTAAGTGATTTCCATTGGCTGAATGGTGGTACAACACTTCATTCTACACACACTACACCAAAAAAAGACTTTAATGATGGTAAAAATTCGCCTTAATAGATCCTAAGAGGGTGATTAAAACACCCTCTTAGGGTCACCCTCAAAGGGCATTTTTAAACTATCCTCTTAGGTCTAAGAGGGAGGTTTATAACCATCGTATTAGGGTGATCCTAAAAGGATGGTTTTAAACCACCCTCTTAGGTCTTAGATGGCAGTTTATAATTGCCCTCTTAGGGTCTCAATGAGAAAAATATATATAAATATTATGAGGCTTTGAGCATTTCAACAGTGCACGACGGAGGGACCATGGGAATAGCAGAGCTAGGGCTTTGAGAATTTCAGTAGCATGCAACAGAGGAACCACAAGAATAACAGAGCTAGGGCTTTGATAATTTCAGCAATGTGCGTTGGAGGGATCATGGGAATAGTAGAACTAGGGTTGTGAGCATTTTAGCAATGCATGATGGAGGAACTATAGGAATAGTAGAGTTAGGTCTTTGAGCATTTACATAGCACATGATAAAGGGATTGTGGGAATAGTAGATCTAAAACTTGTAGCATGTCAACAATGTGCAATGGAGGGACCACAAGAATAGCAGATTTAGGGTTTTGAGCATTTCAACATTTAAACTTGAATATAAACTTGTATATTTTGGTACGCAAAATTTAAACTTAAATATAAGAGTTGAGCTTATACCATTTGATATGAAAAAACTTATGTTGTGACAAGTAGATATTTGAATATATTTTTTTATTACTATGTATATGTATTTGGGTTTTCTCTCTATTTTCATTTAGAGCTTCATTGGATCTTCTCTTAGTTTTTAGTTTTATTAATACCAATATGAAAACCCTAATGAGAGGCTAGATTTCATATTTGGGTGTTCTTTCTATTTTTATTTAGAGCTTCGTTTGGTCTTCCTTCGGTTTTTAGTTTTATTAATACCAATAAGAATTTATATTTCCTATATTTGAATTGATATTTCCTATATTTGACTTGATATTTCCTAGTTTGAGCTTCATTTGGTCTTCCTTTGGTTTTCATATTTCCTGTATTTGAATTGATATTTATTGTATTTGAATTGATATTTCTTGTCTTTGAATTGATATTTCTTGTCTTTGAATTGGGTATCTCTCCGACAAAGTTATCCAAGGCACTTATTGACATAACAGACTCCTTGTGAAATACAAGTTTTAGTTTTCTTATATATATTTTTCAAATTCTATACCTCTTTGGTTTATATTCTAAGACTTATGGTAAATTTAACCTTGCTAATTTGTCTAAGCATGAATATCATATTATAATTTTAGAACTTAAAATTACACTCTTTCAAAATAATATATGTAAAGATGTCTATTGAGATAGTGTTGGCTTATGACATGAAACCAATATGGCTTCCTGTAATATGTGGTGAAGCAAAGTACTTTAGTTTGGATCCAATATTTTAGCTCTTTCTTTTCGAAAAGGTGGATTCCTAAAATTAATAGGGATTCATTTTTATCTAATCAAACATGTGAGGACATCAAGAATAGTTGTTGGAAAGTGATAGAATCAAATTAAAGGAAACAATTTTACTATAAAAAGAAAAAAAGAAACATTAGCAAGTTTTTTTTTCAATAAATACCATGCTCTTTTCAACTTATATACCAACTTTTATATTTCACCTTGCCATGATTCAGTATGGCTCAATATTAAAATAATCGTAATACATAATACTTCTTGCTTTTCTTGAACTTAACAGTTGAAAGATTGATTATATTAATAATGAAGGAAAGATGACCTTTATAAGAGTAAGACTAACATAAAATATTTTAATATGAAGTCACAACTTGTATCTTGGAAAGGCATTTTTGAAACATTACTTTTAAAATATCACATTACTAATTGTAGGATAAACAATGTGTCTTTTTGTGAAAATTAAAATGTTGAAAATGGTATTTTTTTGGGGGGTGTGGTAAAACTAAAGGCTTACTAAAGGAACTAAATTTTGGAATTCATGTTCTCTTCTTGGGGTCTCTGGCTAGGGAAGAAACACTATTAAAAAGCAAATTTTCCATTGAACACCCTAATCTCTAACATGTAGTACAAAATGTAAACTAGGCCACATCTGGTATTATATGGTCATATATGGATACTTTCACATTTTTTTCTTGTTATGCTTTTTTTATAACTAACAAATATCCTTCTCTACATAGATTTTTCCAAATTGGAAACATTATAAATTAACACAAACAATATATTGTTGTAATTGATATAACATTCTTCTATAGAAGCATTGTTTCTGAAATATTCCTTTTCAAATATTTTACTAGTTGTAGGATAAACATTGTCTTTTGTGAAAAATTAAAATGTTGAAAAATGGTATGTTTTTTTTTTAGGATGTGGTAAAACTAAAGGCTTACTGAAGGAACTAAATTTTGAAATTCAGGTTCTCTTCTTGCGACCTAGGGAAACAACACTATTATGAAGCATATTTACCATTAAACACCCTAATATCTAATCAGGAGGACTTGGTATTAGGTGGTCATATCTAGATACTTTCACTTATTTTTTTTCCTTTTACGCTTTTGTTGTAACTAACAAATATCCTTCTCTACATAGAGTTTTCCAAATTAGAAACATAATAGAAATTAACAATGCAAACAAGATATTATTGTAATTGACATAACATTCTTCTATAGAAGCATTGTTTGCATCAATCTACATAAGCAGGTGGATATTAGGCATGGCTTAATCAACTAATTCAAATCACTAAAAAAGGCATGTCATATCTAAACAAGTAGCTCCTACTTGTTGCATGTTTTCAATGGAAAAAATCCTGGCAACTTCTTAGGTGATTTTACTTTCATGGAATTATAATTTTGGGATGTGTCCATTTTGCACATGGATATTTGATATATAAGACATTGAAAGGACATGCAACCTAAAATTTTTAGAATTTTAAGTTTTTTATAACCTGTCAAAGAAGCTTGGGGAGATGAATGTTCCAGTTATTTTTTGGAATTGTCTCATACTATTTGTATAATTTTCCTCCATTAATATCATAGTATATTTTACATTTATGGAAAATAAAATTACAAGGATAATAACTCTAGAAAGATATCAGATTAGATTTTATTGATGACTTTTTTTAATTGATAATTTAGGAGATATGTATAAAGGGCACTACCCCTTTAATATATCAAAATACAATGATTGCATTGATTACATGATTGAAAGAAATGGAATACAAGTCAATGTGTAGCTTTAGTACACATCTCCATATTCTAGTTATTTCAAGATATACAAGGGTCCCAAAAAACTAGATTGAATGTTAATCATGAGCACAATATTTGTATATTTTAGATATCTTCAAATAGTATATTAAATCCTTAATCTTCCCATTGTATGTTTATGTGTCAATTGAAACCATGGGTTAGGTGATCTAAGCGTAATCACATTCAACTGTTCTATCTAAAATGTTGCACCATATAGTGCTAATATGGAATTTGCTATTGGAATTATTACTTGCCAAACATCAAATTGTTCCTCCTAATCTATCTATATATATATCCAAATAATTTATTAGGAGGAACTATCATTCATGGGAATGAAGTCCTTAAATATGTAAATCATAGAGAGCTAAATATTGATTGAGAATGAGGCTTAAATCAACTTGGGTTTGAACAACTGAATGAAATCCCAAATGTGAAAAAAGAAAATAACCCATCAATATACCATCATTCAAGCATACTTTTTGCAAAGACATAGAGTGGGTCCCAATCTCCATGCTTCTCCATATACAAGAAAATAAATTTAAAGCTTTTGTAAGATGACCAAAGCACTTTGGAACCTTTTTCAAAATAGGAAAGTAAATTGTGCAATTTTGAAATATGACCAAAGAAATTTGGAGCCTTTTGAAATGAAATTTGTAAAAAATAAATTTTGATTTTTCAATAGGAAAGAAATTTTGATTTATTTGTGGTCCTAAGTTGCTTGAATATTGTCTAGAATGTTTGACAGAAAATATATTGTTGATTTTTGTTGTTTAGAAATGACTACATGGGTTTGTGCAGTCTTGTTTGATTGTACATGTCCGTATGATCAACAATGGTCGGGTTTTGGATGTTTTCTCTATTGTTGTTGGTTTTTCTAGTACAAAAAAACTATTTTTGTAAAATTTTCCTACAAGATTCAAGGATAGAAAGTTAAATTTCTTTTAAATGTATATCAAAGGAAACTAAGGCTAAAATGTTTAATGAATTTTACAAAATGAAATAAAAACAAATTTTGTTGACTAAGAGTGATTGTAATGTGAGTGATTATAGCTTAGGACATTGTTTTGTATGGTGGTTTGGCCTAAGAAGGTAATTGGATGATGAGGAGGTAAATGACATAAAATGATACCTACCTATAATGAATATAGTTGTTATGATAACTATGATAGTTGTGATTGTTTTGTATAAATTGGTACTTGCCTTGAGTGGACCTAATTTTTAGAGCTCTTCAATAACCATATGGATCCATACGATTGAATTTGATTGTGACCCTATGTACGATTCTAGCTCACAGACCAAAAAAAGGTTTCTACCTTGGACCTAAGTTACTATATCGGGGTTTTCGAGGGTATGTGCTATATTTTGTACCTAAAACACAAAAAAAATATAGCAAAAGTCGATGAGATAGATAAGAAGCTTAAAAAACGTAAATGTGGGTTTGGATACCACCGTGATTGCCTCAATGTGCTCATAGAAAATGTGTCATTTAATTGATGTTAAAAGAAATATTAAAAAGTCAATCCTTTTACAAAAATTTCCCTTGGACTACAAGTAGGGTCTTCTAGTGAAGAATCCCTTTACAAAATATTGTTATGGCATCGTAGGAGTATTTTATGGGCACCTCAATGGGAGTGAGTTTACTGCACTCGTACCACTACTAGTTCATAATATCCTCTAAACCTAAACAACCAAAATAAGAGAATTAGTAGAAACTATGGGATTATCTTAATCAAACCCTGATTGATAAAGATAAAATAAAATAGAAACTAATCTATTGCATGATTATAATCTTGAAATAAATGCTAAAACATATAATGAACTGTGATAATTACCTAAATTTATGATCTACTAGTCTATAGTTGGGTGGAACAGGTCCCTAGATGAAATCGTACCCCTAGGTATAGTCTATTTTGACCATACCTATCCCTATGATCAACTTTATGTTAGTAAAATAAAGACTTATTTTCGAGGGGTGTTTCTATTGGTTCTATAGAAGCTCTTTCTCAAGTTTTGTGGTCTTCTAAATCTATACATGCAAGCAATTTACAATATGAAAAGGAGGTAACTAGAAGCATATAAAGCATCCATGGGAATTGGTAGCAATGAGAGTTAATGTGTAATGGAATCTAGGGTGATTTTTGTAGAGTTTGATTATGCAAATGTGTGATCCTTAGAATTGGAGAAAATGGTCTTCTATTTATAGAATTGGCCAAGGTTATGGGGACTAAGGTGTCTTATGAGGTGGACTATGAGGTGGAGGTGAGCACCATGCCTCATTAATACTCTTGGGTGGAGGAAATTCCTCATCCACCCACATGCATTAAATGGACATGGGTGCACCATGCCTCATAAATGCATAGGGGAGGAAATTCTTCACTCATTTATGGCATGGTGGATGATGAATCATCAATGACTTCAATGCCTTGAATTAAAAAGTCTTCAAATTTCATTTATAGCATTAAATGAGCATAGGGATGTGGGAGAGCAAGAGTTAATATAGGCTAGGATTAGGTTGACCATGAGTTTGGTATTGACCATGGGTAAGCTAGAGTAGACTAGGCTGAGGTGGAAGCTAGGCTAGTCAAAGGGTAGACTAGGATGAGGTGACCATAGGTTAGGTTAGAAGGGTGGTCACATGGTTACCAAGGGCTAAGTGTAGGGAAGGGCTTAGGAGGGAAAATGGGCTAAAGTGGTTGAATAGTGATTTTAGGCAAATCATGCAAACTTTGAGTGGTTTTGCAAATTAATCAACCTTTAACACTACACAAGGGATAATGTGAGAATTTTAGGTGTCTACAATATTTACCTTTATTACAAGATTGTTGCAAGCCATAAAACATGCAATATTATGTTTCCTCCAACCATGAGAATGTTTTAATACAAATATATAATTTTTGAAGTATAAATGCAAAGGAGTTCTTTCATTTACTTCTTTAATCTCCCAATAAAATAAAATTTCAAGTATTCATAGCAAAATGTAATCAATATCTCAAAACCAAAATTATAGTTCAATAGAATAATTCAAAATAGCATTCTTATAATTCTGCTAAGAGTGGAAACAAAATAAAGATAACATATTGATTTGTAGGCATCATAAACCTTTAGAATTCACAAAATCCTCGCTTTATTATAGTCAATGCATATAAATGAAGCTCTAAGTCCCTTTCATTTCTAAATATGATGCAATGAAGAAGATATTTCAATCTACATTTTAACTAAGTCAAAATAAGCCAAAATATAATTTAACCATTAATAGTTATGTTACTAACCACAACAACCTAGAAAATGCTATGTTTTTTTTTTTTTTTTCAATGTAATAAGGATAAATTTGAAAGCCACACAAAACTACTTAAGCATATCCATTGAAAATATTCTCACCATAAAATGAAATAAGCTTTCCATAAACCAAAACATCCAAGAGATAATTACATTTTAAAAATTTTATGCAAACAAATGATAATACCTAGCAACAAAGTAATGCCTATCTTTTCTCAAATTAATCTTAAGTAATGACTTTGTATTTTTAATGTATCATTTATAGATAGATTAAACATGCTCGCTTTTTTGAGGACCTCATGTCCCAAAGTTACCTCAAGGTATGTTTCCACAAGCAATTAATTATTCTCATTGCAGGGTCCAAAATATGGGGGCATGGAGCTCAATTCCCCTAAACTAGCTTGTGGTGCGAAGTAAGTTATGTTTCATAATTAGGCAACAAAATATGACATAATTTACCTATAGATAATGCATATATACATGATGTTGAATAAAAGGCCAATATAGCAATATTTGCAGCAATACAACTACTTAGTTACATGAGGTATGTTGTGTATGGGGCACATGATTCTCTTTTATTGTGTAATAAAAAGAGCAACATAGTAAAATATTAAAAATTATAGAGACAACAAGATCTACAAAAGGGAGGATATAAGGGATAAATAAATAAAATTTATAGAGGAAGAAGTGACTTACTACATTTCTAAGCTATATCTGATGTACAATAGTTATAAAATAGTTGAAAAGGAAAAAAAATTAAAAATAGTTCAAAACATAGTAGTAAAAATGTCCTTCTATCTCTTCTAGATACAACACTAGTCAGTTATGTATCAAGTGACTAGATCAAACAATCACAATCATAACTTTGTCAAAAGGATGCTTTGTGTATAATCTCATGTATAGTGATGACATAAGATGGTGGCACTATAAATATTTCTACTTGAAAGTGTGGGCACCATATATATTAATGCTATGGAGAAGATGATTCCATGGTGGTCATGAGATTGAAGTTGGTATTATTGTCATGAATAGATCTAATATTATGAGTCATAACAAAGATATCTTTTGTTAGAAGTTTAAAAAGATGTCAAAATCTAGAAGTTGACATTATGCATCATGATCCTAAGGACTTGAGCAACCTTTCAATTTTTAAATTAGTTAAGCTCTTCAATGATCCATTGAATTCTTCCATTCAACTTAGACCACAATTTCCAATAGATTGAACGACTTAAATAACTAGTAAAAGACAACATTCTTAATATAAATATATTTTTTATAATAGTCGTTTAACCAAGCTTAAAATGAAATGTGCATCTCACATTACATGTAAGACTATGATTGCGCAAAATTAAATTACCAATATTTATACATATAAAAAATCCCAATAGTATAAAATTATTTTTTAATTGTTTAAATAATCCTCACATTTATTATATAGTAATTAAGTTATTATAGAGTCCGAGGGGCGACGCAATTGTTTGAACTTTGGATCTTCTTTGAAGGTTTAAGGTTCAAAGTACACACTGGGTAGGTGGTGTTAATCCCCTATTGATAAGCTTAGCTCTCGGCCTTACAATGGGTCATAGTTGGGATAAGAATGCTTAGCAGGTTTCTCACACTATCCAAATCCAAACAAAAATAAATGATGCTATCGTAATATTTTTAACAAACTATATTATGGTATTATGAAAACCTTAATTTCTATAAAAAACATCCACATTTCTAATTATTTAAAATTATATCATTTAATATATAATTTATTTTTAATTTATTATTTAAAATTATATAAAAATAAAAATGAGTCTCACCCTTACATAAATCTTAACTATTTAATACTATTATAATTTTTTACTACCGATAAAGACGCTACTTACATTATCGGTAAGAGTATAAAATTATATAAAACAAAATTTCAAAGCTACAATTATTTTATATACTTGTATTGCTTGTTGTGACTTGTGCTTTCAATTTTGGGTTGGTTGTGCCACGAGTGCGTCCATTTTGGATTGCACCTCCACGCAACAATGTTTGCATATTACCCCCATTTTCAATTATGCGTGGATGAAGGATTAACTTGTTTTGATTTAATTTCTTTTACTTTTACTTTTACCGAAGAAAACATATTAAAAAAAAATTGAAATGCTAGGGGTGAAGGTAGTGGATTGGTTTTAGTTGAGTATTTAGCTTGAAATTGGGATTCTAATCTTGAGTCCCTTCAAAGTCTTTTCAGTTGGAATATAACTTTTACCGAGGTAGGACGGAGATTATAGTAATAACTTCTGTATTCAAAACGTGGATTTGTGGATTGGTAATTGCTTGTTTGGTTAGGCACTTATCCTTTGATGTTTGCAAAGGTAGTAATCTGACCTGAATCCTCTAAGTGCACGTCAAAACGACGATAAAATACAAATCGCGAGCGGTCGGACTCCCTTTCACATTCGGTCAACTATAACGAATAGTTTGGTGGAAACAGTTCCAATAACGAGATAGAATAGGTTTAGTAAAGTTCCAATAACGAGATAAAATAGATTTAGTAGAGACAGCCCTATGATTTAAACCCTTATTAAATACTATAAAGTGTTGTTGTGACAGACTCTTATTTTAAAAAAAAAACTTTTAATATTCAAAAGGTGTTATGAAACTTTTCATATTCAAAAAAGTGACAATGATTTCCATTCCCATTTTAATGGTTTCCTTATCTCTATATGTCAAGCACCTCTACATAAAGTGTGAATTGGGTTTATGACTTTTCTCATTTATTAACATCCAGTTTGGGCATGTGTGGGTCTCGCCCTCTTACTTTCTAACCGATTAATATGATAATGCAAGCCTAATAACATATTCCATGATTGAAATTTCGTACCACGATAATACTACTTACCTATCTTATCTGTGGACCACCTATACATAAACTGTGAATTGGGTTTATGATTTTGAAGTACACTATTGAATTTCTAAAATCAGAGATAGACACTTGTCAGGCACTCACAGAGTTGTGTTGACTTTATATTCTAATATGGCGTGTAGATATAATTAGTAAGGCATTCAATTTTGTAATGTGTTATCTATTTTTGCAATATAATTTGTTGCATTTCTATTTTGTATTGTAATATTGTTTATTCCAAGTTTTATTTTATGTTATTATAGCAATTTCATGTGGATGTGTCTTATTTTTATTGCAAGGTTCCTAGCAAGTGGTATTAGAGTGCTTTTTAGGACCATGTTTTGCTAGTGCACAAACAATTTGTGTCTTGTCATTCTGACATGTTAGGTGTAATTTTTCTTTGCTTTTATTTTCCTACTTATTACCCTACAAAAAAAATTAGAGTCATTTTTTTGTTTAAGTTTAATAGGTTAGAGGCCTTATGTTGGGGGTTTTAAAATATCATAGAGGATTTGTCATCATTGGCTGAGCTAGATTGCCCATAAAATATCTAGTGAAATGAACAATGATCAGACTCCAAACTCCAGTACCTAGGCCTCAAATAACACCCATGCATGAACTTGTTCTCCCATGTACTTTTAGGTATATAGCGAGACCCTCCTAGGTTAAGGAGAGATCTTTAGCCATAAGAAGAGTTTCAATTGTGTATCTATCCATAGTGTGCCAAGCATAACACTCGAGAAGATTATATTTTCATATTGTCAAAGAGGTAGACAATGCACTCAAGGGTATGTGTCAAACCCCCTTGATTAGTGGCTTATAATATTGGTCTAAGAATTATTGTTTATCATTGTCGTATAATATAGGGCTATGGACAATGAACTCACCTTGACCTAGAGTTATCCTATTTTAATCATATAATAAATCCTAAAATAAACCATCCAACCTACTAAAAGCCTAACTACAAAAGTGAGCATATTGAGGAGACTACACCTATCATATAATTGACTCTATTATAACTGCTCTTGATTGACAAAGATAATTATTGGGGGTCAATTTAGTTAGGAACAATGTAAGTTATAATTGTTAGTAATAGTCAAAATAATTGTCAATAAAAGTCAGGAATAGTGTCAGACAAGGTAGTTGTCAATATCAGTCAAGATAATTATCAATAACAGTTAGGAATAAAGTCAAACAGAGCAATTATATGTAACAGTTGAGATAGTTGACGATAACAAGCAGAAAAAATAATTGCCAAGGACAAAGATGAAAGTCATTTTTCTAGGTGAAAAAATATTTAGAAGAAAAATAGACTTGAATCAAAAAAAGGTTTAGGGTGCCAAAAAAAGTCATTTGAGACCTATTCCATTGTGATTGTCTCTTTGAGCTGATCATTCTGATATATAACACCCAAACACTTTTTTGGGACTATCAATAAAAATAGTAACTACTAAAACAACACTTCTATTTTTAGTAAGGTATTCCAAATCATAAATGCATGGTTGGAGGGACTAGAGGAGCAATGAGAGAGATAGAGCAAAACTAATTGAGTGAAAAAATAGGGTTAAGTCAACAAATAGAGAAAAAACAATATTTACAACTCATGAGAACCATTACAAATTTTTGGTCATGCCTTTTTGCCTAGCTAATGCATCTTCAACATTCCATAGCCTCATGAACAATGTCTCTCCCATTCCTTCATAAGATTATTTTGGTATTCTTTGATGACATTCTCATCTATAGTCACACTTAGGTAGAGCACTTGCACCACTTAGATCAAACTTTGTAACTATTATAGAAACATTAGTTATTTATCAAATGATCAAAATGTTTCTTTAGAATATAGTAGGTCAAATATTTGGGGTATATTGTTTCATATGAGGGAGGTAAGGTTGACCCAAAGAAAATTGAAGCTATACAAATTTGGCTCTAGCCACAAACTCTCAAGGCACTTTGAATATTTTTGGATCTCATTGGCTACTATCGGCGATTTATACAAGGCTATGGAAAATAACAACCTCGCTAACTTCCATGTTAAAAAAGAACTCATTTATGTGGTCAACTCCAATAGAAAAATATTTTACAAATCTCAACGAAGCCATGATTTTAACATTAGTGTTAGCCACTCTCAAGTTTTACAAACCAATTTTAATTAAAATATATGCCTCAGGCCATGGCATTGGTGTCATATTAATGCAAGAAGAGTGACCCCTAGCTTTCACTAGTAAGACATTATTAATATTTTTTGGGGAAAGTCTGTTTATAAAAAATAAATTATGGCCATCCTCCATGATGTCAATTATTGCCAACCTAATATTATTGGGAGGCATTTCTCAATTAAAACCGACCATTAGAGTTTGAAATATTTTTTGAAATAGAGGGTATTTGCTCCAGCACAATATAAAGGGGTTTCAAAATTATTGGGGTATGATTATGGTATTGTTTATAAGAAAGGGAAGAGAAATATTATGGTAGATGTCCTCTCCTGTATGTTTGAGGATCGGATAAACATTGTGTGCCCTCTCATATCCACTTTTGGTTTCTCAACTTCAAGAAGAAATAACCAAGGACCTACCATTATAAAATCTACAGGAATAACTCCAAAGGGATTCCATTTCACACATTAGGTATTCATGGGATAGACAACAATTAAGATACCAAACTTACATTATGGTTCCTAAAACTTCACCACTCCATGAGGACATCATAAGGGAAATTCATGCTTCACCTACTATAGGACATTCAAGATTTTTGAAGACATATGAGCAAGCTAAAAAATCATTCTATTAGGATGGAATGAAAAAATATATCCAATTTGTGGTAGAATATGAATTTTACCAATGGATAAGGGTGAAATGATGCATACTCTAGGTACTCTACAACCATTACTAATCCTAAAAAATGTATGGTCTAACATCCCCATAGATTTTATGGAATATTTTCCTAAATTTGAGGGAAAATTGATCATTCTTGTGGTGGTTGACCTTCTATTGAAGTATACCCATTTTTGTTCCCTCACCCATCCTTACCATGCCTCCTCCATTTCTTCAATATTCATGGACTTCCATGCTATGCCAAAATCCATTATGTCTAACCATGAACCCACCTTCACTAGTTATTGTTTGTAATAATTATTTAAACTATAGGGAACACAACTACAAATGAGCTTAGCCTACCATTCATAAATTTATAGGTAAGTCAAAATTGTCAATAAATGTTTGAAAACCTACCTTCACTGTTTTAACTTTGATAACACAACATAGTGGGCTAAGTGATTTCCATTTGCTGAATGGTGGTACAACACTTCATTCTACACACACTACACCAAAAAAGGACTTTAATGATGGTAAAAAATCACCTTAATAGATCCTAAGAGGGTGATTAAAAACACCCTCTTAGGGTCACCCTAAGAGGGCAATTTTAAACTATCCTCTTAGGTCTAAGAGGGAGGTTTATAAGCATCGTATTAGGGTGATCCTAAAAGGATGGTTTTAAACCGCCCTCTTAGGTCTTAGAGGGCGGTTTATAATTGCCCTCTTAGGGTCTCAATGAGAAAAATATATATAAATATTGTAGGGATTTGAGCATTTCAATAGTGCACGATGGAGGGACCGTGGGAATAGCAGAGCTAGGGCTTTGAGCATTTCAGTAGCATGCAACGGAGGAACCACGGGAATAACAGAGCTAGGGCTTTGAGCATTTCAGCAATGTGCATTGGAGGGATCATGGGAATAGTAGAGCTAGGGTTGTGAGTATTTTAGCAATGCATGATGGAGGAACTGTAGGAATAGTAGAGTTAGGGATTTGAGCATTTCCATAGCGCATGAAAAAGGGATTGTGGGAATAGTAGATCTAAAACTTTGAGCATGTCAACAATGTGCAATGGAGGGACCACAAGAATAGAAGATCTAGGGCTTTGAGCATTTTAACATTTAAACTTGAATATAAACTTGTATATTTTGGTATGCAAAATTTAAACTTAAATATAAGAGTTGAGCTTATACCATTTGATCTGAAAAAACTTATGTTGTGACAAGTAGATATTTGAATATATTTTTTTATTACTATGTATATGTATTTGGGTGTTCTCTCTATTTTCATTTAGATCTTCGTTGGATCTTTTCTTAGATTATAGTTTTATTAATACCAATATGAAAACCCTAATGAGAGGCTAGATTTCATATTTGGGTGTTCTTTCTATTTTCATTTAGAGCTTCGTTTGGTCTTCCTTCAGTTTTCAGTTTTATTAATACCAATAAGAATTTATATTTCCTATATTTGAATTGATATTTCCTATATTTGACTTGATCTTTCCTAGTTTGAGCTTCATTTGGTCTTCCTTTGGTTTTCATATTTCCTATATTTGAATTGATGTTTCTTGTATTTGAATTGATATTTTTTATCTTTGAATTGATATTTCTTGTCTTTTAATTGAGTATCTCTCTGAAAAAGTTATCCAGGGCACTTATTAACATAACAAACTCCTTGTGAAATACAAGTTTTAGTTTTCTTATATATATTTTTCAAATTCTACACCTCTTTGGTTTATATTCTATGACTTATGATAAATTTAACCTTGCTAATTTGTCTAAGCATGAATATCATATTATAATTTCAGAACTTAAAATTACACTCTTTCAAAATAATATATGTAGATATGTCTATTGAGATAGTGTTGGCTTATGACATGAAACCAATATGGCTTCTTGTAATATGTGGTGAAGCAAAGTACTTTAGTTTGGATACAATATTGTAGCTCTTTCTTTTCAAAAAGGTGGATTCCTAAAATTAATAGGGATTCATTTTTATCTAATCAAACATGTGAGGACATCAAGAATAGTTGTTGGAAAGTGATAGAATCAAATTAAAGGAAACAATTTTACTACAAAAAGAAAAAAAAAACATTACAAAGTTTTTTTTTTCAATAAAGACCATGCTCTTTTCAACTTATATACCAACTTTTATATTTCAACTTGCCATGATTCAGTATGGCTCAATATTAAAAGAATTTTAATACATAATACTTCTTGCTTTTCTTGAACTTAACAGTTGCAAGATTGATTATATTAATAACGAAGGAAAGATGACCTTTATAAGAGTAAGACTAACATAAACTATTTTAATATGAATTCACAACCTTGTATCTTGGAAAGGCATTTTTGAAACATTACTTTTAAAAGATCGCATTACTAATTGTAGGATAAACAATGTGTCTTTTTGTGAAAATTAAAATGTTGAAAATGGTATTTTTTTGAGGGGTGTGGTAAAACTAAAGGCTTACTGAAGGAACTGAATTTTGGAATTCATGTTCTCTTCTTGGGGCCTCTGGCCAGGGAAGAAACACTATTACAAAGAAAATTTTCCATTGAACACCCTAATATCTAACATGTAGTACAAAATGTAAACTAGGCCACATCTGGTATTATATGGTCATATCTGGATACTTTCACATTTTTTTCTTGTTATGCTTTTTTTGTAACTAGGAAATATCCTTCTCTACATAGAGTTTTCCAAATTGGAAAAATTATAAATTAACACAAACAATATATTGTTGTAATTGATATAACATTCTTCTGTAGAAGCATTGTTTCTGAAATATTCCTTTTCAAATATTTTACTAGTTGTAGGATAAACAATGTCTTTTGTGAAAAATTAAAATGTTGAAAAATGGTATGTTTTTTTTTCAGGGTGTGGTAAAACTAAAGGCTTACTAAAGGAACTAAATTTTGGAATTCAGGTTATCTTCTTACGACCTAGGGAAACAACACTATTATGAAGCATATTTACCATTAAACACCCTAATATCTAATCAAGTGTACAAAATGTAAACTAGGCCACATACATGAGGACTTGGTATTAGGTGGTCATATCTAGATACTTTCACTTCTTTTTTTTCCTTTTATGCTTTTGTTGTAACTAACAAATATCCTTCTCTACATAGAGTTTTCCAAATTGGAAACATAATAGAAATTAACAATGCAAACAAGATATTGTTGTAATTGACATAACATTCTTCTATAGAAGCATTATTTGCATCAATATGCATAAGCAGGTGGATATTAGGCATGGCTTAATCAACTAATTCAAATCACTAAAAAAGGCATGTCATATCTAAACAAGCAGCTCCTACTTGTTGCTTGTTTTCAATGGAAAAAATTCTGGCAACTTCTTAGGTGATTTTACTTTCATGGAAATATGCTTTTGGGATGAGTCCATTTTGCACATGGATATTTGATATATAAGACATTGAAAGGACATGCAACCTAAACTTTTTAGAATTTTAAGTTTTTTATAACTTGTTAAAGAAGCTTGGGGAGATGAATGTTCCAGTCATTTTGTGGACTTGTCTCATACTATTTGTACAATTTTCCTCCATTAATATCATAGTATATTTTACATTTATGGAAAATAAAATTACAAGGATAATAACTCTAGAAAGATATTAGATTATATTTTATTAATGACTTTTTTTAATTGATAATTTAGGAGATATGTATAAAGGGAACTACCCCTTTAATATATCAAAATACAATGATTGCATTGATTACATGATTGAAAGAAATGGAATACAAGTCAGTGTGTAGCTTTAGTACACATCTCCATCTTCTAGTTATTTCGAGATATACAAGGGCCCCAAAAAACTAGGTTGAATGTTAATCATGAGCATAATATTTGTATATTTCAGATATCTTCAAATAGTATATTAAATCCTCAAACTTCCCATTGCATGTTGATGTGTCAATTGAAACCATGGGTTAGGAGAGCTAGGCGTAATCACATTCAGCTGTTCTATTTGAAATGTTGCACCATATAGTGCTAATATGGAATTTGCTATTGGAATTATTGCTTGCCAAACATCAAACTATTCCTCCTAATATATATATATATATATATATATATATATATATATATATTTTATTTTTTTTTTTATATATATATATATATATATATATATATATATATATATATATCCAAATAATTGATTAGGAGGAACTATCATTCATGGGAATGAAGTCCTTAAAGATGTAAATCATAGAGAGCTAAATATTGATTGAGAATGAGGCTTAAATCAACTTGGGTTTGAACAACTGAATGAAATACCAAACGTGAAAAAAAAACCCATCAATATACCATCATTCAAGTATACTTTTTGCAGAGACATAGAGTGGGTCCCAATCTCCATGCTTCACCATATACAAGAAAATAAATTTAAAGCTTTTGTAAGATGACCAAAGCACTTTGGAACATTTTTCAAAATAGGAAAGTAAATTGTGCAATTTTGAAATATGACCAAAGAAATTTGGAGCCTTTTGAAATGAAATTTGTAAAAAAAAAATTGATTTTTTTTTTTTGATTGGTTGAAAGGGTGTTGAAAGGTCCCTGAACCTTGTACAAAATAGCCATGGGCCTCCGAAGAGGGAGGCAAAGGGGAAGAACGACGGTAGTAGAATGAGAAAGCCTAAAAACAGCAGGGGCAACCTAAGGTAAAGGCGCCCATAGGAACCAACTAGAAGAACTAACTAAAGGGAAACATGACCATAGGCTAATCAAAAAAGGGAAAGCGAAACTTAAACAAAGAAATTCACCATTTGGAGGTGTTGTGGCTGCTCCACAACATACCCCAAAATTGGGGACCCACCTTTTTTTTGCATGTTTTCCAAGAAGACAGAAGAGGCCCATATGCTAAAGATCAAAGAAAAAGCAAAACACCACAAGGAGAAAAAAAGTGTCGTGATATCGTGACATGTTGCATTTTCATAGTCCAAAGAAAAGGGAGAAAGCAAGGAGGAAAAAGTGTCGCGATATCGTGACATGTTGCATCGTCATGGCCAAAGGAGGAAAAGGTGTCGCGATATCGCGACATGTTGCATCGTCGCGGCCAAAGGAGAAAAAGTTTCGCTATATTGCGACATGTTGCATCGTCGCGGCCAAAAGAGAAAAAGTGTCACGATATCGCGACATGTTGCATCGTCGCGGCCAAAAGAGAAAAAGTGTCACGATATCGTGACATGTTGCATCGTCGCGGCCAAAAGAGAAAAAGTGTCACGATATCGTGACATGTTGCATCATCGCGGCCAAAAGAGAAGAAGTGTCGCGATATCACAACATGTTGCATCATCACGGCCAAAAGAGAAAAAGTGTCACGATATCGCGACATGTTGCATCGTCGCGGCCAAAAGAGAAAAAGTGTCGCGATATCGTGACATGTTGCATCATCGCGGCCAAAGGAGGAAAAAGTGTCGCGATATTGCGACATGTTGCATTTTTGCGGCCAAAGGAGGAAAAAGTGTCGTGATATCGTGACATGTTGCATTTTCGTGGCCAAAAGAGAAGAAAGAAAAAGTGTCACGATATCACGACATGTTGCATTTTCACGATTCAAAAGGGGCAGGCAAGCAGAGAAACAAGAAGTGTCACGATTTCGTGACATGTCCAATTTTTGGGCACAAGAGTTGATGTTGACTCTGATTTCGAACAAACCCTCCCTGAGAATGTCATGGAAAGACTCAGTGGTCGACAAGCAACGTACAGACCAACTGATCCGGTTCCAACTATCCTCAATCTGGAGATTATTAAAAAAAAAATTGATTTTTCAATAGGAAAGAAATTTTGATTTATCTGTGGTCCTAAGTTCCTTGAATATTGTCTAGAATGTTTGACAAAAAATATATTGTTGATTTTTATTGTTTAGAAATGACTGCATGGGTTTGTGCAGTCTTGTTTGATTGTACATGTCTGTATGATCAACAATGGTGGGGTTTTGGATGCTTTCTCTATTGTTGTTGGTTTGTCTAGTAAAAAAAACTATTTTTGTAATTTTTTCTTACAATATTGAAGGATATAAAGTTAAGTTTCTTTGAAATGTATATCAAAGGAAACTAAGGCTAAAATGTTAAATGAAAGTTACAAAATGAAATAAAAACAAATTTTGTTGACTAAGAGTGATTGTAATGTGAGCAATTACAGCTTAGGACATTGTTTTGTGTGGTGGTGTGGCCTAAGAAGGTAATTGGATGATGAGGAGGTAAAGGACATAAACTTGTACCTACCTACAATGACTATAGTTGTTATGATAACTATGATAGTTGTGATTGTTTTGTATAAATTGGTACTTGCCTTGAGTGGGCCTAATTTTTAGAGCTCTTCAATAACCATATGGATCCATATGATTGAATTTTATTGTACCCCTATGTACGGTTCTAGCTCACAGACCAAAAAAAGGCTTCTACCTTGGACCTAAGTTGCTATATTAGGGTTTTCGAGGGTTTGTGCTATATTTTGTACTTAAAACACAAAAAAAAATAGCAAAAGTCGGTGAGATAGATAAGAAGCTAAAAAATCATAAATGTGGGTTTGGATACCACTGTGATTGCCTCAATGTGCTCATAGAAAATGTGTCATTTCATTGATGTTAAAGGAAATGTTACAAAATCAATCATTTTACAAAAATTTCCCTTGGACTACAAGTAGGGTCTTCTAGTGAAGAATCCCTTTACAAAATATTGTTATGGCACTGTAGGAGTCTTTTATGGGCACCTCAAGGGGAGTGGGTTTACTGCACTCGTACCACTACTAGTTCATAATATCCTCTAAACCTACACAACCCAAATAAGAGAATTAGTAGCAACTATGGGCTTATATTAATCAAACCCTGATTGATAAAGATAAAATAAAATAGAAACTAATCTATTGCATAATTATAATCTTGAAATAAATGCTAAAACATATAATAAACTATGATAATTACCTAAATTTGTGATCTACTAGTCTGTAGTTGGGTGGAACAGGTCCCTAGATGAAACCGTACCCCTAGGTATAGTCTATTTTGACCATACCTATCCCTATGATCAAATTTGTGTTAGTAAAATTGGAGAGGTGTTTCTATTGGTTCTATAGAAGCTCTTTCTCAAGCTTTGTGGTCTTCTAAATCTATACATGCAAGCAATTTACAATATGAAAATGAGGTAACTAGAAGCATATAAAGCATCCATGGGAATTGGTAGCAATGAGAGTTAATGTGCAATGGAATCTAGGGTGATTTTTGTAGAGTTTTGTTATGAAAATGTGTGATCCTTAGAATTGGAGAAAATGGTCTTCTATTTATAGAATTGGCCAAGGTTATGGGGACTAAGGTGTCCTATGAGGTGGACTATGAGGTGGAGGTGAGCACCATGCCTCATTAATACTCTTGGGTGGAGGAAAGTCCTCATCCACCCACATGCATTAAATGGACATGGGTGCACCATGCCTCATAAATGCATAGGGGAGGAAATTCTTCACTCATTTATGGCATGGTGGATGATGAATCATCAATGAATTCAATGCTTTGAATGAAAAAGTCTTCAAATTTCATTTATAGCATTAAATGAGCATAGGGATGTGGGAGAGCAAGAGTTAAGATAGACTAGGATTAGGTTGACCATGAGTTTGGTATTGACCATGGGTAAGCTAGAGTAGACTAGGCTGAGGTGGAAGCTAGGCTAGTCAAAGGGTAGACTAGGATGAGGTGACCCTAGGTTAGGTTAGAAGGGTGGTCACATGGTTACCAAGGGCTAAGCATAGGGGAGCACTTAGGAGGGAAAAGCGGCTAAAGTGGTTGAATAGTGATTTTAGGCAAATCATTCAAATTTTGAGGGGTTTTGCAAATTAATCAACCGTTAACACTACACAAGGTATAATATGATATTTTTAGGTGTCTACAATATTTACCTTTATTACAAGATTGTTGCAAGCCATAAAACATGCAATATTATGTTTCCTGCAACCATGAGAATGTTTTAATACAAATATATAATTTTTGAAGTATAAATGCAAAGGAGTCATTTCATTTACTTCTTTAATCTCCCAATAAAATAAAATTTCAAGTATTCATAAGCAAAATTTAATCAATATCTCAAAACCCAAATTATAGTTCAATAGAATAATTCAAAATAGCCTTCTTATAATTTTTCTAAGAGTGGAAACAAAATAAAGATAACATATTGATTTGTAGGCATCATAAACCTTTAGAATTCACAAACTCCTCGCTTTATTATAGTCAATGCATATAAATGAAGCTCTAAGTCCCTTTCATTTCTAAATATTATGCAATGAAGAAGATCTTTCAATCTACATTTTAACTAAGTCAAAATAAGCCAAAATATAATTTAACCATTAATAGTTATGTTACTAACCACAACAACCTAGAAAATGCTATGTTTTTTTTATTTCAATGTAATAAAGATAAATTTGAAAGCCACACAAAACTACTTAAGCATATCCATTGAAAATATTCTCACCATAAAATGAAATAAGCTTTCCATAAACCAAAACATCTAAGAGATAATTACATTTTAAAAAGTTTATGCAAACAAATGATAATACCTAGCAACAAAGTAATGCCTATCTTTTCTCAAATTAAGCTTAAGTAATGACTTTGTATTTTTAATGTATCATTTATAGACAGATTAAACATGCTTGCTTTTTTGAGGACCTCATGTCCCAAAGTTACCTCAAGGTATGTTTCCACAAGCAATTAATTATTCTTATTGCAGGATCCAAAATATGGGGGCATGGAGCTCAATTCCCCTAAACTAGCTTGTGGTGCAAAGTAAGTTATGTTTCATAATTAGGCAACAAAATATGGCATAATTTACCTATAGATAATGCATATATACATGATGTTGAATAAAAGGCCAACATAGCAATATTTGCAGCAATACAACTACTTAGTTACATGAGGTATGTTGTGTATGGGGCACATGATTCTCTTTTATTGTGTAATAAAAAGAGCAACATAGTAAAATATTAAAAATTATAGGGACAAGAAAATCTACAAAAGGGAGGATATAAGGGATAAATAAATAAAATTTATAGAGGAAGAAGTGACTTACTACATTTCTAAGCTATATCTGATGTACAATAGTTACAAAATAGTTGAAAGGGAAAAAATTTAAAAAGTAGTTCAAAACATAGTAGTAAAATATCCATCTATCTCTTCTAGATACAACACTAGTCAGTTATGTATCAAGTGACTAGATCAAACAATCACAATCGTAACTTTGTCAAAGGATGCTTTGTGTATAATCTCATGTATAGTGATGACATAAGATGGTGGCACTATAAATGTCTCTACTTGAGAGTGTGGGAACCATATATATTAGTGCTATGGAAAAGATGATTCCATGGTGGTCATGACATTGAAGGTGGTATTATTGTCATGAATAGATCTAATATTATGAGTCATAACAAGGATATCTTTTGTTATAAGTTTAAAAAGATGTCAAAATCTAAAAGTTGACATTATGCATCATGATCCTAAGGACTTGAGCAACCTTTCAATTTTTAAATTAGTTAAGCTCTTCAATGATCCATTGAATTCTTCCATTCAACTTACACCACAATTTCCAATCGATTGACCGACTTAAATAACTAGTAAAAGACAACATTCTTAATATAAAGATATTTTTTATAACAGTTGTTTAACCAAGCTTAAAATGAAATGTGCATCTCACATTACATGTAAGACTATGATTGCGCAAAATTAAATTACCAATTTATACATATAAAAAATCCCAATAGTATAATTTTTTTTTTTAATTGTTTAAATAATACTCACATTTATTATATAGTAATTAAGTTATTATAGAGTCTGAGGGGCGATGCAATTGTTCGGGTTTTGGATCTTCTTTGAAGGTTTAAGGTTCAAAGTACACACTGGGTGGATGTTAATCCCCTATTGATAAGCTTAGCTCTCGGCCTTACAAGGGGTCATAGTTGGGATAAGAATGCTTAACAAGTTTCTCACACTATCCAAATCCAAACAAAAATAAATGATGCTATCGTAATATTTTCAACAAACTATATTATGGTATTATGAAACCTTAATTTCTATAAAAAAAATCCACATTTCTAATTATTTAAAATTATATCATTTAATATATAATTTATTTTTAATTTATTATTTAAAATTATATAAAAATAAAATGAGTCTCATCCTTACATAAATCTTAACTATTTAATATTGTTATAATTTTTTACTACCGATAAAGACGCTACTTACATTATCGGTAACCCGAGCTCAATCCTCATAATAAATGTATATAAAAAATATAATATATATATATATATAACAAAATTTCAAAGCTACAATTCTTTTATATACTTTTATTGCTTGTTGTGACCTTCGTGCTTTCAATTTTGGGTTGGTTGTGCCACGAGTGCGTCCATTTTGTATTGCCTTCGTGCTTTCAATTGTGGGTTGGTTGTGCCACAAGTGCGTCCATTTTGGATTGCACCTCCACCCAACAATGTTTGCATATTACCCTTTTTTTCAATTATGCGTGGATGAAGGATCAACTTGTTTTGATTTAATTTCTTTTTACTGAAGAAAACATATAAAAAAAAAAAATTTGAAATGCTAGGGGTGAAGGTAGTAGCGGATTGATCAACTTGTTTTGATTTAATTTCTTTTTACTGAAGAAAACATATAAAAAAAAAAATTGAAATGCTAGGGTGAAGGTAGTAGCGGATTGGTTTCAGTTGAGTGTTTAGCTTGAAAATGGGGTTTTAATCTTGAGCCCTTCCAAAGTCTTTTTATTTGGAATATAACTCTTACCGAGGTGGGACAGAGACTATAGTAGTAACTTCCGTACTCAAAACGTGGATTTGTGGATTGGTAATTGCTTTTTTGGTTAGGCACTTATCTTTTGACCTTTGCAAAGGTAGTAATCTGATCTGAATCCTCTAAGTGCACGTCGAAACGACGATAAAATACAAATCGCGACGGTTGGACTCTCTTTCACATTCGATCAACTATAACAAATAATTTGGTAGAAATGGTTCCAATAACGAGACAGAATAGGTTTAGTAGATAGATTTAGTAGAGGCAGCCCTATGATTTGAACCCTTATTAAATACTATAAAGTGTTGTTGTGACCAACTCTTATTTAAAAAAAAAAAACTTTCAATATTCAAAAGGTGTTATGAAACTTTTCATATTCAAAAAAGGGACACTGATTCCCATTCCCATTTTAATGGTGTCCTTATCTTTATATGTCAAGCACTTATACATAAAGTGTGAATTGGGTTTATAACTTTTCTCATTTATTAACATCGAGTTTGGGCATGTATGGGGGGCTGACCCTTTTACTTTCTAACCGATTAATATGATGATGCAAATCTAATGACATATTCCATAATTGGAATTTCGTTCCACGTTAATACCTACCTATCTATCTATCTTATCTCTGCCTATCGAGCACCTATACATAAAGTGTGAAAGTGTGAATTCGGTTTATGACTTTGAAGTACACTATTGATTTTCTAAAATCAGAGATAGACACTTGTCAGGCAGTCACAGAGTTGTGTTGACTTTATGTTCTAATATGGCGTGTAGATATAATTACACGAAATCTCTTGGCGTATTGACTCCGGCGTCACCAATGCTTTAGTTCTTATCGTCTTTATTGTTCATTTCTACTCTCTGGCCTGCATCTCTTCATCTTTCCTTATGTTTTTTCTGCCAACGTTTTGGAAATGGAAGCGCTGTCTTTGCCTATGTTTCTTAACCGATTTTTGTCCCTCCCTCTCTTTCTCTTAATCTTCACAATATTAATATCATGGATTGCCTCTTCCTCCTGTGGAGGAGATATATGTGAGCCTTTCAGATGTGTGGATTACGTGTTTGAGTATCCTTTCGGGCATAAGAACAGCAGCTGCGGTGACCCTGCGCTTCAGCTCGAGTGTAATCATGATATGCCTGTGCTGAATATTAGCGGCAACAAATACTACATACTCCAACCCCTTTCTTACCGGAAAGGGGATCCCAACCATCGTATGACAATAATTGACAAGAGGCTTTGCAGACATATATGCTCACGATGGCAACTTAGGCCTAACAATCAATTTAGGCCTAGCAATCAATTTCATATCATAGGGGAATACACCAATATAACTCTGGGAAGAGAATGCAAAGAGATGACAGAGTTGATCAAAGTAGCGCCTAAATTGGGATGCGATGACTGGTACCATGACTGGCACCTCTTTTCGAATTTAAGCTTGGCTACCAAGTATTGCGAGTTATTAGTTCAGGTACCAGTCAGGACTTCTGAGATACCTGCTCTATGGTCAAATCCGAAGCAAATTACAGAGAAAGGATTCGATATAGAATGGAGTCTTAGCAAAAGTTGTGAGGATTGTAAGTCAAGAGAGGGGATTTGTATTTACGACACCAATACTTTGGCTTTCAGACAGTGCAACGCTACCCATCTTTGTAAGAGACTCAAAAACCGCAGAATTTTCGTTTCTAACATAAAGACTGTAATGCTTTAGTATGTGTTACTAACGATATTGATGATTCATTCGTTGCAGGTAAGAATAAGATTGCTATTCCTCTAGGTGAGCATCGCTTTCTCTTTAGCACGCACTAATTTTTCTAGCAAATTTTATTTCTCACAAGAAATAATCCTTCCTTTTAGGTTGCTCTATAGGAGGCGTCGCCCTGGCAGCCACAGTAGTACTGCTACTTATTTTTTATGTGAAGAGGAAAACAACTACTTCTAGCCGAGGTCATCTTGGCGACTTCGGATGCTCGCAAAGAAACGATAGGGAAGCAGAGTACGTAACAGGTAATCTCTTCATATTCCGTTATGATGAACTTGAGCAGGCCACAAATTTTTTCCATGAAGACAACGAACTTGGAGATGGGGGCTTTGGCTCGGTCTTTCTAGGAAAATTACGAGATGGACGAACTGCAGCAGTAAAGAGGCTTTATCAGGAAAACCCAAGAAGGGTCGAACAATTCATGAATGAAATACAGATCTTGTCGTCTCTGAATCATCCAAACCTGGTTCAGCTTTATGGTTGCACTGATCCACAGAGTGCAGTGCTGCTGCTTGTTTATGAGTTCATTCCAAACGGAACCTTGGCCGATCATCTTCATGGAAGCAGAAGGACGCCTAAAGGTTTGGCTTGGGAAATTCGCTTAAACATTGCCATAGAGACTGCTCAAGCATTGGCTTTCCTCCACAGTGTTGAGCCGCCGGTATTTCACAGGGATGTGAAATCCACTAATATTCTTCTGGATGAGAATTTCAGGGCAAAAGTTGCAGATTTTGGGCTTTCCAGATTGGTGCCTCTAAATGTCTCACACGTGACAACTGCTCCGCAAGGCACGCCGGGCTATGTCGATCCAGAGTACCATCAATGGTTCCAGCTTACAGACAAGTCTGATGTTTACAGTTTTGGGGTTGTGTTGGTGGAGATCATCTCTGCTAAAGTAGCTGTGGATGTAAACCGAAATAGGAATGAAATCAGCCTTGCTAATATGGCCTTGGATAAGATTAGAAGAGGAGCCTTGCATGAGTTGGTAGATCCAGATTTGAAGAGTGAAACAAACCATGAGGTGAAGGCAATGGTTGCTGCCGTTGCCGAATTGGCCTACCGGTGCCTTGCAAGAGAGAGAGACTGTAGACCAGACATGAAGGAAGTTGCAGCTCGTCTTGAGGACATCAAACAACTGTATGAAAGCAGCGCGAGGGAACAGCAAAAGTCGGTAAGGAAAGAATCTAGCGACCTCCAAGGTGTGGTCCCATCACTATCTCCAACCTCTGTACTAGAAGGGTGGCCCGGCACAGCTTTGGATAAGAGTGTATAAATTTTTTTTGGGTAGTTTTGTTTTTAGTACAATCGAAGGATATAGCTGGAACACAAATGATCTCCAGAATATGAGTCTAGGAACCTCTTTAATTATCTGCACGTATTATTTAAGAGTATATGTGAGGATTATTTTTATACATAAAATGTTTATATTTAAAGTTTTTTATTATTAATTAAGTATAAATTTTAGGATTGTTTTTATAATTTTCATTTTATTTGATTGTTGTAAATTTAGGTTAAATTATTACATTTATAAATAGATATATTGTAGGATTTAAATTTAAAACTCCACTCAACCCAAAATTGACGTTGATATTTTCTTGTTTGAAATGATAAATATATTTGAAACACAACAATTGGTTTCTATGTCAATCAAGTCGGGTTCTGAATCTTCTTTCAAGTTTTCGAAGCTCCCGAGGACCCGTCTGTTTTGGTTTTCCTTTGGCCGCGAAGCAATTACTGTACTTGTTAAACCATCAGTAAATGCATTTCAGCGTTGAATTCTTTAACTTTGAAATGGCTTTTAATTATAATTTGATTTGTTGATCAATGTTTACATGTGCAAACTATGGAACTGTTACTGAACTCTTCTCGGTGTGATGCAAAAATTGACGCATGACTTCATTGCTTAGCTATATGTTTGTAGTTGCAGATCTTATATGAACTGTGATTTATGTTATCCAATGTTGTGGAACTCTTCTCAATGTGATGCAAAAATTGACGCATGACTTCGTTACTTAACTATATGTTTGCAGTTGCAGATCTTCTATGAACTGTGATTTATATTATCCAATGTTATGGAACTCTTCTCAATGTGATGCAAAAAGACGCAAGACTTCATTACTTAGCTATATGTTTGCTGTTGCAGATCTTCCCTGAACTGTGATTTATGCTATCCAATGTACCCTCATGTAGAACGAAAGTTAGTTTCATGTATAACCTATATAACTGTTTTATAGTTTTTAGCAAGTTTTTATAGATGTGGGTGCATTAGGTGTATCAGTGCTGATCTTTGGAGTATATATATATATATATATATATATATATATATATTAAATTTAACATTAATGATTTTATTAATATTATTAATATAGTATGGTGGGAACAACATAACTATTTGGGGTTTGGTTTTTTTTTTTAAGGTTCAAGGTGTGTTAATTGTCTATTCATAAGCGTAGCTAATGCGATCATGGTTGATAGAGGCTGTTGAGCCCTATGCGTTGGTTACAGGGGTTTATCACGCTACCTAGTTAAAGTGATAATGGTTGAGAGGATGTTGTTGAGCCCTATGCGTTGGCTGGTTACAAGGGTTTATCACGCTACTCAAGTTAAAGTGATCATGGTTGAGAGGAGGTTGTTGAGTCATATGTGTTGGTTATAGGGGTTTATCATGATACTTGAATAAATTTATTGTTACATATTTTGTTCCAATGGGGACAACGTAATAATTCGGTCTTTGGTTCTTCTTTTTAAAGTCCAAGGTTCAAATCACGGTGTGGGTGTCTATGAGGGGGTGGGTGTGTGTATGAATGTGTGTTTGGCTCTTTTTGATAAGTTCAACTCTCACATTTATGAGAGGTCATGGTTGGGATGGTGATGCCCAACCCTCATCATCAGTGAGCGCCAGTCATAGGGGTTTCTCGCACTAACATCAATCCAAAAAATTATTTATATAGTATATGAATGTAAAGAAAATAATTATAATTAAAATTAATAAAAATATAATATTGTATCAATTTGATTGTTCTTTTAAGAATTTGAAAATTTTATATTAAAAAAATGATCATTTACAAGTTGGGATGAGATTCCTCTCAAACTTAGCTAAAGAGAACACCTGTTTACAATAGTAAAAGAAGATCTACATTGGAGCCAAATATCCTAAACCATATTTCTACAATGGTTGTCCAAATTAGCTAAACATTGGATTTGCTCACGAACCTGCCTAATTCTCTTATCCTCAATAGTCATGTCATTGTGCCAGTGAACCCCTAGCTCCTTCTC
Source organism: Wollemia nobilis (assembly GCA_028583015.1). NCBI lineage: Eukaryota > Viridiplantae > Streptophyta > Pinopsida > Araucariales > Araucariaceae > Wollemia > Wollemia nobilis. The sequence goes on along the minus strand of JAQPPZ010002486.1, from coordinate 912,999 downwards.
AATATCCATCTTATCTAGAAAGTCTACCACTTTATTTAGATCTCTACTCATATAAACTGGAATTCTCTCCATAATTCCTTAATTTGGGTGATAAGAATCCTCAACCTCCATGTCTTCAAAGCAAAGTTCCTCATGCAATCTAGAGCTCCTACCAATATTCGAGAATCTAATTCTAATATTATCCTCTCATAACCTTGTCTTATCACCAAAATAGAAGTAAATTTGATAGTTAATGCTTCTACTTCATTGTTTGTGGTCTTTACTAGGCCTTGTAGTTCCTAATAGAGCATCGTCTCAACATGACTTTTGCAAACCACTCTAATTATAGCTCTGCCTAGATTATATTTTGTAGCTCCATTAGTATTAATTTTAATATAACCTTTTGAAGGTGGTTTCCAACTAGCTCTATCATGTACCTCTTGCACTTCAACTTCTCCATCATTGATTTTCCTCTTTAGCATACACTACCACAGTTTATGTGACTTTGTTCCAATTGACATTACAAACGCCATCTAAGGATGAAAAGGTTTCTCTAGAAAATTTACCATTTCTCTCCAACCAAACTTACCACCAAATGAAGTTTAATCCAAGCTTCTAACCTATACAAAGAGCTTTAGATTTAAAACTATCTCTCTTCCATAATTTCCAAATATTAATCTGATTCAAATCACCATTGGTTCAAATTTTATAAGATAAAAATCATTGCTCCTAGATCTTGTGCATGAATGGGAACTCAAACATAAAATAGTTAGATGTTTCCTCATTCTTGTAGAATAAAAAACATTGAGATGAACCAACAATTCCCCTATGTCTTAGATCATCAAAAGTAAAAATTCTATTGTGCATGAATTGTTAAAAAAAGAAGTTTACTTTTGGCCAACCTTTGGACCACAAAATATTTCTCCAATACTCAACTTGAATGCATGAGGAGGAGGTTCTAGAAGGATCTTATCATATCCATCTTTCACCGTGTAGACTCCAAGGCTCCTATAGCCCCAAGGTAATTCATCCTCCTCATATCTACCTATGAGAAATATTTTTGTAAATATTTTAGTCATGATGGGTGTCAATTCTGAAGGGATTGGAATTGGCCACTGATCCAACTTCGTAAACCCCTTAAACTTATGATCCCTTAGTTGAATAGTATTGAAATAACTTTCAGTATGGATCTAACTCCTGCATTCCATGGTTGTTTTTACTAGTATTTTGGGAGTTTAGCAATGATAGATGGGTATTGAGCCCATCAATCTATCCAAAATTGTGCCTTCTTCTCTCTCCCCACTTTCCAAAATAATCCATATTTCACTACTTGAGATCATAAATTTAGAGCTATCAAACTAAGGACCCATTATCATCCAAAGGGAAATGACTCATCTCATTCAAGTTCACTCGTCCCAAATATTTACTAGTTAAAACTCTACTAAATAAAGAAGTTTGTTGGGAGATTGACCTTGAGGAAAACTTTCCAACCAAAGCCCTATTATTTAACTTTGATCTCCTCAGTCCCAAACCTCCATTTATAACAATATATTTTATTGGGGTATTTAAATAAAATAGAAAGAATAGACCAAAACAAGTAATCAAAAAACATTAAATAAAAGGAAAAAAACACATGGATGAAACAAATCCATAAATAGATAGAAAAATAAAGAATTTAATGTTATGAGATCTCAAACTCCAACAAAGAAATTAAACAATAAAACATCAAAGAGTTCAAACCAAATCGTGAACATAGTCAAAAGAAATACATAAATATGACAAATGAAAGGAAAAATTACTTATAGCCCAATTAAAATATTGTTAATATCATTTTTGTGGTGAAAGTAAAAAATGAACAATTCAGGTCATTGGTGTCATTTATGACATCTTTTCCAAGCATATTAGGAACTGGATTTAATGGAAAAAATTTAAAATGTAGTTTTGCCTCTCTAAGGTTGACAAAGAAATGTTTTAGAAAATTCAAGCCATAGTCTCGCTTGAAATGCTTCAAAAAATTAGGGTTTGAACCCTATGTCCTTAGTGAAAGGACTGAAAATGGTATCCTGACACTCCTTTCAGTAACTATAATTTGGGTAAAGGGTATGTTGACTCTCACCACATTTGCCCATGGTCCCTAAGTTAAATGAGCAATGGAGAATTCAAGCAACCAACAGAGATTGGCAGAACAAGTTTCACACTCTATGGGATGTTTTTTTGGAGCCTAAAGTGGCTCACTCTTTTTGGTGTCTCATTTTAAAGGACTTCCTATAATAGAACGCCTTTGTCATTTAGGACTACACATTTCCAACTATTTTTTTTGTCATTGTAGATAATCCATTGAACATTTATTTTGATAATTCTCTGGGATCCAAGTTGTATGGAAATGGATTCATGATTTTTTTAAACCTTTTAGGACACGACCCTTTTCTTGGCATATGGTTCTTCTTGGGTATACAACCCAAATACCCATTCATATGGAGCATATTTGACATATTTTTAGAGATAAGATTCTATTTAACATATGGAAAAATTATAATGGATTTTCATTTCTATTTAGCATGCATCTCTAGGGTTTTCCATGTATTCAAAAGCTCTAATATGCTCCAATATTTTGTTTGGATTCAAGCTCAAGCAAACAAGATTGCCCTTCAGGTTCAACCTCTGCTAACTTAATTGGATCAATGACCAAATGCTCCCTGCACTATAGTTTAAGTTTCACCCCCCACCTTGCAGCCAAATACATTCCTCTTCTTAGCAATAGGATCGAGGCCACGAGACTTCACTTCAACTTCTCATAGCTCTTGCTCATAGGATCAGTGTGTCAAGGAAGGATTTTGCTCCGTGCCATAGTATTACCATTGGGGATCATCATTTGGCTAGGATACCACTTTACCTTAGACTACATGCAACACTTAGGAGTTGCAAGGTGATGGTTCTTGGTGGGATTCAATTACCACAGACCCTGATCCTCTCATCAATTACGGAAATCTTTCAGATAAGGACCCTTCTCCCTCTAATGGTGCTACTCCTATATAACTGCTTTATAGTTTTTTATAAGGTTTTATAGATGTGGTTGCATAAGGTGTGTTAGTGTGAATCTTTGGAGTCGGGGTATATGGATGAAGGATATATGAATGTAAAAAAATAATTACAATTAAAATATAGGTTTTTAATATAAATATAATATTGTACCAATTTGATTGTATTTTTTTAATAGGTTATATAGGATTGAAATGAGCCCCACCCATATTATATCATCACCACATAGTAGTATTACAATAAAGCTTAGATATTATCCATATATCGTTTGACAAGATTCAAACCTGGGTCTCCTCTTTAAAATGTTGAAAAATCTAACTTTTTAAGCTAATACCACTTGATATACCAATTTGAATGTAAAAAATTAAAAAATATATATTATTATTTATAATAATTTGTATTAAATAAAAAATAAATTATAAATTTAAAATAAAATAATATATATGTGGCTTATTTTATTTTATTTTTTGAAAAAAACTAGATTATATTATATCATTAACTAGAACATTACAATATTTTGGTGTTAATACTGTCCACTAGCTAAAAAACAAAATGAGGTGGATCAGGAGTAAAGCATCCATAATTGAATATACATAATAATAGAAGCTAATATCAACAAAAAGCCTATAGTTGTATATTGATGCAATATATCAGCATTCATATGTGCGAGAGTCTGTTATATGAAAAAATTATAGGCATGTCTTTCGTGCTATCTTCTGCAGCCTTCAAAGAAGAAAAATAAGTAATCAAACCCTGCACCTGCTTATCATTGTTAATTGTCTTCTTCTTAGCTTCTTGTTGGACTTTCTGAAGATCTTGAATCATATGAGAAAGTTGATGAAGTCTGTTAATAACATCTCTAGGCATGTTGTAAGGGCCATAGACTTGGGAATGAATGTGTCCCACATGTAGAAAAATATCAAAGGTCAAGTCTGCCAAAACTATATCCCATGGAAGAGCAGATCTAGTAAACACCTTTTTGCATTTGTACTTCCAAATGTGCTTGAGAAGGATGAGTCTACAAACATCCTAGAGTTTGGGGCATTGATCCAAAGAAAGAAAACCAAACAGAGAAAGCTTCCAAGATCTAGCAAAAGAAGGAAAAAGAAAAGAGTAGAAGATATCCCAAAATTGTTTATCAATGCCACAAAACCAAAACAAGTGAATAAGAGTTTCTAAAGCATTATAAAAATTACACTAAGGGGGAATGTGTAAAATCATATCCAAAATTTCAGTTGTTGGCAATTTTTAATGCAAAATCCGCCAACCAATAAGTTGTGTTTTTTATTCAATAGGAGCTTTCCAAATTTTAGTAGTAAGAAACTACCATTGGTCATTGGTAAAATTTACTTGCCACTTGACATTGAGCTTAGAGTCTAAAGAAGCTAGACACAGAATATTTTTGTATAACCAACTAGAAGTAATAGAAGAGATTTTATGACCATTAAGCCATCTCCAGTCATTCCAAATATTATGGGCATTTTTTCCCAACTTCATAAGGACCTCACAAGGGATGGAAGCCACAATTAAACCATAATACTCTTTGAAACTAGAGGGAAGGGAATAGTTATTGTAGATCTGGTTCCAGGTAATAATTGAGCAGCTACCCAGATCCCAGATATCTCTAATTCTATTAATTCATTTCTTCAAAAAAACTAGCCCATGAATAGCATTGCATAAAGCTAAAGGTTTATCATTATGGATAATAAATTTATTCCACCAAATACTTTTAAGATCGATGCTCATACCATGCCTCAAGGAGTCGGACTTCTAAGCCAATAAATGAGAAACTGATTGCCAAGCTTTCTAGTTTTGGGTAACTGGAATAGAACCTTTAACTGTAAAATAAGGTGCATTAAGAACCTTATCCTCCCAAGGGGTTTCTTTCCATTTACCTTTGTGAGTAGCTAGATATATTCTGTACTGAAATAGGTGTTTCTAATTTTCATCAGCAAGAATGGCTCTCGCAACCCATTTTGCAGCCAAACTTTTGCTCTGGGTAAGAGGATCAATGATGCCTACACCTCCTAAAACCTTAGGTTGAGTACAAATTTTCCAAGATATGGATGTCATACCAACCTCTCCATCGCATTTAGTCCATAAAAATTTACGATATGGGTGTCTTACTTATTCTTAATATAATTATTCTTGTAAACTAAAGGCTATAATATATGAAAAAATAAATAGCTGATGAATTGTCCTAATTTCTCTATATAAATTTTAACAAATATATTTAATGAGTCAAACACAATTGAAAAAATAATTTAAACCTACGTTTCAAACACGGCTAATGTCTTTGAAATGTCAATTGAAGAATGAATTTAGTTGAAATTTGACGTTTGTTGCAGTATTTTAGACACCGTCGACGCACCATCGACGCTCAACGGAACAATGACTCTGCTTCTCTGCCTTGAAATAAGTTGAAGGCCCACATTTTTTCTATTGGTTAGCCTCCCTCCGCTGTGAAGTCACACCTCTGAATTTGACCGCCTTTGAGCTAGCCTATTTGTTCTTTACTCGGCACTACACCGGACAAGCTTTCCACCGCCTCTCAAAGGCAAGACATTTATGATTTAAAATTTATTTAACCACCCAAATATGTGAAGTTGAGGCCCCTAAGGTTGGGCCTAACAAATTCTCTAGTGTTGAAGGAGCGTGGAAAGTTAGATTGGCTAAAGGATGATGAAGGGGTGTGGAAAGTTAGATTGGTTGAAGTATGATGAAGGAGCGTGGAAATTTAGAAAGTTATATTGGTTGAAGGATGCTTAAGGAGCGTCGAAAGTTAGATTGGATGAAGGAACTACAATGAAATGTTGAGTTGTTGGGTGGAAAGTTGGGATAGGATGGTCAAAGGAGAGTGGAAGGCTAGCCTTTATTAGCTGAAAGGCTTGTTTAAGATCAGATCAGCTGAGGGAACCACAAAGCAAGCTAGGTTGTTGAGTGTAGTGCAACAACACATTAGGTTTTTGGGTGGAAGGTTGGGTTAACTAAAAACCTCTACTTTTGTCTTTGGTGTGCTTGTAGATCTAGAACCCACATGTATTGAGGTTTGTTTTCCGTTCATTACAACAAAAAAATGTGCAAATGATTAAGGTTTGTCTCTAAAAAAAACATCTCATCTTTTAGGAGTCGTATCTTTGTGAAAAGTTATCCTAACTGATTCTTGGACCAACTTGTGCAGATACCAACTTGTGCGGAATTGAATAGCTTTAAAATGAGTGGTCATATGCAAGACTTGAACAATATTGAGGGATATCTGACCTTGTGAAGTCAACCATTCGAAACAAATGCAATAATGATTTTTCAAGTCGGAAAAAATGAAATTGTAAATATTTGTCAGCTAAGGTTTGAATGATGGGAAGACCAATGAAGGACTAGGAATTCAGTGAGGAAAAAAACTAGCAATCCATATTTGGTAAAGTGAATTATGATAGTGCGATATTTTAAAAATATTACAATACTAATAGATAGTAGAGTTGATGTTTTGGCATTGTGAAGACTGCTATAAGAAAATGTCAAAAAAGATGCTAAATTATGGAATAATTGTATTCATACAAAAAAATTAAAAAGTTCCACACATTTAAGTAAAATAATGTAGGTTTCTAACTATAGCATCTCAATTGATATGAGAACTGTATTTATTTATAAACTTTCAAGCTTTGAAGAAGAAAGTTATAATTTATTAAGGTGAAGACCCGAATACACCTTTTTTTATCAAAAAATATAATAATAATAATAATAATAATAATAATAATAATAATAATAATAACAATAATAATAATAATAACAATAAAAATAATAATAACAATAATAATAATAATAATAATAATAAAAACAATAACAATAATAACAATAATAACAATAACAATAACAATAATAATAATAATAACAATAACAATAATAATAACAATAATAATAACAATAATAAACCCAGGTGTTGTAGGTGAGTTGGAGAGGAGAGGGCAATCCTCCAAGGGAGGTCCCAGGTTCGAATCTCCACCCTACCAAAAATTTGAATTGGGTACCCAAAATCCAATTGATAATGTTGGTGGGGGCAGGGATGGGTGCGACCCCCGGGTGGCTTTGATGGTGTAGAACCCCCTGTTCATGGTCTCTTAGACCAAGGCGACCCCGCAAGGGGTTTTTCGCTTAAAAAAATAATAATAATTGTAGACACAAAAATAGCACCAATCCGATTACGTGACTGCAAACATTGATCGCATTGACTTACACTGCCTTGATCCGCCATGAAAGCATGCATTTAAAGAGACCCGTGACCTTTTCGCCTTCGAGCCCTTTTCATTTGTTTTATGGCGTGATATCGTGACCATTCCGCCTTTGTGCCAAGGTTTTGTTTGTTTGTCACGATATCGCGACGTCGCGATATCACGACAACCTTCCGCCTTGCACCATAGTTTTGTTTGTTTGTCGCGATATCATGACAAACAAACAAAACCCTGGTGCAAGGTGAAAGGTTGTCGCGATATCGCGACAACCTTTCGCCTTGCGCCAGGGTTTTGTTTGTTTGTCACGATATCGCAATGTCGCAATATCACGACAACCTTCCGCCTTATGCCAGGGTTTTGTTTGTTTGTCGTGATATCGCGATGTCATGATATCGTGACAAACTCCTGCCTTTGCACCTAGCTTGACGTTAAACAATTAAAGGTGGACATTAAACAACAAAAGTGGACATTAAACAAATAAAGGTGGACATTAAACAAATAAATGTGGACATTAAACAATGAAAGTGGACATTAAACAAATAAAGGTGGACATTAAACAATTTGTAGTGGAAGTCAGTCAATTACGGCTCCCTGCCTCGCATGCACGCGAGTGGACGACCAGTGAACTGTCACGTAGACAAGCATGGGCAGGCCAGATAGGAAGAATTTCCCCCATCACGCACTAGCATGAACACCAACTAGCATCCCTGCATGCCCATAACAACTGCACCCTGGGAATTCTATAAATTACAGAATTCTCTCACCAAAGGAGGGGAGAGGGAAGAAACATTTGGAGCAGCAAAGCCCTGCCCATTTATCGCCAGATGCTCTGCCTTCGATTCACTTCTACCACATCCGTGATCTCTTCTACAAGGGATGTCATTAGGTGTTTATGGAGAACGTGAATTTGGATCCATGGATCTATAAATTTGCCGACAAAGCTTACCATTCTGTTTTTATTTCTTTTGCATAATGACTTCGGGATTTTGATTGCAAGCATATCAACATGCAGGTTTTATTTCATTTCACTCTCACGAATGCTTCATTTTAACACAGGTGCTACTAACTCTTTCTTTGTTGTTTCTTTGAACGTAGGAGAAGCGGCAAGGATCGAGGACTCTTCAACACAAGCGGCGACAACACTTTGGCCCGCCCGTTTTACATGTGGGCACACGGAAGGAGAACTACTAAAGACGATTGTAACTAAAACATGCTAACGCTCCTAGCCCCGGGAAGGGGAGGAGATGGATTGTAACTGAATCTGGAATCATATTAATAAAAAGGGTTGTGCTCCTGCTTTCCCATTTTACGTTTAGTTTTGATTCGATTACATTCGTTGTATTTCATGCATCCAGTTAGCTTTGTTTGTATTGCATCTTAGTATTTTTTTTCTTTCGGAATCTCGTGTTTTCAATAATAATAATAATAACAATAACAATAACAATAACAATAACAATAACAACAACAACGTGAAAAAAAAATGTAAAGCTGAATCGAACAAGTTGAGTAATTGCTTAAGGAAAGGAAAAGATAAACTAAAAGGCAAATCGTATTTTTTTGTAAACATGGTTATCATCATCTACAAACACTGCACAGGGTGTCATTACGAATCATTAAGTTGTTTATTGTCAACTTATTCCTTCTGGAAACGCAATATAACATCTACATTTAACCAAAATCTTCCTCCCTTAACGTGCCATCTGAATATGTTTACAAAAAAACTGTTTTAAGAAGGGTTTGTCTGTGTAGAGAGGTTGATTGTCTTGATAGGTATGGACATCAAATGGCAATGTTTATATGCACTTCCTCTTCAGAACCCCGCACCAAGTGCATTTTCAAGCCTGGACTTAGAATGAAAAAAATATTACAGACGACACGGGTAAGAACCCTTAATTGGTTACATGGATAAGAAATAAGTGGTTTCAAGATTTCCTATCTGGAGTGTAACAAACCTACATACCCATCAAGTTTCAAGAAATTCTTTGGGTATCTAGACCTTTAACTATTGATGGCGGACGAAAGAGGATTGATAGCATTCTTGAATATGCCATGTTAATTCCATACTCACTATTTTCTTTCAGCCAAACTTTCATAATCTCAATTTGAACAAAAGTTATGCAGGTTGTATGAAACATAATTTTCTTGTAAACTGAACAACCACCTGATTTATAGGCATTCTTGTAAACCAAAGGACAGTCATGAAATGCGTTATCTGTAAGAAATCCATACAGGTATTTTTGTTGTCTTTGTAATATGCTAATTAATGTTTCAGTCAACCTTATCAAACACTGCATTGTTTTAAAATAGTATTTATAGGTTTATTTTTCAATAACATATAAACCGCTCTATAGGTTTAAAATAGCATATTTATGTTAAATATTTAAATAACATAGTGAGCATTAGAAAATTTACTGCTTTGCATATATAATTTATTCTACTATAACAGAATATTAGGAATCTGGATATAGTTTACATTTACATATATGCAATTTATTCTACTATAACAGAAGATTAGGAATCTGGATATAGTTTACATTTATATGAAGCTATTAAAAGGTAAAAACAAATATCGAAAGAAATTTAAATAGATGTCAAAAACAAAAATGGAACTGTCCAAGATCCAAGCATATATTTTTGAGGCTGTCAATGTCATCTTAATATTAAAAATTTACCACATAAGCTTGAATTAATTCTCATCACATATAAGAAAATAAAGAATATTGGTCTAAATAGAAATATAAATATTTTTCATGGGTAAGGAATAGAAGAGATTATAGAATGTCTAATATTATTAATAATTGTTTAGGTATATAGTATTTTGAACACTTAGGTTTATGGTTTTATATGATATAGCAATTTTTTATTATAAAAAAATATTATTTAAGGATGTAATAATTATTATTTACGAGTTACTAGTTCAAGTTTCATTTGTATATGGATAGGAGCTTTAGAACATTAGGGTTAGAGTAGTCAAAGTCTTTGAAAGATTCAAGGGAACAAGAGAAGATATATATCATAATTTGTTGTATCAAAGCTCTACTTTTAAAGAGTTTGCCCCCCATAAAAGGCTTGCAATTTTGTAATGTGTTATTGATTTTTACAATATAATTTGTTGCATTTCTATTTTGTATTGTAATATTGTTCATTCTAAGATTTATTTTATGTTATTATAGCAATATCATATGGATGTGCCTTATTTTTATTGCAAGGTTCCTAGAAAGTGGTATTAGAGTGTTTTTTAGGACCATGTTTTGATAGTGTACAAACATTTTGTGTCTTGTCATTCTAACATGTTAGGTGTAATTTTTCTTTATTTTTTTTTTCCTTATTATTAACCTAAAAAGAAAAATATAGTCATTTTTTTTGTTTCAGTTTAATAGGTTAGAAACCCTATGTTGGGGGTTTTAAAATATCATAGAGGAGTTGTCATTATTGGCTAAGCTAGATTACCCATAAAATGTCTAGTAAAACGAACAATGATCAGACTCCATACTCTAGTACCTAGGCCTCAAATAACACCATTACATGAACTTGATCTCCCATGTACTTTTAGGTATATAGGGAGACCCCCTAGGTTTAGGAGAGACCTTTTATCTATAAGAAAATTTTTGATTGTGTATCTATCCATAGTGTGCAAAGCATAGCACTCGAGAAGATTACCTTTTCATATTTTCAAAGAGGTAGATAATGCGCTCAAGGGTATGTTTCAAACCCCCTTGAGTAGTGGCTTGAAATATTGGTCTAAGCATTATTGTTTATCGTTGTCATATAATATAGGGCTATGGACAATGCACTCACCTTGACCTAGAGTTATCATGTTTTAATCATATGTTAAATCCTAAAATAAATCATCAAACCTACTAAAACCCTAATTATAAAAGTGAGCATATTGAGGATACTACACCTATCACATAATTGACTCTATTATAACTACTCTTGATTGACAAAGATAATTATTGGGGGTCAATTTAGTTATGAACAATGTTAGTTATAATTGTTAATAATAGTCAACATAATTGTCAATAAAAATCAAGGATAGTGTTAGACAAGGTAGTTGTCAATAGCAGTCAAGACAATTATCAGTAATAGTTAGGAACAAAATCAAACAGGATAATTGTATGTAACTATTGAGATAGTTGACAATAACAATAAAAAAAAATAGTTGTTAAGGACAAAGATGAAAGTCATTTTTCTAGGTGAAAAAAAGCTTTAGAAGAAAAATAGACTTGAATCAAAAAATATTTAGGGTGCCAAAAAATATCATTTTAGACCTAGTCCATTGTGATTGTCTCTTCAAACTGATCATTCTCATATATAACACCCAAACACTTTGTTGGGACTATCACTAAAAATAGTAACTACTAAAACAACACTTCTATTTTTAGTAAGGTATTCCAAATCATAAGTCCATGGTTGGAGGGACTAGAGGAGCAATGAGAGAGATAGAGAGAAACTAATTGAGTGAAAAAATAGGGTTATTAAGTCAAAAAATAGAGAAAAATAATATTTACAACTCATGACAGCCATTACAATTTTTTTGTCATGCCTTTTGGTCTAGCTAATGCACCTTCAACATTCCATAGCCTCATGAACAATGTTTATCCCATTCCTTCGTAAGATTATTTTGGTCTTCTTTGATGATATCCTCATCTATAGTCACACTTGGGTAGAGCACTTGCACCATTTAGATCAAACTTTGTAACTATAATAGGACCATCAGTTATTTATCAAATGATAAAAATGTTTCTTTTGAATGTAGTAGGTCAAATATTTGGGGCATATTGTTTTACATGATGGAGTTAAGGTTGATCCAAATAAAATTGAAGCTATAAAAAATTGGCCCTAGCCACAAACTATCAAGGTACTTTAAATATTTTTGGATCTCGCTGGCTACTACCGATGATTTGTACTAGGCTATGGAAAAATAACAACCTCGCTAAATTAAATGTTAAAAAAGAACTCATTTTAGGTGTTGTAGGTGAGTTAGAGAGGAGAGAGCAATCCTCCAAGCGAGGTCCCAGGTTTGAATCTCCACCCTACCAAAAAGCTGAATTGGATACCCAAAATCCAATTGATAATGTTGGTGCGGGCAGGGTTGGGTGTGACCCCCGGGTGACTTTGATGGTGTAGAACCCCATGTTCATGGTCTCTTAGACCAAGGCGGCCTCACAAGGGGTTTTTCGCTGACAAAAAAAAAAACTAATTTATGTGGTCAACTCCAATAAAAAAATATTTTGTAAATCTCAAGGAAGCCATGATTTTAACATTAGTGTTAGCCACTCCCAATTTTCCCAAAACAATTATAATTGAAAGATATGCTTCAAGCCATGGCATTGGTGTCATATTAATGCAATAAGGGTGACCCCTAGCTTTCACTAGTAAGGCATTATTAGGATGTTTTTGGGGAAGTTTATTTATAAAAAATAAATTATGGCCATCCTCCATGATGTCAATTATTGGTAACCTAATATTATTGGGAGATATTTCTCAATTAAAACTGACCATCAGAGTTTGAAATATTTTTTGGAATAGAGGGTATTTGCTCCAACACAATATAAATAGGTTTCAAAATTATTTGGGTATGCCCTCTCCTATCTGTTTGAGGATTAGGCAAACATTGTGTTCCCTCTTATCTCCACTTTTGGTTTCCCAACTTCAATAAGAAATAACCAAAGAATTACAATTATAAATTGTACAAGAATAACTTCAAAGGGATACCAATTCACACATTAGGTATTCATGGGATGGAAAATAGTTAAGATACCAAGCTTGCATTATGGTTCTTGAAACTTCACCACTCCATGAGGACATCACGAGGGGAATGCATGCTTCATCCACTATAGGCCATTCAATATTTTTGGAGACATATGAGCAAGCTAAACAATCATTCTATTAGGAGGAAATGAAAAAATATATCCAATATTTTGTGGTATAATATGAAATCTACCAATGGACAAAGGAAGAAATGATTCATACTCTAGGTTCTCTACAACCATTACTAATCCTAAAAAATGTATGGTCTAATATCCCCATAGATTTTATGGAAGGGTTTCCTTTATAATAGTCAATGCATATAAATGAAGCTTTAAGTCCATTTAATTTCCAAATATGATGCAATGAAGAAGATCTTTCAATCTACATTTTAACTACGTCAAAATAAGCCAAAATATAATTTAAATAGTAATAATTATGTTACTACCCACAACAACCTAGAAAATGCTATAGTTTTTTAAATTTCAATGTAATAAAAATGAATTTGAAAGCCACACAAAACTACTTAAGCATATCCATTGAAAATATTCTTATCATAAAATGTAAAAATCTTTCCATAAACCAAAACATCCAAGGGATAATTACATTTTAAAAAGTTTATGCAAACAAATGATAATACCTAGCAACAAATTTAAAACTCTTATATGTTTGAAAATAAAAGAAACTAAGTTAAATCATGGACTTGTATAAATTAGTAGTAGATTATAGTATATTCATTGCAAATTTGTAGATTATAGTAGATGCATTGCAAATTTTCATGTATTATTTTTCTATTTTGAAAAACTCATGATGGCATTCTTTTTCTTTTCTCATTGTTTTCTATTTCCTAGGAATCCAATATGTAGTTAATATACTTGAAAAAGAGGCCAATTAAAAGATTATTTTTTCTCAAATTAGGCTTAAATAATGACTTTGTAGTTTTATTGTATCATTTATAGACAGATGAAACATGCTCACTATTTTGAGGACCTCATGTCCTAAAGTTACCTCAAGGTGTGTTTCCACAAGCAATTAATTATCCTCATTGCAGGGTCCAAAATATGGGGGCATGGAGCTCAATTCCCCTAAACTAGCTTGTGGTGCAAAGTAAATTATGTTTCATAATTAGGTAATAAAATATGTCATAATTTACTTATAGATAATGCAATTATATACATGGTGTTGAATAAAAGGTCAATATATCAATATTTGCAGCAATACAACTACTTAGTTACATGAGGTATGTTGTGTATGGGGCACATGATTATATTTTATTGCGTAATAAAAGGAGCAACATAATAAAATATTAAAAATTATAAGGACAACATGGTCTATAAAAGAGGAGGATATAAGGGATAAATAAATAATATATGTAGAGGAAGAAGTGAGTTACTACATTTCTAAGCTATATATGATGTACAATAGTTACAATATAGTTAAAAGGAAAAAAAATAAAAAATAGTTCAAAACATAGTAGTAAAAATGTCCATCTATCTCTTCTAGATACAAGACTAGTCAGTTTTGTATCAAGTGACGAGATCAAACAATCACAATCGTAACTTTACCAGAAGGATACTTTGTGTAGACTCTCATATATAGTGATGACATAAGATGGTGGCACTATAGATTTCTCTACTTGAGAGTGTGGGCACCATAAAAAATTAGTGTTATGGAAAATACAATTTCATGGTGGTGATGACATTGAAGGTGGTATTTTTTTCATGATAGAACTAATATTCCAAGTCATAACGAGGATATCTTATTTTGTTAAAAGTTTTAAAAAATATCAAAATCTAGGAGTTGAAATTATGCATCACGATACTAAGGACTTGAGAAACCTTTCATTTTTTGAATTATTTAAGCTCTTCAATGATCCATTTAATTCTTCCATTCAACTTAGACCACAATTTCCAATAGATTGAATGAATTAAATAACTAGTAAAAGACAACGTTTTTAATATAGAGATGTTTTTTATAACATTCCTTTAAACAAGATTCAAATGATATGTGCAACTCACATTACATGTAAGACTATGATTGCACAAAACATAAATTACCAATATTTCATATAAAAAATCCTATTAGTATAAAATTATTTTTTAATTGTTTAAATAAGTGTCACATTTATTATATAGTAATTATGTTATTATAGAGTCTCGAGGGACGACGCAATTGTTTAGACTTTGGCTCTTTTTTGGAGGTTTAAGGTTCAAACTACGTGTGTGTAGGTGGGTGTTATCCCCTATTGATAAGCTTAGCTCTCGACATTACGAGAGATCATAGTTAGGATAAGAATGCTTAGCCCTAAGAGTTGGTTGTAGGGGTTTCTCACACTATCCAAATCCAAACAAAAATAAAATAAATGATGCTATTATAATATTTTCAACAAACTATATTATGGTATTATAACAACATACAAGATTGAAATATTGACTTTTATAGAAAAAAATCCACATTTATAATCATTTGAATTCATATCATTTAATATAAATTTATTTTTAACTTATTATTTAAAATTATATAAAATAAAATAAATCTCACCCATACATAAATCTTAACTAAGCATTATTATAATTTTTTTTCACTACTATAAATATATTAGTTAAAAAAATTCAAAGCTAAAACTCTTTTATATAATTTTATTGCTTGATGTACATGTGACCTTCGTCATACAAGGCTTTTAATTGTGGGTTGGTTGTGCCATAAGTGCGTCCTTTCGATTGCACCTCCACGCAACAATGTTTGCATATTACCCTCATTTTCAATTATGCGTGGATGAAGGATTAACTTGTTTTGATGCAATTTCTTTTTCCTTTACCGAAGAAACCATGAAAAAAAAAAAATTTAAAATGTTGAAATGCATGGGTGAAGGTTTGAAAATGTTGAAATGCTTGGGTGAAGGTGGATGAAGGATTAACTTATTTTGATACAATTTCTTTTTCCTTTATCGAAGAAACCATGAAAAACAAAAAAAAAAAAAATTGAAAATGTTGAAATGCGTGGGTGAAGGTAGTAGCGGATTTTTCATTTGAATGTGCAGCTTGAAATCAATGGTTTCAATTTTGAGCCTTAAGGTCCTTTCACTTGGAGTATAACTTTTATCGAGGTGGAACGGAGACTATAGTAATAATTTTCGTATTCAAAACGTGGATTGGCAAGTGTTTGTCTGGCTAGGCATTTACTAAGAAGACATCTAGGTTCAAACTTCCAGGGAAACCTATTTGCAAAGGTAATAGTCTGATCTGAATCCTCTTATGTTTGGAAAGGTAGTAGTCTGATCTGAATCCTATTATGTTTGCAAAGGTAGTAGTCTGATCTGAATCCTCTGAGTGAGCGTTGAAACAACAACAACAATATAAATCTAGAGCCGTGCTCCCTTTCAATAATAATGAGGTAGAATAGGTTTGGTGAAAACAGTCCCAACAACAAGATAGAATAGGTTTGGTGAGAGCAACCCTTGTAATTTGAATCCCTAGATAATTTGTGGTTGTGACCAACTTTCCTATAATTAAAAAATAACTTTATAATTAAAAAAAAAAACTTTCATATTTAAAATATACGATTTTACTGGTTCCCTTATCTCGAGCACCTATACATAAAGTGTGAATTGGGTTTATGACTTTGAAGTACACTATTGATTTTAAATTGGGTTTATGACTTTGAGGTACACTATTGATTTTTTAGTAATAAAAAAAAAAACTTTTATATTTAAAACATGCTCATAATATGAAAACTATTACCAAATTCCATTTTCATGGTTTCCTTATCTCTAGCACCTATACATAAAGTGTACACTATTGAATGTATAAAGTGTGAATTGGGTTTATGACATTGAAGTACACTATTGATTTTCTAAAATCAGAGATAGACACTTGTCAGGCAGTGAGTTGACATTATGTTCCAATATGGCGTGTAGATATAATTACAGGAAGTCCCTTGGCGTATTGACTCCGGCCTCACCAATGCTTTAGTTCTTATTGCCATTATTATTCATTTCTACTCCCCTTGTTTCTTTTAATCTTCACAATATTAATATCATGGCTTGCCTCTTCCTCCTAATCTTCACAATATTAATATCATGGCTTGCCTCTACCTCCTGTGGAGATATAGGCAGTGACAGAGTTGAGTTGACATCATGTTCTAATATGGCGTGTAGATATAATTATACGAAGTCCCTTGGCGTATTGACTCCGGCCTCACCAATGCTTTAGTTCTTATCGCCTTTATTATTCATTTTTACTCCCCCTCTTTCTCTTAATCTTCACAACATCAATATCATGGCTTGCCTCTTCCTCCTGCGGAGATATATGCGAGCCTTTCAGACGTGTGGATTATGTGTTCGAGTATCCTTTCGGGCATAAGAACAGCAGCTGCGGTGACCCTGCGCTTCAGCTCGAATGTAATCATGATATGCCTGTGCTGAATATTAGGCAACAAATACTACATACTACCAACCCCTTTCTTACCGGAAAGGGGATCCCAACCATCGTATGAAAATAATTGACAAGAGGCTTTGCAGACATATATGTTCACGATGGCAACTTAGGCCTAACAATCAATTTAGTGAAGTAATTAAATACGAAATTTCTAAATCGCAAATCGCGTCGCGACTGCAGCGCTCCGCCTAATTAAATCGCATCAAAAATTGCTTCGGCAAATTTGAGCTTCGGGAGGAGTTTCGGGAAAATTTCCAGCGAGAGATTTCACTTCGGGAGGAACTTCGGCGAGGGAGAGAGGTTCGGGGAAATACTCCCGAAATATGCACTTCGGGAAATAAAGTGCCGAACTAGAAATGCTTCGGGGAAAATATTCCCGAAGTAAGTATTTCGGGGGAAAACCACCCGAAGTAAAACTACTTCGGGGAATGTCTTCCGAAGTGATTTCACTTCGGGGATTTATGTGCCGAAATGATTGCTTCGGGCAAGGAAGCTACGAAGCACTGCAGCTCGCGGCAACTTCGGCAAGGTGGCTGCAGGATTCAACTTCGGGAAAAACAAAGTCCCGCAATGTGCTTCGGCACAAACAAGTAATCCCGATTCCTTTCTGGATTGAACGGGTCTTTTGCCACTTCGGGGCAAACCCTAGCTGAGGAAAGTCTGCGGCAAAACAATATTCCGAGATAAAAGATAAATACGCAGAGAGCCAAAATATATTTTATATATTAAATATATTGTCGGATTTACAAAGGGCTTCCTTCTGAAGCGATTACAAACATCTTCCAGATAAACAACTGCAGGATAAAATAACGGATAACTCTTGGAGACTGCTGCTCCAATCTCCGGGTAATGGCTGCTGGTGCTTCACCCGTTCTGTTGTTGTGTTGGACGAAACCCTAGCGCTGCGGCTGTTCTAGGCTCTCCAAACTGCTTCTTCTCTTCTCTCCCCTCTATTCCACACTCTCGTAAATGACAAAATGACCCCGGTATTTATAGGCGGGGAATGAGGACAAAGGGCGGGACAAACTCACCAACCTGCTGACAAAAATAAATGCCAAGGTGGCTTTTCGACCAACTGTCGGACAACCCCAGCTACTCGCACGATCGGGAAATTAATGCATCGATTCCCGTGCTTGGTTTCCACTTCGGCCGATTTTCGCTTCGGAGGGCAACTTGAAACTAGTTCGCGGCGAGACGCTTTTCGGGGGCTGCCGATTTGTCTTTCACGTCGAAGCATTTTCCGAAGGTGTTTCGGAAGTGCTTCGTGCCGAATCTCCTTTGGGCGTGAAGTTAGATTTAATTTTTCTAACACCCTCCTTTAAATCAAACTTCACACATTCTCTGATGCCCAACATATCTCGCAGTCTGGCGAAGTCCTCCTCCTTCAAGGGCTTTGTGAAGATGTCAGCCAACTGCTCCTTCGACCTATAGAATTGCAATTGTACTTCGCCAAATTTTACCAGCTCTCTGATGAAATGATACCGGATGTCTATGTGCTTCGTCCGGCCATGGAAGACTGGGTCCTTTGAGAGCGCGATGGCAGAGTTATTGTCGCAAAATATTGTTGTTGCTGCTTCCGACGGATGTTGTAGTTCACTCGAGAACTCTTCTCGACCGGACTACCTGACGAGTCGCTAAGGTGGCAACAACATACTCTGCCTCTGCTGTAGATAGAGCCACAATTGGCTGCTTCTTCGAGGACCAAGAGACAACTCCGGATCCAAAATGGAAGGCATTCCCCGAAGTGCTCTTCCTGTCATCTACGCTACCAGCCCAATCGCTGTCGGTGTAGCCAATTAACTCCAGCTGGTCCTTTTTGGCATAGTGGAGTCCATGGTTCTTCGTGCCTTTGACATATCGCAGGATTCTCTTGCACCTTGCCAGTGAGTGTCTTTGGGCGACTCCATGAACTGACTGATTAAACTCACGACGTACATCAAATTGGCCTGGTTGCAGTCAAGTACATCAGGCTTCCAACTAACCTTTTATAGAGAGTTGGGTCAACACTTCTGTTGTTGTCAGTTTTGCTCAGCTTGACGCCAGTGGCTGCCGGAGTGATGGCAGGTTTGCTATCCTCCATCTTAAACCGCTTCAGGACATCATTTGCATACTTGCCTTGAGAAATGAAGATGCCATCTGCTGATTGGTCAACTTCAATACCAAGAAAAAATTTCATCAGCCCCATGTCAGTCATTTCAAACTCGGACTTCATGGCTGTCCTGAACTGAGCGAATAGGTTGTTGCTATTGCCAGTATATATCAGATCGTCCACATACAGGCAGACGATTATCAACTCCCCTGCTTCATTTATTTTTAGGTACAAGGAGTGCTCATATGGGCATTTCTAAAACCCATTCTCCTAAAAATAGCCATCAATCCAGTTGTACCATGCCCGGGGTGCTTGCTTCAACCCATACAGGGCCTTCTTCAGCTTTAGGACCTTGTCCTCTTGTCCTTGTACTTCATAACCGGGTGGCTGGTCTATGTAGACCTCTTCTTCCAACACTCCATTTAGGAAGGCAGACTTGACATCCATCTGGTACACGCTCCATCCCTTCTGAGCTGCTAGTGCCAGAATCATTCTAATTGTGTCAAGTCGGGCTACAGGTGTGTACACCTCATGATAGTCAACTCCTGACTTCTTCTTGTAGCCTTTCGCCACCAATCTGGCTTTATGCCTGTCAACTTCTCCTTGGGCGTTGAACTTCGTCTTATACACCCACTTCACCCCAATGGTCTTCTTTCCTATTAGAAGATCTGTCAGCTGCCATGTCTCATTCTTCTCAATGGCTGCTATCTCCTCATCCATCGCATTCATCCATTTGCGATTCTGACTTGCCTCTTCAAACTCCACTGGATCACACTCCGTAAATAGGGCAAAGTCAAAATAATCTTCATCCATCTAATTACGAGTTACCTCATAAATATCTTGCAAGCTCCGAGTCTTCGTAGGTGTTCTCAGATTTTGAATTCTGCTTGCAAGTGAAGGTGATCGAGATGATGTGGCTGTGCTACTACTGGCACCACTATTGCTGCTTGAAGGTACAGGTGGCTGCACACTATCTTCCTCCAAGTTTACAGGTTCAGCAACTGTTGGTTCAGGCTGACAAGTCTCCGATTTCCAGTTTTAGGCTTCATCCTCCAGGAACTTCACATCTTGGCTGATGACAAGTTTCTTTGTCACAGGATTGTACAGCCTGTATGCCTTTGCTGGTTCGTTGTATCTCGTGAAGATGCATCTTTCGGCTTTGTCATCCAGCTTTTGCCTTTTCTCGTCTGGAACATGTGCATATGCTATGCACCCGAACACTCGCATATGAGCCACACTTGGCTTCAGATTGCTCCAGGCTTCCTCCGAAATTTTGTCTCTCACACTCTTGGTGGGACATCGGTTTAACAGATAAACTGCACAACTTACAGCTTCTGCCCAGAACTCATGTGGCAAACTTTTTGCCTTCAGCATGCTCCATGCCATCTCCATGATTATTCTGTTCTTCCTTACAACTACACCATTCTGTTGCGGTGTGTATCTGGCAGTGAACTGCCTGCGAATTCCATGTTTTTTGTAGAAGTTGTGGAATTCTTTGGAGATGTATTCTCCACCTCCATCAGTTCTGAGAGTCTTCACATAGTATCCGCTCTGTTTCTCAACCAGAGCCTTGAACTCCTTAAACTTCCCAAATGCCTCTGACTTCAACTTGATGGGATAAATCCAGGTCTTTCGGCTGAAGTCATCAATGAAAGTCAAGAATAATTTGTTGCCGGCATATGAGGTGGTCTGCATGGGACCACAAATGTCTGAGTGCACCAGCTCCAATGGTCGTGATGCTCTCCAAGACTGTCCTACAGGGAATGCTTCCCTGTGCTGCTTGCTGACAAAGCAACCTTCACAAACTTGGTTCGATTGCTCAATAAGGGGTAAACCCTTCACCATCTGCTTCTTGTGTAGCGAGTTCGAGCCATCGAAGCTCAGGTGACCGAATCTGAGATGCCACAGCCAGGTAGCATCTTTCACAACTACACTCAGAGACATCACTAATTCATTCTGAATCTGTAGTGGAAACATCTTGTTTTTTGTCATGGACACGGTTGCGATTTGTCCATGCACTTTGTCTCTGATTGAACAAACACCGTATTTGAACTGAACAGTGTGTCCATTTTGCACAAGCTGTCCAACACTCAGCAGATTGTGCTTCAACCCAGGCACATAATAAACATTCTGAATTGTTTTTCTTTCACCGTGCCAGGTGCGGATGGAGATTTTTCCTTTCCCCATCAAGGGAACCTTACCGTTGTTCCCCATCTTGACTTCAAATTGGACTGTTTCATCCAACTGTGAGAACATCTCCCTGTTCCCAATCATGTGGTTGCTGCACCCACTGTCAAGATACCAAATATTTTTCTTGCTCTCCTCCTCAACACTGCAAGTCAGCAGCATGTTTCCTCCTGCCGCATTTTTGGTTTCCTCCGTATAATGGGCTTGCTGCTGATTCTCGTTCGCCATTTTCTTTTTGCACTGTGAGGCATAATGGCCGAACTTATTGTAGTAGTAGCATTGGACCTTTGACATGTCCTTCTTCTGTTGAGAGCTTCCTTGCTGATTTCTGCCAGTGCCTCTTCCTCCATGCTGATGAAAGTTGCAATTGGGGTCGCTGTCATGAGGGTTTGACCTCCCTCCTTTCTTGTTACTTCTCCCACGTCTGCTTCTGCCTCTTCCCCCTTGAGAACTAGAAGCACTGTGGTGGGAGTCTTGTCTGCCACTGTCTCGGACTGAGACTTGTGCTTTGAAGGCTTGCTCCAAAGAGGACTGAGTTGAGCGGCTCAGCCTCTGCTCATGTGTCTGCAGAGAATCCATCAGTTCAACAGACAGGATTGTCAAATCCCTTGACTCCTCAATTGCAATAACCACAGAGTCGAACTTCATTGGCAGACTTCGTAGAATTTTCTCCACGATCCTTTGATTCTGCACAATTTCACCATTCAACCGCATCTGGTTGATGACATCTGTCGTTTGGGTGAAGAAGTCATTCATCGACTCGGACTCACTCATCTGTAGGTTCTCGAACTGCCTTCTAAGCATCTGCAATTTTACCAACTTGACTTTGTTGGTGCCCTGGTATGAACTTGCCAAAATTTCCCAGGCCTGCTTGGCCTTGGTGGCTGATGCAATCCGCGGGAAGATGGTCTCCTCAACCGCTTGCATGATATAAAACAGGGCTTTCTGATCTTTCTTTTGATTCTCCTTCAGAAGATCTTTGTCGGCTTGGGATAGGGTGGCCTGTGCTATTGCATCTACTGGCTCCGGGTATCCATTCTCGACCAAGTCCCACAAATCCTGAGACCCGAAGAGGATCTTCATCTGGATGCTCCAGTAGTCGTAGTTCTTGCCATTAAATCATGGGATCTACAACTGCAGGGAACTCTTTCCAGAATCCATCTTCTATCTCCGCGTCACGGCAACACAGCTCTGATACCAATTTGAAGTAATTAAATACGAAATTCCTAAATCACAAATTATGTCGTGACTGCAGCGCTCCGCCTAATTAAATCGCATCAAAAATTGCTTTGGCAAATTTGAGCTTCGGGAGGAGTTTCGGGAAAATTTCCAGCGAGAGATTTCACTTCGGGAGGAACTTCGGCGAGGGAGAGAGGTTCGGGGGAAATACTCCCGAAATATGCACTTCGGGGAATAAAGTGCCGAACTAGAAATGCTTCGGGGAAAATATTCCCGAAGTAAGTATTTCGAGGGAAAACCACCTGAAGTATAACTATTTCGGGGAATGTCTTCCGAAGTGATTTCAATTCGGGAATTTATGTGCCGAAATGATTGCTTCGGGCAGGGAAGCTACGAAGTACTGCAGCTCGCGGCAACTTCGGCAAGGTGGCTGCAGGATTCAACTTCGGGAAAAACAAAGTCCCGCAATGTGCTTCGGCACAAACAAGTAATCCCGATTCCTTTCTGGATTGAACGGGTCTTTTGCCACTTCGGGGCAAACCCTAGCTGAGGAAAGTCTGCGGCAAAACAATATTCCGAGATAAAAGATAAATACGCAGAGAGCCAAAATATATTTTATATATTAAATATATTTCCGGATTTACAAAGGGCTTCCTTCTGAAGCGATTACAAACATCTGCCAGATAAACAACTGCAGGATAAAATAACGGATAACTCTTGGAGACTGCTGCTCCAATCTTCGGGTAATGGCTGCTGGTGCTTCACCCGTTCTGTTGCTGTGCTGGACGAAACCCTAGCGCTGCGGCTGTTCTGGGCTCTCCAAACTGCTTCTTCTCTTCTCTCCTCTCTATTCCACACTCTCGTAAATGACAAAATGACCCCGGTATTTATAGGCGGGGAATGAGGACAAAGGGCGGGACAAACTCACCAACCCGCTGACAGAAATAAATGCCGAGGTGGCTTTTCGACCAACTGCCGGACAACCCCAGCTACTCGCACGATTGGGAAATTAATGCGTCGATTCCCGTGCTTGGTTTTCACTTCGGCCGATTTCCGCTTCGGAGGGCAACTTGAAACTAGTTCGCGGCGAGACGCTTTTCGGGGGCTGCCGATTTGTCTTTCGCGTTGAAGCATTTTCCGAAAGGTGTTTCGGAAGTGCTTCGCGCCGAATCTCCTTTGGGCGTGAAGTTAGATTTAATTTTTCTAACATTTAGGCCTAGCAATCAATTTCATATCATAGGAGAATACACCAATATAACTCTGGTAAGAAAATGCAAAGAGATGACAGAGTTGATCGAAGTAGCGCCTAAATTAGGATGCAACGATGACTGGCACCTCTTTTCCAATTTAAGCTACGAAGTATTGCGAGTTACTAGTTCAGGACTTCTGAGATATCTGCTCTATGATCGAATCCGAAGCAAATTACAGAGAAAGGATTCGATATAGAATGGAGTCTTAGCAAAAGTTGTGAGGATTGTGAATCAAGAGAGGGGATTTGTATTTACGACACCAACACTTCGGCTTTCAGACAGGATTCATTTTTTTCACTCACAATGAAAATGAGCCAAAACCGCAGAATTTTCGTTTCTTAACATAAAGACTGTAATGCTTTAGTATCTGTAACTAACGATATTGATGATTCATTCGTTGCGGGTAAGAATAAGATTGATATTCCTCTAGGGTCAGCATTGATTGCTTTCTTCTTCTTTTTTAATTTAGCGGGAAAAAATATACAGTTCTGTTTTGGTTTGAAAATTTGATATTTCTTTAGATCAGCATCTTTTTTTTTTAAGGAGTTCTACATGTCAAAATTTATGTCCGTCTCAGTCCTGACCACACTAGCATTATAATTGAATTTTGGGTACCCAATGTGCTTTTGGTAGGGTGGAGATTGGAACCAAGAACCTCTGTCCTACCTTCTCCAACCCAGAGATTTGAACAAAGACCTTCCTTGAAAGATTGCCCTACCCTCTCCAACTCACCTACAATACCAAAATTGTCTTGCATAACTTTCTCTTTTATCGCGCACTAATTTTTCTAGCAACTTATATTTCTGACGAGAAATAATTTTTTTTAGGTTACTGTATAGGAGGCGTCGCCCGGGCAGCCACAGTAGTACTGCTATTTATTTTTTATATGAAGAGGAAAAAAACTACTTCTAACCGAGGTCATCTTGGCGACTTCGGATGCTTTGAGAGAAACGAGAGGGAAGCAGAGTACGTAATAGGTAATCTCTTCATATTCCGTTATGATGAACTTGAGCACGCCACAAATTTCTTCCATGAAGATAACGAACTTGGAGATGGGGGCTTTGGCTCGGTCTTTCTAGGAAAATTACGAGATTGGCGAACTGCGGCAGTAAAGAGGCTTTATCAGGAAAACCCAAGAAGGGTCGAACAATTCATGAATGAGATACAGATCTTGTCGTTTCTGAATCATCCAAACCTGGTTCGGCTTTATGGTTCCACAGATCCAGAGAGTGCAGTGCTGCTGTTTGTTTATGAGTTCATTCCAGAGTACCATCAATGCTTCCAGCTTACAGACAAGTCTGATGTTTACAGTTTTGGGGTTGTGTTGGTGGAGATCATCTCTGCTAAAGTAGCTGTGGATGTAAACCGAAATAGGAATGAAATTAGCCTTGCTTATATGGCCTTGGATAAGATTAGAAGAGGAGCCTTGCATGAGTTGGTAGATCCAGATTTGAAGAGTGAAACAAGCCATGCGGTGAAGGCAATGGTTGTTGCCGTTGCCGAATTGGCCTACCAGTGCCTTGCAAGAGAGAGGGACTGTAGACCAGACATGAAGGAAGTTGCAGCTCGTCTTAAGGACATCAAACAACTGTATGAAAGCAGCGCGAGGGAACAGCAAAAGTCGATAAGGAAAGAATCTAGCGACCTCCAAGGTGTGGTCCCATCACTATCTCCAACCTCTGTAATAGAAGAGTGGTCCGGCACAGCTTTGGATAAGACTGTATAAATCGTTTTGGCTAGTTTTTTTAGTAGAATCGAAGGATACAGCTGCAACACAAATGACCTCCAGAATATGGATCCGGAACCTTTTTAATTAGCTGCACTTATTATAGAGAGTATACGCGAGGGTATTGAGGGTTGATGGTGTATGACGTTGATATTTTCTTGCTTGAAATGATAAATATATTTGAAACTAAACAATTTTTTTTTTTTTTTTTAAAGTTAGATTATATTATATCATTAACCGAAACATTACAATATTTTAGTGTTAATATTGTCCACTATCTAAAAAACAAAATGAGGTGGATCATGAGTAAAGCATTTATAATTGAATATACATAAGAATATAAGCTAATATCAACCAAAAGCCTATAGCTATATCTTGCTGTAATACACCATATATCAGCATTTATCTGTGGGAGAGTATGTTACATGAAAAAATTCTAGGCATGTCTCCCCTGCTATCTTCTGCAGTCATCAGAGAAGAAAAATAAGTAATCAAACCCTGAACCAATATGTAAAATTACAAGTGAATAAAAGTTTTAAAAGCATTACAAAAATTACATTGAAGAAGAATATGTAAAATCACAACCAAACTTCCAACTATTGGCGATTTTTGGTTTTCCTTTGGGGGCTAAGCAATTACTGTACTTGTTAAACCATCTGCATTTCAGCGTTGAATTCTTTAACTTTGAAATGACTTTTAATTATAATTTGATTTGTTGATCAATGTTTATAGCCCCATGTCCAAATTATGGAACTGTTATTGAACTCTTCTTAATGCGATGCAAAAATTGACGCATGACTTCATTACTTAGCTATATGTTTGGAGTTGCAGATCTTTATGTTGGGTTATCCAATGTACCCTCGTGTAAGACGAAAGTTATCTAAACAAACATTCTTGTTTCCTCTAGTTTCATGTATAACCTATATAACTGTTTTATAGTTTTTAGCAAGGTTTTATAAATGTGGGTGCATAAGGTGTATCAATGCGGATCTTTGGAGTCAGCATATATATATATATAATTCAATATTAATGGTTTTATTAATATTATTAATGTTTTTTTTTAAGTTAATAGTTAAATCTGTAGTTTTTGGTTGTATGTTAATTTTTTTGTGTTGATAAGTATAGCTTTCAATTTTATTAGGAACATGTTTAAGAGGAGATTGCTAGCCCTATAAGTTAGTAATAGAGGTTTACCACGCTACTCGAATAGATTTATTGTTACTAATTTTATCCCAAGGACATCGCAATGGTTAGGGCTTTAGCTTTTCTTTGGAAGGTTCAAGGTTCAAACCTGTGGGCGAGTGTGTGAGGAGGTGAGTGTGTGTGTATGAATGGGTGTTTCGCTTATAGTGATAAGTTCAGCTCTCACCCTTATGAGAGGTCATGGTTGGGATGGAATGCCCAGTAAAATTTTTTTACACTAACCTCAATAAAAAAAATATTAATATAATATATGAATGTAAAGAAAATAATTATAATTAATATAGCATCTGAATGTAAAGAAAATAATTATAATTAAAATATGAGCCTTTAATAAAAATATAATATCATATCAATTTGAATGTTTTTTTTAAAGAGAATTGATTAATTATATAATACATAACAATTTTTTTTGGTAAATAGTGTAGTTTATGTTAAAGGGTTTTTTCCTAGATCCCAAAACCAATATTTACAAAAACCTTAAAGGAGGCTAGCAACTTAGAATACTAACTTTAAAAAAGTGTTTCCATACATGGATAAACATTGTTTACCATATAGTGATTAAAATTCGATAAGCCTAATAGAAAACACCCCAAACAGTATTGATGCAGATAATATATGGACATCACCCCAAATAGGATTAATGCAGATAATATATGGACAGCAAACACCCAAACTAGCATTGATGCATATAATATATGTAAATTTAAAATAACCCTCATGAAAACAAACCCCAGTAAGGACCTAGAGAACCATAAACAAAAAATACCCACGACCCTCCATCATGCGTCAGCCACCATCTTCTTTGCAGTGCTTTCCTCAGTCTTTATAAACTGCTTCAGCTTCCTGCTAATGTTGTCAAGAGTACTAATAAGACTGTTGATGAAGATGTTGGCAACCTGATGATGAATATCCTGCTCTGGTGCTTCGTTGTTGATTTGCCCACTCTTGGTTGGCTTCATTGACAATGTTTGAGGGCGAATTGTTATCCCATACAATCAAGGAATTTTGATTGATTCCCATGTTTACTAAGAGGTCAGCCAATTTGTTTGCCTCCTTGTACACATGTCTTCATATCACGTTGTCTTGTATTCTGATCATGTTTATGGCTTCCATAATGGCATTCATGACCTTTCACAAAGGATTAGAGCTATTGTTGATATAATTTATGATGTTTAGAGAGTCCCATTCTATTCTGTAGCTCCCTTTGTGCTTTTGGATGATGCTAAGACCTTTTCATAGGGTATGGGCTTCTACTTCATGATTATTTTGAATGCCTAGGTTCTCTACAAAGGCAACCAAAATCTTGTCACTGCTATCTCTAACCAGTCCTCCTACCCCTGCCATTCTTGGGTTTCCTTTAGAACCTCCATCAAAATTGAGCTTGATCCATCCTATCGAGGGGGGTTTCCATAAAGAGGTGTGCCTTGGGTAGGGATGAGTGACACGAGGATTATATTCCCTGGGGATATTAATACTATTGAACATAAAAAGCTCCAATCCCACATCAGGGGGTTCTATGCAAGGGATGAGTCGAGAGTTCTCTTTAGCAAAGCTGATAAATTTACTAGCAATGGAGGTATGGTCCTTGGGAGTGTTAGAGAACACCCTTCTATTTCTTTCTAGCCATACCTACCATAAGAAATGGTGAGTGCACATTTTCCACAAGGATTTCAACCGAGGGTTTTTTAAAGGATTGGGCCACTGAGTGAAAAGCTCTACCATGGAGTTGGGTTGGACCCAACTAATGTGGAAACTGGACAGTAAGTTACTCATCATAGTATAATATAAATCACATTTAGTGAAAATATGGTTGACATATTTCCAAGCTTTATAGCATGGATGGCATTTGTTGGGTACCATCATCCCCCTCTTGATGAGATTATCAATGGTTAGAATCTTGTTTTGAATTACCACCCTGGAAAACACTGCCACTTTAGGGATGAGGTGCTTGATCCAGATTTGGCTAGGAGATAAGGGATTTTGTTTTGGATTGAGGATAAGTTGGTAGGTAGATTTGACAAAAAAAACATTCACTGTCCATTTCTTTCCAAATTAGAAATTCTTCTCTTCCATCTGTCAAAATCACTGTAGTATTCAGCATAAGAGCCGAAGCCCTCACTACCCTAGTTATGTGCCCATCATTTGAGTTAATGTTGAGGTCTTTCCAGCTTTTAGACACATTGATGTTTTGGATGAAGTCTGCAACTTTTTTTCCTATGGTGCCATCAAACATAGGTTTTAGGATAGATATTTCATCATCTTCAACAAGGGTTTGATCACTGACCCACCTGTCTATCCAATAGTTTATGGCAGTACATGTTCCCAGCTACCACCTTGAACCTTTTTGGAGAACTTCTCTGAACTGAATAATTGACCTCCAAAAATTTGATCGCTCTTTGGTGATATCTTCATCAGTTTTCTTAACCAATTCCTTTTGGTCCATCCCAAGTTGTTGTCCCTATGACACCAAAATGGAAGAGAGAATTTTAAGGACTTCCTGGTATTCATCCCTATTAGATAGTCATTCTTCTCTTTGTTCAATTATATCTTCCACTTTTTGCAAGATCTACTCTACATAAGTGGTGAACCAACAGTATTATAGGTATTTTTTACTTCCTCTCTAATCTTGTCCTAAATAGATTTAACTTGTTACATGTCGAGCATTTTTGAGGTCGACAATTATCTCCTTCTCTCTAGAGGCTATCAACTCCATGATCTTTTGACCCTTTTTCTTTTAGGTCCTCTTGAAGATGTTTTTTCTATTTGTCCTTATGCTTGTTGTTCTATAATATTTTCCATTAATTGTTTTATAAGATTTTCCATCCGTTGTTCTTTTAAGCTTAAAATAAATCATGATTTGAGGCATTTGACTTGTTTCTTCAGTTGATCATTTTATAAAGCTTTTCTTTTTAGATTCTCATTCTCCTACTAGAGTTGATATCTTTACACTTTTAGCTATGCCACTTCTACTTCAAGCTCTCGATTCTCTTTTTCCACCTCTTCACCTTTAACCACTAGACAACCAAAATTCATGGCCATGCAAAGTATGAGTTGGTTTGCAAGTTGAACCATTTGTTATGAATTCATATGGTTTAAATCCAAATCAAACACTTTGGAAGTCAAGTTAACGAGATTTGTAATTGTGGCCACTTGGGAGGGAATATATTTTATTGCCTTTGCAATGTATATCTTATCTCTTTTTAGTTAGTTGTGATTGCATAAGGATTAATACCTTGGAGGTTTTTTTCCTTGAGTTGCTTATATTCTTTTTTCTATTTCTTTTCCTTGGTGATGAGAACATCAAACACCTTTGTAATATCTTTTGCATCCAATCCACATGCTTTTTTCCATGCAAAGGCTTGACTTGACTATGCATTTGTATCTATAGTAGAAGTTATCTTCTCTAAGAAGGTGAATGAGGCAGACATGTGAAAGTGGAAGGCAATGCAAGTAGAGCCAATTGTATGGTAATGGAAGGAAATGAGGTGGAACTAAAAAGAGTGGGCTGAGATGCTAGCCATATCAATGTGTTAGCTAGTGATGACATTGTGAGTGAAGGCAAATCTAATGATAGTGATGTGGTGTATAAAACAAATGGACGTGTGTTGGAAACCTAATTAGTAGGTGATTGGAAAGAAGTGATATTTATGGTCCAAGATGTGACAAAGACCACTATAGGATGTAGATTTCTTAAAACCACTCCTTCTAATAAGGCCATGTATATCCTTTCCATAATGGTCTCACGTCCCCAAAACGCTTACTTCCCAAGCATTGTAACCATTGTTTATTCTTAGCCATGTTATAACACAGTAAACTCTTTAACATGTGTGGCAAAATGGAGAACATACAATGTGACCAAACATTTTTACTAGAGCCTTATTGTTTAAAAACATTAATTAAAAAATTTGACCATAGTTGTGACGAATATGACCCCATTTTGGTACTGGAATGGAATTGAAGAAGCAGATGTGGAGGATTTTAGTGTTATTCAAGGGCAAAGTACACAAAATTGAAGCTACAAACTAAGAACAAACGTGGGTTACATTACATACAATAACAATAAAATGTAGCATATTAAACTACGCCAAAAAGGAATTGTTCAGTCTTGTCAGAAGCCAGGCCGGACCACTCTTTGTGTACAAAAGTTGGAGATAGTGGTGGCACCACACCCTTGAGGTCGCTAGATTCTATCGTTAGCAAATTTTTTGGTTCATTTGCATTGTTGTTATATAGATGTTGGATGTCCTCCAGACAAGCTGCAACTGACTTCATGTCTGGTCTACAGTCCCTCTCTCCTGCAAGACATTGATAGGCCAATTTGGCAACCATTGCCTTCACCGTATGGTTTGTTTCACTCTTCAAATCTAGATCTACCAACTCATGAAAATATCCCCTTGTAATCTTATCTAATGCCATATTAGCAAGGCTAATTTCATTCCAATTTCGGTTTACATCCACAACTACTTTAGCAGAGATGATCTCCACCAACACGACTCCAAAGCTATAGACGTCAGACTTGTCTGTGAACTGGAAGTATTGATGGTACTATGGGTCAACATAGCCCGACGTGCCTTGCGGAGCAGTTGTAACATGTGAGACATTTAGAGGCACCAATTTGGAAAGCCCAAAATCTACAACTTTTATCCTAAAATTCTCATCCAGAAGAATATTAGTGGATTTCACATCCCTGTGAAATACAGGCTGCTCAACACTGTGGAGGAAAGCCAAGGCCTGAGCAATTTCTATGGCAATGTTTAAGCGAATTTTCCAAGACAAACCTTTTAGGTGTGCTTTTGCTTCCATGAAGATGATCGTCCAAGGTTTCGTTTGGAATGAACTCATAAACAAGTAGCAGCACTGCACTCTGCGGATCAGTGCAACCATAAAGCCGAACCAGATTTGATGATTCAGAGATGACAAGATCTATATTTCATGCATGAATTGTTCGAACCTTCTTGGGTTTTCCTGATAAAGCCTCTTTACTTTCGCAGTTCATCCATCTCGTAATTTTCCTAGAAAGATCGAGGTAAAGCCCCCATATCCAAGTTCGTTGTCTTCATGGAAGAAATTTATGGCCTGCTCAAGTTCGTCATAACAAAATATGAAGAGATTACCTATTAGGTACTCTGCTTCCCTCTCGTTTCTTTCACAGCATCTGAAGTCGCCAAGATGACCTCGACTAGAAGTAGTTTTCTTCCTATTCACATAAAAAATAAATAGCAGTACTCATGTGGCTGCCAGGGCGACGCCCCCTATAGAGCAACCTAAAAAGAAGGATTATTTCTCTTCATAAATAAGAGTTGCTAGAAACATTAGTGCATTCTAAATGAGAGGTATTCAAGTGAACGAAATTCTAACATATGAATATATTTTTGGAAATAAATAGTTTGTATAAGAACATAGCATTACATAAATAGGTTAGAAAACAAGATCTAGGAACAGTGGGGACAGAGGTCTCCTGTTGATATATTTCCATCAACAAATGCATTGGAGACAGAGGTATCCTATGGATAGAGGTCCACTAGCCAGAGGTATAATAATTACATTTATTATATAGTAATTATGTTATTATAGAGTCTCGAGGGACGACGCAATTGTTTAGACTTTGGCTCTTCTTTGGAGGTTTAAGGTTCAAACTACAACGTGTGTGTAGGCGGGTGTTATTCCCTATTGATAAGCTTAACTCTCGACCTTACGAGGGATCATAGTTAGGATAAGAATGCTTAGCCTTAAGAGTTGGTTGTAGGGGTTTCTCACACTATCCAAATCCAAACAAAAATAAATGATGCTATTATAATATTTTCAACAAACTATATTATGGTATTATAACAACATGCAAGATTGAAATATTGATTTCTATAGAAAAAAATCCACATTTATAATCATTTGAAATCAAATCATTTAATATAAATTTCTTTTTAACTTATCATTTAAAATTGTATAAAATAAAATAAGTCTCACCCATACATAAATCTTAACTAAGCATTTTTATAAAAAAAATTTACTACTATAAATATATTAGTTAAAAAAATTCAAAGCTAAAACTCTTTTATATACTTTTATTGCTTGATGTACATGTGACATTCGTCATACAAGGCTTTTAATTGTGGGTTGGTTGTGCCACAAGTGCGTCCAATGTTTGCATATTACCCTCATTTTCAATTATGCGTGGATGAAGGATTAACTTGTTTTGATGCAATTTATTTTTCCTTTACCGAAGAAACCATGAAAAAAAAAAATTTGAAAATGTTGAAATGCATGGGTGAAGGTTTGAAAATGTTGAAATGCTTGGGTGAAGTTGGATGAAGGATTAACTTATTTTGATGCAATTTCTTTTTCTTTTATCGAAGAAACCATGAAAAAAAAAAAAAAAAAAAATTGAAAATGTTGAAATGCATGGGTGAAGGTAGTAGCGGATTGGTTTCATTTGAATGTGCAGCTTGAAATCAATGGTTTCAATTTTGAGCCTTAAGGTCCTTTCACTTGGAGTATAACTTTTGTCGAGGTGGAGGTGGAACGAAGTCTATAGTAATAATTTTCGTATTCAAAACGTGGATTGGCAAGTGTTTGTCTGGCTAGGCATTTACTAAGAAGACATTTAGGTTCAAACTTCGAGGGAAACCTATTTGCAAAGGTAATAGTCTGATCTGAATCCTCTTATGTTTGCAAAGGTAATAGTCTGATCTGAATCCTCTTATGTTTGCAAAGGTAGTAGTCTGATCTGAATCCTCTGAGTGGGC
This sequence comes from Wollemia nobilis, assembly GCA_028583015.1. Lineage (NCBI taxonomy): Eukaryota > Viridiplantae > Streptophyta > Pinopsida > Araucariales > Araucariaceae > Wollemia > Wollemia nobilis. The sequence continues at coordinate 879,194 of JAQPPZ010002486.1, read as the reverse complement.
GTTGAAACAACAACAACAATATAAATCTCGGGTCGTGCTCCCTTTCATATAGGTTAATAATAATGAGGTAGAATAGGTTTGGTGAAAACAGTCCCAACAACAAGATAGAATAGGTTTGGTGAGAGAAACCTTTATAATTTAAATCCCTTGATAATTTGTGGTTGTCACCAACTCTCTTATAATTAAAAAATAACTTTATAATTAAAAAAAAAACTTTCATATTTAAAATATACGATTTTCCTGGTTTCCTTATCTCGAGCACCTATACATAAAATGTGAATTGGGTTTATGACTTTGAAGTACACTATTAATTTTTCTTATGAATTAGGTTTATGACTTTGAGGTACACTATTGATTTTTTAATAATTAAAAAACAAAACTTTTATATTTAAAACATGCTCATAATATGAAAACTATTACCAATTTCCATTTTCATGGTTTCCTTATCTCGAGCACCTATACATAAAGTGTGAATTGGGTTTATGACTTTGAAGTACACTATTGAATGTATAAAGTGTGAATTGGGTTTATGACTTTGAAGTACACTATTGATTTTCTAAAATCAGAGATAGACACTTGTCAGGCAGTGAGTTGACATTATGTTCCAATATGGAGTGTAGATATAATTACAGGAAGTCCCTTGGCGTATTGACTCCGGCCTCACCAATGCTTTAGTTCTTATTGCCATTATTATTCATTTCTACTCCCCCTGTTTCTCTTAATCTTCACAATATTAATATCATGGCTTGCCTCTTCCTCCTAATCTTCACAATATTAATATCATGGCTTGCCTCTACCTCCTGTGGAGATATAGGCAGTGACAGAGTTGAGTTGACATCATGTTCTAATATGGCGTGTAGATATAATTGCACGAAGTCCCTTGGCGTATTGACTCCGGCCTCACCAATGCTTTAGTTCTTATCGCCTTTATTATTCATTTCTACTCCCCCTCTTTCTCTTAATCTTCACAGCATTAAAATCATGGCTTGCCTCTTCCTCCTGCGGAGATATATGCGAGCCTTTCAGACGTGTGGATTATGTGTTCGAGTATCCTTTCGGGCATAAGAACAGCAGCTGCGGTGACCCTGCGCTTCAGCTCGAATGTAATCATGATATGCCTGTGCTGAATATTAGGCAACAAATACTACATACTCCCAACACCTTTCTTACCGGAAAGGGGATCCCAACCATCGTATGAAAATAATTGACAAGAGGCTTTGCAGACATATATGTTCACGATGGCAACTTAGACCTAACAATCAATTTAGGCCTAGCAATCAATTTCATATCATAGGAGAATACACCAATATAACTCTGGTAAGAAAATGCAAAGAGATGACAGAGTTGATCGAAGTAGCGCCTAAATTGGGATGCAACGATGACTGGCACGTCTTTTCCAATTTAAGGTACGAAGTATTGCGAGTTACTAGTTCAGGACTTTTGAGATATCTGCTCTATGGTCGAATACGAAGCAAATTACAGAGAAAGGATTCGATATAGAATGGTGTCTTAGCAAAAGTTGTGAGGATTGTGAATCAAGAGAGGGGATTTGTATTTACTGACACCAACACTTCGGCTTTCAGACAGGATTCATTTTCTTCACTTACAATGAAAATGAGTCAAAACCGCAGAATTTTCGTTTCTAACATAAAGACTGTAATGCTTTAGTATCTGTAACGAACGATATTGATGATTCATTCGTTGCGGGTAAGAATAAGATTGATATTCCTCTAGGGTCAGCATCGATTGCTTTCTTCTTCTTTTTTAATTTAGCAAAAAAAAATTTACAGCCTGTTTTGGTTTGAGAAATTGATATTTTAGGTTAGCATCGTATTTTTTTATTTAGGAAAAATTTTATGGATTTTTTTGGTTTGAGAAGATCAGGGGTTCTACATCGTCAAAATTCATGTCCGTCTCAGCCCTGACCACACTAGCATTATAATTGAATTTTGGGTACTCAATATGCTTTTGGTAGGGTGGAGATTCGAAACAAGAACCTCGCTTGAAGGATTGTCCTACCTTCTGACCACACTAGCATTATAATTGAATTTTGGGTACTCAATATGCTTTTGGTAGGGTGGAGATTCGAAACAAGAACCTCGCTTGAAGGATTGTCCTACCTTCTGACCACACTAGCATTATAATTGAATTTTGGGTACTCAATATGCTTTTGGTAGGGTGGAGATTCGAACCAAAAACCTCGCTTGAAGGATTGTCCTACTTCTCCAACCCAGAGATTTGAACCAAGAACCTTCCTTGGAGGATTATCCTACCCTTTCCAACTCACTACAACACCAAAATTGCCCTACCTTTTCCAATTCACCTGCAACACTTAGATAAGCATAACTTTCTCTTTTATCGCGCACTAATTTTTCTAGCAACTTATATTTCTGACGAGAAATAATTCTTTTTTTAGGTTACTGTATAGGAGGCGTCGCCCTGGCAGCCACAGTAGTACTGCTCTTTATTTTTTATGTGAAGAGGAAAAAAACTACTTCTAACCGAGGTCATCTTGGCGACTTCGGATGCTGTGAGAGAAACGAGAGGGAAGCAGAGTACGTAATAGGTAATCTCTTCATATTCCGTTATGATGAACTTGAGCACGCCACAAATTTCTTCGATGAAGACAACGAACATGGAGATGGGGGCTTTGGCTCGGTCTTTCTAGGAAAATTACGAGATTGACGAACTGCGGAAGTAAAGAGGCTTTATCAGGAAAACCCAAGAAGGGTCGTACAATTCATGAATGAGATACAGATCTTGTCGTTTCTGAATCATCCAAACCTGGTTCGGCTTTATGGTTCCACTGATCCGGCAGGGCTGCTTTTTCCTGGTCCGGCTTTTTCCAGTGGTCCGGCACAGCTTTGGATAAGACTATGAATCGTTTTGGGTAGTTTTTTTAAAGTAGAATCGAAGGATACAGCTGCAACACAAATGACCTCCAGAATATGGATCCGGAACCTCTTTAATTAGCTGCACTTATTATAGAGAGTATACGCGAGGGTATTGAGGGTTGATGGTGTATGACGTTGATATTTTCTTGCTTGAAATGATAAATATATTTGAAACTCAACAATTTATTTATTTATTTATTTTTTTTAAATTAGATTATATTATATTATTAACCGGAACATTACAATATTTTAGTGTTAATACTGTCTATTTTCTAAAAAATAAAATGAGGTGAATTAGGAGTAAAGCATCTATAAGTGAATATACATAAGAATAGAAGCTAATATCAACAAAAATCTTACAGCTGTATCTTGCTGCAATACACCAAATATCAGCATTCATCTGTGGGAGAGTCTGTTATATGAAAAATTTCTAACCATGTCTTTCGTGCTATCTTCTGCAGTCTTTAGAGAAGAAAAAGAAGTAATCAAACCCTGAACCTGCTTATCATTGTTAATTGTCTTCTTCTTAGCTTCCTGTTGGACTTTCTTAAGATCTTGAATCATATGAGAAAGTTGATGAAGTCTGTCAATAACATCGCGAGGCATGTTGGAAGGACCACAGACTTAGGAATGAATGTGTCCCACATGTAGCAAAAGATCAAAGGTGAAGTCTGTCAAAACTGTATCCCATGGAAGAGCAGATCCAGTAAACACCTTTTTGCATCTGTACTTCTAAATGTGCTTGAGAAGAATGAGTCTATAAACATCCTAGAGTTTGGGGCATTGATCTAGATGAGAAAAACCAAGCAGAAAAAGCTTCCAAGATCTAGAAAAGAGGGACAAAGAAAAATAGAAGATATCCCAAAACTGTTTAGCCATGCCACAAAACCAAAACAAGTGAATAAGAGTTTCTAAAACATTACAAAAATTGCATTGGAGGAGAATATGTAAAATCACAACCAAACTTTCAACTGTTGACAATTTTTTATTTTCCTTTGGCCGCTGAACAATTACTGTACTTGTTAAACCATCTGCATTTCAGCGTTGAATTCTTTAACTTTGAAATGACTTTTAATTATAATTTGATTTGTTGATCAATGTTTATAGCCCCATGTCCAAATTATGGAACTGTTATTGAACTCTTCTCAATGCGATGCAAAAATTGACGCATGACTTCATTACTTAGCTATATGTTTAGAGTTGCAGATCTTTATGTTGGGTTATCCAATGTACCCTCATGTAAGACGAAAGTTATCTAAACAAACATTCTTGCTTCCTCTAGTTTCATGTATAACCTATATAACTGTTTTATAGCTTTTAGCAAGGTTTTATAGATGTGGGTGGATAAGGTGTATCAATGCGGATCTTTGGAGTCAGTATATATATATATATAATTCATTATTAATGGTTTTATTAATATAATTAATGTTTTTTTTAAGTTTAATAGTTTAATCTGTAGTTTTTGGTTGTATGTTAATTTTTTTTTGTTGATAAGTATAGTTTTCAATTTTATTAGGATCATTTTTAAGAGGAGACTGCTCAGCCCTATACGTTAGTAATAGAGGTTTACCATAGATTTATTGTTACTGATTTTATTCCGAGGACATCCCAATGGTTAGGGCTTTAGCTTTTCTTTGGAAGGTTCAAGGTTCAAACATGTGGGCATGTGGGAGAGTGTGTGAGGGGGTGAGTGTGTGTATGAATGGGTGTTAGGGCTTTAGCTTTTCTTTGGAAGGTTCAAGGTTCAAACATGTGGGCATGTGGGCGAGTGTGTGAGGGGGTGAGTGTGTGTATGAATGGGTGTTTGGCTTATATTGATATGTTCAGCTCTCACCCTTATCAAAGGTCATGGTTGGGATGGAATGCCCACTAAAATTATTTTACACTAACCTCAATAAAAAAAATTATTAATATAATATATGAATGTAAAGAAAATAATTATAATTAATATAGCATATGAATGTAAAGAAAATAATTATAATTAATATTACATATGAATGTAAAGAAAATAATTATAATAAAAGTATGAGCCTTTAATAAAAATATAATATCATATCAATTGGAATGTTTTTTAAAGAAAATTGATTAATTATATAATACATAATAATTTTTTTGGTAAATAGTGTAGCTTATATTAAAGGGTTTTTTCCTGGATCCCAAAACCAGTAGTTACAAAAACCTTAAAGGAGGCTAGCAACTTAGAAGACTAACTTTAAAAAAATGTTTCTATACATGGATAGACATCGTTCACTATATATTGATTAAAAGCCGATAAACCTAATAGCAAACACCCCAAATAGTATTGATGTAGATAATATATGGACATCACCCCAAACAGGATTAATGCAAATAATATATGGACAGTGAACACCCAAACTAGCATTGATGCATATAATATATGTAAATTTAAAATAACCCTCATGAAAACAAACCCCAATAAGGACCCAAAGAACCATAAACAAAAAAGACCCACGACCCTCCATCATGCGCCAGCCACCATCTTCTTCATAGTGCTTTCCTCAGTCTTTATAAACTGCTTCAGCTTCTTACTAATTTTTTCAAGAGTACCAATAAGGTTGTCGATGAAGATGTTGACAACCTGATGATGAATCTCCTTCTTCGGTGCTTCGTTGTTGATTTGCCCACTCTTGGTTGGCTTGACAATTTTTGAGGGCAGATTGTTATCCCACACAGTCAAGGAATTTTGACTGATTCCCATGTTTACTAAGAGGTCAGCCAATTTTTTTGCCTCCCTGTACATATGTCTTCATATCACATTGTCTTGTCTTTTGGTCATATTTTTGGCTTCCCTAATGGCATTCATGACCTTCTACAAAGGATTAGAGCTATTGTTGATATAATTTATGATGTTTAGAGAGTCCCCTTCTATTTTGTAGTTCCCTTTGTGCTTTTGGATGATGCTAAGACCTTTCCATAGGGCATGGGATTCTACTACATGATTAGTTTGAATGCCTAGGTTCTCCGCAAAAGCAACCACAATCTTGTCATTGCTATCTCTGACCAGTCCGCTTGCCCTTGCCATTCTTAGGTTTCCTTTAGAAGCTCCATCAAAATTGATCTTGAACCATCTTGTCAATGGGGGTTTCTATAAAGAGGTGTGCCTTGGGTGGGGATGAGTGACACAAGGATTATCTTTCCTGGGGATATTAATACTATTGAACATAAAAAGCTCCAATCCCACATTAGGGGGTTCTTTGCAAGGGATGATTCAGGAGTTCTCTGTGGCAAAGCTGATGATTATAATAGCAATGGAGGTAGGGTCCTTGGGAGTTTTAGATAACACCCTTCTATTTCTTTCTATCCATACCTGCCATAGGAAATGGTGAGTGCACATTTTCCACAAGGATTTCAACTGAGGGTTTTTGAAAGGATTGGGCCACTAAGTGAAAATCTCTACCACGGAGTTGGGTTGGACCCAACTAATGTGGAAACTGGACATTAAGTTACTCATCATAGTATAAGATAAACCACATTTAGTGAAAATATGGTTGATATATTTCCAAGCTTTATAGCATAGGTGGCATCTGTTGGATACCATCATCCCCCTCTTGATGAGATTATCAGTGGTTAGAATCTTGTTTTGAATTGCTAGTTCGGAAAACACTGCCACTTTAGGGATGAGGTTCTTGATCCATATTTGGCTAGGAGAGAAGGGAGCTTATTATGAATTGAGTATAAGTTGGTAGGTAGATTTGACAAAAAAAAACATCCACTATCCATTTGTTTCCAAATTAGAAAGTCTTCTCTTCCATCCATCAGAATCACTGTAGTATTCAGCATAAGAGCCAAAGCGCTCGCTACCCTGGTTATGTGCCCATCATTTGAGTTAATGTTGAGGTATTTCTAGCTTTGAGACCCAATGATGTTTTGGATGAAGTCTGCAACTTTGCTGCCTATGGTGCCATCAAACATAGGTTTTAGGATAGATATCTCATCATCTTCAACAAGGGGTTGATCACTAACCCACTTTTCTATCCAAAATTTTATGGCAGTACCTGTTCCCAACTACAACCTTGAACCTTTTTGGAGAACTTCTCTGACCTGAATAATTGACCTCCAAAAAGTTGATCCCTCTTTGGGGATATCTTCATCAATTTTCCTAACCAAGTCCTTTTGGTCCATCCCAAGTTGTTGTCCCTATGACACCAAAATAGAAGAGAGAATTTTAAGGACTTCCTGGTATTCATCCCTATTAGATAGTCATTCTTCTCTTTGTTCAATTATATCTTCCACTTTTTGCAATATCTACTGTACATAAGTGGTGAACCAAAAGTATTATAGGTATTTTTCACTTCCTCTCTAATATTGTCCTAAATAGATTTAACTTGTTACATGTCGAGCATTTTTGGGGTCTACAATTATCTCCTTCTCTCTAGAGGCTATCAACTCCATGATATTTTGACCCTTTTCTTTTAGGTTATCTTGAAGATGCTTTTTCTATTTGTCCTTATGCTTGTTGTTCTATAATATTTTCCATTAACTATTTTATAATATTTTCCATCCGTTGTTCTTTTAAGCTTAAAATAAATCATGATTTGAGGCATTTGACTTGTTTCTTCAGTTGATCATTTTCTAAACCTTTCCTTTTTAGAGTCTCATTCTCCTACTAGAGTTGATATCTTTACACTTTTAGCTATGTCACTTCTACTTCAAGCCCTCGATTCCCTTTTTCCACCTCTTCACTTTTAACCACTAGACAACCAAACTTCATGGCCATGCAAAGTATGAGTTGGTTTGCAAGTTGAACCATTTGTTATGAATTCATATGGTTTAAATCCAAATCAAACACTTTGGAATTCAAGTTAACGATATTTGTAATTGTGGCCACTTGGGAGGAAATATATTTTGTTACCTTTGCAATGTATATATTATATTTTTAGGTAGTTGTGATTGCATAAGGATTAATACCTTGGAGGTTTTGTCCTTGAGTTGCTTATATTATTTCTTCTATTTCTTTTCCTTGTTTGATAAGGTTGTAATATATTTTTCATCCAATCCACATGCTTTTTTCCATGCAAAGGCTTGGATTGAATATGCATTTGTGTCTATAGTAGAAGTTATCTTCTCTAAGAAGGTGAATGATGTAGACATGTGAAAGTGGAAGGCAATGTAGAGCCAATTATATGGTAATGGAAGGAAATGAGGTGGAACCAAAAAGAGTGGGCTAAGATGCTAGCCATATCAATATGTTAGCTAGTGATGACATTGTGGGTGAAGGCAAAGCTAATGATAGTGATGCGGTGTATAAAAAAAATGGACATGTGTTGGAAACCTAATTAGTAGGTGATGGGAAAGAAGTGATATGTGTGGTCCAAGTTGTGACAAAGACCATTGTAGGATGTAGAGTTCTTACAACCACTCCTTCCAATAAGACCATGTATATCCTTTCCATAATGCTCTCACATCCTTATTCTTAGCCTTATTAGTGGTGGCACCACACCACTAATAATCGTGTACAAAATTTGGAGATAGTGGTGGCACCACACCCTTGAGGTCGCCAGATTCTATATTTCATGAATTTTGTGGTTCATTTGCATTGCTTCTATATAGAGGCACCAATCTGGAAAGCCCAAAATCTACAACTTTTGTCCTCAAATTCTCATCTAGAAGAATATTAGTGGATTTCACATCCTTGTGAAATACTGGCTGCTCAACACTGTAGATGAAAGCCAATGCTCGAGCAGTCTCTATGGCAATGTTTAAGCGAATTTCCCAAGCCAAACCTTTAGGCATCCTTCTGCTTCCATGAATATGATCGGCCAAGGTTCCACTCTATGTGTCTATCTCTGATTTTAGAAAATAAATAGTGTACTTCAAAGTCATAAATGCAATTCCCACTTTATGTATAGATGCTCGACAGATAGAGATAAGGAAACCATTAAAATGGGAAAAGTCATAAACCCAATTCACATTTTATGTATAGGTGCTTGATATAGAGATAATGAAACCATTAAAATGGGAATGGGAATGGGAAGAAAAGTTTCATAACACCCGTTGAATATAGAAAGTTTTTTTTTTAAAAAGAGTCAGTTACAATCACATTATTTATAGTATTTAATAAAGGATTTAAATCATAGGGACTATTTTTTTTAAAGCTATTCTATCTTGTTATTGGAATTGTTTTCACCAAACCTATTCTACCTAGCTATAGTTGACCGAATGTGAAAGGGAGTCCGACCGCTTGCAATTTGTATTGTTATCGTTGTTTCGATGTGCACTCAGAGGATTTGGATCAGATTACTACCTTTACAAAACATCAAAGAATTTAGATCATACTACTACCTTTGCATGCCCTCGAAGTTTGAGTCTGAGTGTCTTCTTGGTAAGTGCCTAACCAAAAAAACAGTTACCAATCCACAAATCCATGTTTTGGATACAAAACTTACTACTATAGTCTCTTTCCCACCTCGGTAAAAGTTATACTCCAAATAAAAAAACTTTGGAGGGGCTCAAGATTAGAACTGTCGATTTCAAACTAAACACTCAAACTCAACTAAAACCAGTCCGCTACTACCTAGCATTTCAATTTTTTTTTTTAATGTTTTCTTCAATAAAGGTAAAAGAAATTGCATCAAAACAAGTTAATCCTTCGTCCACGCATACTTGAAAATGAGGGTAATATGCAAACATTGTTGCGTGGAGGTGCAATCCAAAATGGACGCACTTGCGGCACAACCAACCCACAATTGAAAGCACGAAGGTTAGGGTAATATGCAAACACCCACAATTGAAAGCACGAAGGTTAGGGTAATATGCAAACACCCACAATTGAAAGCACGAAGGTTAGGGTAATATGCAAACATTGTTGCATGGAGGTGCAATCCAAAATGGACGCACTTGTGGCACAACCAACCCACAATTGAAAGCACGAAGGTCACAACAAGCAATAAAATTATATAAAAGAATTGTAGCTTTGAAATTTTGTTAGATAGAGTAATATTTCTTACATATATATTTATTATGAGGATTGAGTTCGGGTAACCTCATAATGTGAGTGGCGGTAAAAAAAATTATAACATTATTAAGTAGTTAAGATTTATGCAAGGATGAGACTCATTTTATTTTTATATAATTTTAAATAATAAATTATTTATTAAATAATATAATTTTAAATAATTAGTGGATTTTTTTTATAGAAATTAAGGTTTCAATCTTGCATGTTGTTATAAAACCATAATATAGTTTGTTGAAAATATTATGATAGTATCATTTATTTTTGTTTGGATTTGGATAGTGTGAGAAGCATTCTTATCCCAACCATGACCCCTCGTAAGGTCGAGAACTAAGCTTATTAATAAGGGATTAACACTCACCCAGTATGTACTTTGAACCTTAAACCTTCAAAGAAGAGCCAAAGTCTAAACAATTGTGTCGCCCCTCGGACTTTGTAATAACTTAATTACTAATAATAAATGTGAGGCTTATTTAAACAATTAAAAAATAATTTTATACTAATGAGATTTTTTATATGTATAAATATTGGTATTTTAGTTTTTGCACAATCATTGTCTTACATGTAATGTGAGATGCACATTTCATTTTAAGCTTGGTTAAGGGACTATTATAAAAAATGTCTTTATATTAAGAATGTTGTCTTTTACTAGTTATTTAAGTCGATCTATTGGAAATTATGGTCTAAGTTGAATGGAAGAATTCAATGGATCATTGAAGAGCTTAACTAATTTAAAAATTGAAAGGTTGCTCAAGTCCTTAGGATCATGATGCATAATGTCAACTTCTATATTTTGATATCTTTTAAAATTCTAACAAAATATCTCCTCGTTATGACTCATAATATTAGATCTATTCATGACAATAATACCACCTTCAATGTCATGACCACCATGGAATCATCTTTTCCATGGCAATAATATATATGGTGCCCACACTCTCAAGTAGAGACATTTATAGTGCCACCATCTTATGTCATCACTATACATGAGATTCTACACAAAGCATCATTTTGATAAAGTTACGATTGTGATTATTTGATCTAGTCACTTGATACATAACTGACTAGTGTTGTATCTAGAAGAGATTGATGGACATTTTTACTACTATGATTTGAACTATTTTTTAATTTTTTTCCCTTTCAAATATTTTATAAGTATTGTACATCATATATAGCTTAGAAATGTAATAATTCACTTCTTCCTCTATAAATTTTATTTATTTATCTCTTATATCTTGTAGACACCAAAACATCACCAATCCGATTATGTAACTGCAAACACTGATCGCATTGACACACAGCACCAAGGGCAGCCCCTAGAGGTTAAACAGTGGTCCTAACCACTCTCACAACAATTTTGGAAGGTCAGAGATCAATTTGGCACCTTCAGGCACTGTGCTCAATACCCGTTCCACCCTAGAACGAATTCAAACTGGGATTTGCCCCACCCAGGGACGAATTCTAGATTCGCTCCAGGGTGGGGCGAATTGTAGGTTTGACGGGTAAAAAGTCAAATCTTGACAAATGGCAGCTCAGATCTGCCACTTAACGCTTTCTTCATCGCATGGGAGTATGGGTGAGCATTTTTGACCATTAGAGGCAGTTACAAGGGCAGTCATGAAGCCCCTAATCAGGGAGGAATCTTCCCACCCCTAGAGAGGCATGATTGCCAAGTGGCACCTCTGCATGCTCATCCAAAGAGACCGTCAGGTCTATAAAATAGTGAGTCTTATCACCCCAAAAGGGACAGAGAAAGAGAATTTTGGAGCAATGAAGTGTTGTCATTTTACTTTCACACCCACACCCTTTTGAGTTGTGTCTTTCACATCCTTGATCTCTTTTGGAGAAGAGGTCATAGGGTGGTTACTAGAAGTACAAATCTAGATCCAAACCCAAAATTTGGCCACAATATCCCACCCAAATTTGTCAATAATACCCCACAAGAGGTTTTGGACCCATCCCAAGTGGATTGGTGCTGAAATCAGGCCTCAAACGGTGGGTGGCCTGCCCCATGGGTGCCCCCTCCCACACTATTATAGTCCTAATCGCCCCCCTTCGGAGCGATGGGAATTCTATGGCATAATTTCTTTCTTTCATTTTTGCATTCAATTCTATGATGCTTAGATAGGTTGTCATTTAAATTGCATCTCGTTTTGAACAATTTTGATCATGTTTCTATCTTTGTTCGCTTCTACTAATCTATAGGTAGCATCATCAAATTCCTGTTGATGGAGGTTAAATTGGGAAAATATGACCATCTAGGTCTTTCCAAAATACCCCCAATTAGCTAACCCCAAGTTTGCAGGTCTTTTGGAGCTTCCTATGCAGGACATTTGGGACAATACCTTTTCGGCATTTTGTTGTAGGTGAATTCGTCCCACCCCAGAATTCAAATCGATGAGGGATTTCCTGAATGTTCCATTTGTAGTATTTTCTTTGGGATTTCTTGATGCCCCTATCAAATTTTTAGAGCATTTGAATTCATTTTAGTCATAGTTTAATTCATTTTTTCTCATTCACTTATCGTAGGCTTGGGGATTTCATGCTCTATTTCATCCACAGGTGCTACTGACTGCTTCTTGTTCCTTTGATCATAGGTTCTAGACATAAGAGGAGCATCAAGGAGTCAAGACTCATCAACGCAAGTGGCATAAATTTTTGGTTCGCCCATTTTACATGTGGGCACGCAGAAGAAGGAAGGGCATTCATGGATGTAATAAGAACGCATACTTAAGCGCTCCTAGCCCTTGAAATGGGAGGATGCGTATTGTAACCGAGTTGTGAAACATATCAATAAAAAGGGCTATCTTCTTTATTTGCATTTGTTTCATTTTGATTCACTCATGCTTTCCCTCTTTTCATGCACTTTCAAATTCCTAGGATTTAGCATTAAGTTTGGTTTGGTTTGCATCGCATCTTCACTTTCCTTTTTGCTTCTGTATCCTCATGCTTTTAGTGGCAATCATGGTGGGACCTTGTCCTCTATTCAAAAATTGGTCATTTTTTCTTGTAGGTACCGAGTTTTCATACGTTGACTGTTGTTCATTCCATCAGGAGGCAAATACAAAGCTGTAATTCGTCTTACCTAGGGATGAATGGGAATTCGCCCCACCCTGTGATGAATACAGTCTTGTAATTCATTCTCCCTTGGGATGAATTTTATTTTGTGAAGTTTTTGGGTAGAAACTCAGAACCGACAGATTTGGGCAGAGAAGAGGTAAGAGTCCTGAACTTTTCCTGTCATTTTTTGTTGTTCTTTTTCTATTTTTCTGGTTTCTTTTTGCGTGCTTAGGAAAGGTTTGCTGCATTTTTATTTTATTTCATGCAAAATAAAAATAACCCCACACATCATGTGGAAACGTAAACACCAAGGAGCTTGTCGTAAAACCCCAACCCTTGATCAAGACCAACGATGAATTTCATCACCACCTTCGCTTGAATTTTGCATTCATAAACCCTGATCGCTATTGTTGCTAGATGTTAATCCTGAAAAAAGCCGACCGAGTGTAGCTGGGGTGATTCCCAGCACACAAGGATAAGTCTTCTATGGTAGGTGTCATAAACAGGGTGATTCCCCTTCCGTACCGCCTACGTTCCATGTACCATCTGCTCTCACGTACCTATAGTTTCCCTCATGTAAGGGCGGGTATATAGAGAGGTTGGTATATCAGCCTGGCAATGGTATATCGAAGGGGCGACCAATTTTGGGAGTCATAAGAGCCATCATATTGCATTTAAATGTTCTTTACAAAAACCTTCAAAAACAAAAAAAAATAAAAAACAAAACACACTAAAGCAAGTTTAGGACACACTTCTAATCTTTAAATGAGATAATCATTGCTTTGTGTGTGTGTGCTCTTTTCTATTTAGTGTAGCATAAAAATCATAAAAAGAGATAAAAATATACATAGCTTGTAGGAAAGCACCACCATGGTGTACACACGTAGCCAAGCCCAATCAAGGGTGAAAGTTGCAAAAAGTGTACAAGGGGGCACAAGTCGCCTTCGCTATAGCCCTAAGGACTTGGTCATACCGCCTTGGTGGCCTGACCCACAAGAGAGTCCGCATCATTCCATGTCAATATGGAATTATAGGGACACCCCTTTGAGGGACACGCCCATTCATCATAGCCCCTTTCAGGAGGAGTGCTTACACGTGGCACTCAACATAGACAAGAAAGCTCCCTTAGAAGCTCAATATGAGTGGCCATCATGCGATGAAGCACTAGAGCGGCATAGTGTCCATGAGGAGAGGACACATGATTATGGCATCCCTCCTTTTCCCCCCATCACTGTTAGAACCAATAGAAAAAACCTAGAGTGCAAGGCTCTTCAAGCAAGGCGAGCCAACTCTACCTGCCCCTTTCACACATATGAAAGGGAGCACGATGAAGACCATTACATTCTTGGAGAGCAATGTACAACATGAAAGCCATGCGCTTCCGCACCCGCTATGTACCATGATCACCCACTAAGGCCAGAGCCTCGGGTAAATGCCACCAACATCAACAAATGGAAGTGACCTATTGAGATCTCGGATCATCGTGACCGAGGTAAGTGCATAGGAGAGGCATCCAGGCCTCCTAGGCTCAATATGGTGAAACAAATCGACCTGGAAGTCGCAAGACATGCCACCTGCCAAGCCCAGATCATGTGGCTTGAGCAAGACCAACAGCAGCTAGAGCATCTATATCACCTTAGCAAAGAACGCATTCGACGCCAAATAGATGAGCTGCTCCATAACCCAGTACCTAAGAGGGTTCCAACCCCTTGCACCCAAAGAGCAAAATCGTATGAGAGGCATAATCCCTTGGTGTGAGATAGGTCTTCGCAACCTTATCAAGTGTTGCCTCTAAGACCCCCTAGACCTAAGCGGGAGGCTACTCCCTAGAACAACAATGGGTACCCTCTGTGGGGACCCACCCAGGGTCATAGGTCTCATCCAGATACTCCTCAAGAAGCTTACGAGGAGTATGAACAAGAAGAAGATCAGGCTGAAATGCCCTATAAAGGCGGAGGGGTTGCTATCTGACCACCCCCCCATAGTCCTCAAGTCTCCCACAACCCATAATGGGAGAAAACTGAAGAGGAAAAGATTAAATCTTATGATGCATACAAAGCGCTGCTAGAGCATTTGGAGTCTATGGAAACCAAAGCTTTGGGGCCTCAAAAGCCCACGTTACGCCAACTCCATAGTCATCCTGTGCATCCGTCAGTGCCTGCACCCCCTTACCCTAAACACTTTAACTTGCCTTAGTTGGCAATATTTAAGGGTGAGTAGGATGCCCAAGAGCATGTGACCAGATTCCTGAGCCTATATTTTGGCATTCAGGACAATGATGCATTGTTGCTAAGGACATTTATAACCACATTCACGGGCCCTACCTTAGACTGGTTCACTCAATTGCCAAAGCACAGCATCAGTAACTTGGATCAGTTAGTGGATGCATTCCTCAAACGCTTCGTCTTTAACACCAAGAAGAAGGCATCACTAAGTGACCTGGCTAGCCTCAAGTAGTATGAGCAAGAAACCATGGCGGCCTATGGGAATTAGTGGAGGACTCTACTTTCCAAGCTACTCTACCTCCCTCCTATGTCTGACCTTACACAAATGTTCTCACGAAGCTGTTTGAGATCGATATATGTGCTGTTGCAGCTGCAACAATATGCCACCTTAGAGGAAGCTCTGGCGCAATCCAGAATCATCGAAGAGATCAAGATACAGGATGGCAAGATTTCCAAACCTAAGAAGAAATAATGGAACAAGAACACAAAAATAGGGATTACGCAACAAAAACCCATTGCGGTCAATCAAGTTGCTATAAATGTCCCTAAGTCGGCACAAGAAAACCAGGCTCAAAAGGCTAACTATCAGGTAGTGCCTCCTAATAATTATGAAAGAGAAAACCAGAAGCAGGAGCAAAATCAGCAGCGTCGCCCTAGGCAACAGTACACACCTTATACGGAGTCTAGGGACTCCCTATTTGATCGCTTGTCAACGGTGAACTTGATCAACCTTCTAGAGATCCAAACCATAGATCCCAATGCATCGAAGCCTAAGGGATACTAGAAGGACTTGTATTGTAGGTTCCATAGGCGGAGGGGACATGACTTGAATGCATTTTGGAAGTTCAAAGGTTTGATACAAGACCTAATCGACAATAAGATGTTGGCAGTGGACAACCTCATAGCACCAAACAACTAGCAGATGGGAGTTTTCAAATACCCCTTGCCTGCCCGTGAGGCACAGGAAAAACCCCTTCAAGTCAATGAGGTGCAACAAAATTTCCCCATGCAAGGGTATGTAGGAATGATAAGCATAGTGACTAGGAACAAGAGATACCCAATAGTTGCCCATGAGGAAACCACAAGAGAGGTTCCATCAATGTCATAGCCTCAATAGCACCCTATGCAACCACCTCCGACTAGACCCACGGCCAAGATTTGGACCAAACTCACATAGATCTTGAGGACCACGTCGGCTAGGCTCTCCATATACGAGCTTATACAACAATCAACACCCCATCAAGAGGCTCTAATGGAGATATTGAAAGCCATCGAGTTGCAGCCCCACGAAGTGAATTCCTTCAACAACTTCATGGGACATGTCAAATGATGCATGAAGCCAGTCATCACCTTTCGAGAGGATGAAGTTAAATCAGTGTCTGGTGACATGGCAGATCCACCCCTACATGTTATCGCGTGGGTCAACGGGATCTCGTATAAGAGGGTGTTAGTAGACACTAGCTCATCTAGTAACATCATTACCACAGCGGCATTGAAACATCCAATGTTTCTAGCCTCTCACATCATGGCTTCCACCTATACATTGCAAGCATTTAATGATGCGATATGCTCAATAGTTGGCACAATTTTCCTACCCATTCAAGTAGGACAAAAGATGATACCTACATTGTGCCATATTTTGGAAGGCGAGATGGATTATAACATCTTGCTAGGGCGGCCATGGATCAGGGACATGAAGTGTGTCCCTTCGATAGCTCATCAGTGTTTGAAGTATACATTTGAAGGGGAAGTACATGTAGTCTCGACAGATTTGGAACCTTTCAAATATTGCAATGCGGTGCAGCTGATGTCACAATCGACCCTTCCATTGACGCACTTGGATTTTTAGTTAAATCCATCTAGACAGGGTCCGATTTCGCAAGCATCCCTGGTGATAAATCCATCAAAACCCCAGCCAGGTACATCTTCATCGTCTAGTCCTTCACCAACAATGCCACCTATAGTGGCTAAATAGAAGGACAAAGGGAAGCAAACCCTGGAAGAGGCACTGCCAACAACATCAACCATCTCTATCGAAGAGATGCCTAGAAAAATGGAAGTTGAGGCTCCTAGTTCACCCAACATGGAGTGGATTCAGGAAGAGCTTTCATTCCCTCCCCCTCAATCGCCAACAATCACTGTTGAAATGGCCAATACAGTCTTGGGGGAGTATCTGGTGTAGAATGTTGTAGCAACGACCACACTAGAGCCCATGCAAGACATGGGGAGACCTCGCCTACCCATTGGTACAATCGTTCCTGTAGGCTACTCGCCAAACCAGACAAACTTTGTGTATGGGGGCCTTTATCATGGTACTGAACCATACATGTAAGAGGATGAAGATGAAGAGCCCTTTGTAGAAGATGTCAACTATCTGTCTAACCTGGACTTCGCTCTAAGATATCTTGGCCAATGCAATTGGCATGGATACGGGCTAGGTAGGTATGAGCAAGGAGTGTGTGTCCTTTTCTAGCCAAGATACCAAATGCCTTATGACAAGTCGGGTGTGGGGTTCAACCACCCCCTACCCTTGGACATCTTGGTAGAGAACATGCAAGGCCTAGGGATAGGCAACAAGGGTGGATTGGCATCAGACCCCTATGCCAACCTGAACACAACATATACATTGGGAGATTACCTCCCATGGTCAACAACCACCCTTGTTAACCTCAATAACCCTTCCCCTTTGCTAGAGAGAGGCGAAATTTCAAGGACTCACTTTCAAGGAGGGTATAAACAGTGTCAAGAGGGATCTTCGGAGGATGAATCAAAGTATGAACCAACATCATATGACCCCTTTGAATTAGATAGTGATCACTCACAAGTGATCCCCATGAATGACTATCAAGAGAGCCTCTTGACAATGTTCCCTCTAGAGGCTCCAATCGAGCCAGTGTCGCGTCAAGAGAATCAGGTCCCCCCATAGAGAGTGGAACAACCATAATGGGGCCAGATTAATTTGCTCGAGCAAGATGAGCCTGTAATGCCTCAAATAGTTATCAGAGCCAATGAGGGCTTTTGGATCTCTGATAGTGATTACGAAGATGAAATAGAAATAACATATCTTAATCACATGCGGTAGATGCAGCAACCATACCCCTTGGAGATTAACGACATATTTGAACAACTAGGCATAGTGTCAGGGCATGAGTGGTATGTAGACCCAGTGGGGTGGGACCAAGTGTTGGATCCGCTGCTCCAGGTATATGAAGATCACTTTCCACCCTGAGACCCTAGAGTGATATTAGTGTCGAGGGCAGACCCTATCCTCCTATTCGCACATAGGGCCGATCCATTCGTGCCCATACCTTTAGAGCCAGACCCGGAGCACAGAGAACATCCAAAATGTTTGAGTCATCACACCCATGGTAATGGAGACCAAAATCATTTCATCAACATGATCTCCATTGACTTAATCGCCCCCATCCATAATTTGATCGACCCAGCACGGTCGTTGTATCTAGACATAGATGCCATAGATTGGGATCGCGTCAATTCACCTCCATCCCCATCAGAGTACTGGCCTTTCAGTGAAGTGCTCCATTTTACCCCTGGGCCAACTCAGGATATCTTTCATGCTAAAGAGTAACCCGAGGTTCCCAACATAGATTTAAACTTAGCAAATGATATCCATTTGATCCCGACTCCACATCAGTTGGAGGACGGATCCCACATGTTGGTCGAGGAGACGACTGACGTAAACATCGGCTCTGATCCAATGAATACACAGATTATCAAGTTGGGGGTAAGCTTATCCCCCGAAGAGAAAGCCGACTACATTACCCTTCTCAAATAGAAGGAGGTTTTTGCATTGTCATACAAAGACATGTCGAGACTAGATCTGTAGCTAGTCACGCATAACCTAATGCTTGATCCGACAATCAATCCAGTTAAACAAAAACTACATAAGATGCACCCAACAATGGCCTTAATGTTCAAAGACGAACTACAAAATCTTTTGGATGCACAGTTTGTCATCTACGTGGATTATCTGCCATGGATGTCCAACATGGTGCCCGTCAAGAAGCCCGACGGGAGGATTCGCATATGCACTAATTTTTGAGATCTAAACAAAGCGAGTCCTAAGGATGATTTCCCCTTGTCGAGCATCAACGCATTGGTAGACGCTACAGTAGGCCATGAAATGCTTTCCCTCATGGATGGTTTCTCAGGATACAATCAGAATCGTCTCAATCCCGAGGACCAACTAAAAATGGTGTTCACAATGCCTTGGGGGACATTTTATTATAAGGTCATGCCCTTTGGCCTTAAAAATGCTGGCACCACCTACCAACATGCCATGACGTACATCTTCCACGATTACATGCATAAAACTTTGGAAGATTACATGGATGATTTGTTGGCCAAATATCTTTTGCACCCAGATCATCTCGATGACTTAAGCAAGATCCTCGACCGCCTCATGGAACATAAAGTCAGACTGAATCCCAAGAAGTGCGTATTTGGCATCACATCTAGAAAACTCTTGGGTTTCATAGTCTCAAAGCAAGGCTTCGAGGTGGACCCAAGCAAAGTCAAGGCAATCCTTGAAATGCTTCCCCTAACTACCATCAAGTAGCTCAAAAGCCTGCAAGGAAAGGTCACGTCAATCAAGTGCTTCATAGCGTAGCTATCTGAAAAGTGCCAACCCATGAACAAATTATTGCACAAGGGGGTAGAATTTCACTGGGATGACGAGTGCCATTCAGCCTTTGACAACATTAAGCGATACTTGGCTTCGTCGCCAGTATTGGCACCACCTAGACCAGGAGTGTCGTTCTACTTATACATCTCAACTACTAAGGTGGCACTAGGCACCATGCTAGCCTAGAAGAATGAACATCACAAATAACTGGCTACTTATTACCTTAGCCGCACCCTAGTCAGTTATGAACTTAACTATGCATACGTTGAGAAACTCTACTTGGCAGTGGTGTTTCCTACCAAAAATCTATGCCACTACATGTTGAGCAACACTACGTATGTTGTGTCTAAGGAGAATCCATTATAGTACATGATGAGTTGTACTTATCATAGTAGCCACATGGCGAAATGGATCATGTTGTTGACGGAATTTGACATAGAGTTTATTGGATAGAAATCCATCAAAGGATAGGTCATAGCTGATCAACTAGCAGAGGCTCCTCTCGAAGACAATCAGCCTCTGGTCATAGAACTACTCGATGATGGGGTCTTCCATGTCTCAAAATCGCCAGATTCTGATGAGCCTGAGTCACAAGCCGACATAACCCTTTTTTTTTATGGTTCTAAATGTGAGCAAGGAGGTGGCACGAGAATTATATTCTTCACACCGCAAGAAGCTCCAATGCCTCTATCCTTTAAATTAGACTTCCCATGAACCAACAATAATGCATAATATGAAGCCTTGCTCATAGGTCTTCATACAACAATCACCATGAACATCAAATGACTGACCATCTTTGGCGATTCGTTGTTAATTGTCAACCAAGTCAAATGTGTATTCTAATGTAAATGCCTAGTTCTATAGGCCTACAAAGCCCTTGTGGACAAATTCTTGGCAAATCTTGAATGGTACGACATCACGGCACTCCCTTGGTCATCGAATCATTTTGCAGACACTATGGCATCCTTGGGGCCACTAATCTCGCAAGACCTTTCTGGTGATATGACAACCATTCAGGTCAAAACACTATCACAATCCATGATGGACCGTGCAAGCTCTAACTTGATGCTAGGAATCCACATGATCCAGATTGAACCACCTTAGGATAGGTTCTCTTGAATCCATGATCATCTGAAACATGCCAATTGGGGGTCCTTGTTCTCCCCTACTCCCATTAATAGCAACACAACGCTATTCTTACAAGTTCTCTCCCGCTCAGCATTTGCTAGGGATGAACTTCAAGAAGGATTGGCTATTCATACCGTCAAGGCTTTCGATCAGCAGGATTGGTATTTACCCATAAGGGACTACCTCAAGTTAGGTAATCTCCCGCTTGGATTGACGCATGTCACAAAACGAGCATTCAAGCAAAAAGTGGAAAAGCATGTCTTGTTAGGAGAAATTTTGTACCATCATAGCTATGAAGGGATCCTCCTTTGGTGCTTGGACCAGTAAGAGTCCACTTGGGCGATCGCCCAAGCGCACGATGGTACATGTGGTGGCCACTTCAGTGGTATGGCTATCACCAAGTGCCTTCTTCGCGTGGGTTATTATTGGTCATTTTTAGAGCGATATTGTAGCGCATATGTAAGGAAGTGCATGAAGTGTCAATATCATGCCAATTTGATGCATGTACCTTCCCAAGCCTTGCAAATGATCCAATCGGCTTGGCCATTTTTGTAGTGGGGCTTAGATCTAATTGGAAATATCTCTCCTACGTCGTCAGGTCATCACACATTTATAATAATGGCCACAGAGTATTTCACCAAGTGGGTGGAAGCAATTTCGCTTACCTCTACGACAGGACCTCGCATTGTGGAGTTCATTTTACATAACATCATATGTCATTTTGGTATTCCATCCAAAATAATCTCGGGTAATGGGATGTCATTCAAGAACAAAGACGTGCATGCTTTGACCGTAAAGTACAAAATTTAGCATAGTTTTTTGACACCCTATTATCCGCAGGCAAATGGGCAAGCAGAGGCGTCAAACAAAATGCTAGTTGCCATCCTCAAAAAGACAGTCGTAGACAGTCATAAGGATTGGCACATTCAAATCCCACTTGCCCTGTGGGCTTATCGCACTAGCATTCGAACGCCCACTGGGGTAACTTCATTTTCGCTCGTGTATGGCTCCGAGGTAGTCATGCCTCTCGAGTTGGAAATTCCTTCCCTATGCATATCAATGCAAGAGTTCATCGATGATGACACTACGTGGCAGGCCCGGTTAGACCAGCTTACATTGCTTGATGAATGACATGTTAATGCTCTCGAGCATTTATGTATCTATCAAGAGCGACTTAAGAAAGCATACAACATGAAATTTTGCCTAAGGAATTTTTAGGTTGGTGACTTGGTCTTAAAAGAGAACCAAAAAAAATCTAGTTTTTCATCCCATCTAAGGGACAAGTTCATGGAAAATTGGTTAGGTCCCTATGTAATTGATAGTAAAATAGGACCTGGAACATACCGGCTAGCCTCTCTTGATGAAATCAAGGAACTAGAACCCTTGAACATCAGTCATTTACAGCCATTCCATATCTAAAAGAGTCGTATCCCAAACAAAATGCTCCAAGGATTCCTACAATCACTTGGTCAATCCCAAAATGCTCCAAGGATTCCTACAATCGCTTGGTCAATCCCAAAATGCCCCAAGGATTCTCATAGTCACTTGGTCATCCCCAAAATGCCCCAAAGGTACCCATTACCGCTTGGTCAACCAAAAAGCTCCAAGGATTCCCAAAATCGCTTGGTCAAAAATAAGAAAATTCAAAAATAGTAAAATCATCAAAAATAACAAAAAATTGCATCTCATTTCCAGGCATACTCCAACTCATCACAACAATAAAGAGCTCTTTTCGCATCTCATATTCATATTCACAAAAATAAATCCATCAAAAACACAAAAATATGTAGCTGCATTAAGCATCACATCCATACATTGCATATTTGTGGTCATACAGGTCAAAGGCACCATAGACTGTAATTACTCCGCTAGTCCATATTGTTCCACATTTCTCCATTCTATAAGTAGTCCATCAAAAATAAATGCCAATCACTTCTTTTTACAAACATTATAGTCAGTGGTCTTCTAATGTATCAAGAGTTTTCGTCCTTCAGTCATCATGTAGCTTTCTAGCCACGTACTGTACCAAGTCAGATAGATTTTACAAAGGTAGAATTCTACTTGGATCACACCTTGTTACATAGCGTCCCAACATAAATTAAAACACAAAAAAATTCCCAAGTTGTGTGAACGAAATATGAAACCTGCACAGCAATCCAGGTCACCATAAGCGAAACGGTTATCTTGCTCATCCCCTTGTGCAAATGACCCCAAGAATGCTGAGAGTTGGCAAAAGGACAAGCATCTTCCCTACCCAATTCCCCAAGAATACCAAGTTCTCAAAAAGTTGCAAACCTCATAAAATCTTGTAAAAAGTCAAAACTCCAAAAATTTGACATCACCACCAAAGTGCATACATCAAAAGGCACATACAATAGTGATTCTCATCACTCAAAATTCAAATCCCTTGCTCAAAAGAAAAATAAAAAAAATAAACAGTGATTTTTATCACTACAAAAGAGCAAGTATCCCAATACAATTGAAGAAAATAAGGGAGTCAAACTTGAATCCCTAGAACTCTCAGCATTCTGACAGGTCATGAGGCAAACCTTAGTACTGGTTTGGTGGATAGCCTATCGGTCATTGGTGGTAATCCTCCCGCATGACGATATATCTATCACATTAACTCATGTACAGATCAATGTTTCCATGTGGATGAGCTAGCTTATGGTATCCTAGATAGCACCGTAGATTAATGTGACTAAATACAACAAAGGAGTTACTGGAGCTAATTAGGTGATCCTCAGTACAGGTTTGGTTGACAACCTATCTGGCACTGGCGGTATCTTGAAAAATACCACATAAATGAACTCAATTGCACACACAAGGATGTGAAATAACTTGGTCAAAGACAAGTCCGATTCATACCTTGTCCAAAATTCTTGTAAGATAAAGTACAATCGTGGCTAGTTAGTTAAAACCGTTTGAGTCTCAGAAAACCTTAGCTACATTCTAAACCAACTACGCTATCTTTCATCCTCGCATTGCCATCAGCAATCGCCAAAAAAAAAAAAAAAACCACAAAGGTCTAAACAGTCTATGGTGCTCTCGCCAAACAACACATATTCAATTCATCCATTACATTTGCATATCCTAAAATTTAGAAACATTTGCATTCATCATAACATATGCATCCATCAAAATAAATTAACATGCATACATCCATACTCATCACTCATCATGCATAAAATCAAATCATCACACACGCATAAATAAAATAAAGTCATCTGTATATATCATCAAAAATACTCGTAGGCTACAATGAATCGGTCCTGTGACCCCGCAACAAAATCCAAAATCTCAAAAACCCCCAAGCCTAGGGGATCGGTGCGATGGGAACTACCCCCCATGGTGTGGGTCCTATGAGACCCCTTAGGGTGGCTACTTCTAGCCCTCGCATCATGCCTACTCGCCCCTCCTCATCCAGTCGCCTGCATCGAGAGGATATTTGTTTCTTAGTCTCGCTCCCTCTCGAGTGGCATGACGATTCGCCTCTACTGAACGTAGGGACCCACCCACAAAGGTAGCTAATCTCTGCCTCTAGCTCCAACCGCTACCACGCCAAGTCCATCTCCCACTGGCGATACATAGCCAAGTTCTCATCATATTATGCCAAAGCCCTATCCCTCTCCACCAACTACGTCCATAGGACATCCCTCTCCCATGCAGCATCGGTGTCCCCATCCTGTCGACGATAGGCATCCAATGCATTTTCTCGCTCTGCCAGCTGCATGCATAGGAGATCCCTCTCCCATAGTGTGTCCCCCAGCTCCTCATCATGCCTTCATAATAGCCCCTCCAATTGTGCATTCTCAATGTGTAACCCAGACTTTGTGTCCTCCAAATCCGCCTGAGGCATGGGCATCTTTGGAATAGCATCCTGCTCTGGCTCCCACTGCTCTACGATGTCTTGCATCTGCAGCTGATTTGAAACCCCAAAATCCACATCCGCATCCTCCACCTCCACCATATCTACATCCTCCAACGGAGCTCCCCAATCATCTCTTGGTGCCTCTGCACCCTCCCCGCCTGCTATTGCTGCCTCTACGCCTCCCAATGGTCCCTCTCCCTGCCATTGCCATAGTACCCACCACTGGTTGTACTCTGCGGTAGTCCCAACATCATCCATGTCTGGGAAGTTGATCACTGCATCTGAATCCTTTCCTAGTGGCATGATGATTGGTTGATCTAGAGTCCTCTTGTCCCCCCGACATCGATAGACCACAGGCTCACCAGGAAAACCCTGGCGCACCCCAAACTATCGTGTCACCCGGCTATAAAGGAAGAACTCCTGATTAGTCCCATGCCATCCAATCAGCCACCGCTCCTTGCGTACTTGCCGAAGCCACTCTCCAGCCTTCGGCTAGGTTGGACAGTTCCGATAAGGGTGCCAAAACACCTCCTCTGGAGTAAGCCGAGCGAAGGCATCGGCATAGTGCCCTATGACACTTGCCCACTGTTGACTCTATCCCTGCTCCTCAAACCATCACCATAGAACCGCATAGCCTATATCCTTATCCTCCATATTCGTTTGAGTCATCCACAGTAACCCTATCGACATCTCCATCACTATGTGCTGCCAAGCCCAGCTCTACAACAAATAGCTGTAGCTAATCCCCTTTCACCTTTGGTAGTGGACCTCGTACAACTCACCATAGAGCTATGCCAGTAGCATCTGTCCCCACCTCATGATCAATGGTGCCTCTGTCGGGCACTTAATTAGCTGACAGACCATATTCAATAGGTTCTACAGGAACCTCGCACCTGACGAGTCAGGTAGCAACATGTTGGAAATAAGGCCCATGAGTACTGCGTGCCTCACTCCCAACACCCCTCTCTCAAGCCACCATCGGACCAAAATCCTGCCAATCTGGCAGTCGCCCTCTGCCCTCTCCACTGGGCTCTCCACACCCAGCTCCTCCTCGTGCCCAAAGCAACGTGTCAACACTACTGTCCATTGATCTCGTGACATCATCCGAATCGACAGTCCATCTATTGGAATCCAAAGAATCTGATAGACGTCCTCCAAGGTCACTATCATCTCCCCTATTGGGAGATGGAAGGTGTTGGTTCGGGGATCCCACAGGTTGATCAGGGCCATCATATAGGCCCGATCCTTGACCATAGGCTCCAGTCGAGTCACCTGCTTGAGCCCAAGGGCATAAAGCCACTCCCATTCAACCATAGTTAGCGCCCCCCGTGCTTCAGCAAAAGCAGTAAGCACATGATACCGGCTCTTCACAACCTGCAACAAAAAATAACACAAAAATATTAACATCAGGACAAACTGTACAACAATAACATGCATATACAGCACTGCATAAAAAAAATGTACAGCTCAAAAACAACAAAAATTCACAAAAATTCAAAACAAAAAAAAAATAGTTTGTCAGTCTTAGGTTTTTCTGTACTCTAAGTTTAAAACTGGCAGACAGCATAAAAAACATAAAAACAAGTTGACAAAAATAGTTTGTCAGTCTTGGGGTTTCTATACTCTAAGATTAAAACTGACAAAACAAAATAAACACAAAAACAATTTAGTAAAAATAGTTTGTCAGTATTAGGGTTTCTGTACTCTAAGTTTAAAACTGACAACATAAAATAACACAAAAACATTTTTTTTATTTTTTAAATATAGTTGGTCCGTCTTAGGGTTTCTGTACTCTAAGTTTAAAACTGACAACAACATAAAAACACAAAAACATTTTTCTTAACTATAGTTTTCAGTCTTAGGGTTTCTGTATTCTAAGTTTAAAATTAACAAAGTCTGCATAAACAAAACAAAATTAAAATCAAAGTTTTTTAACCTAGGGTTTTCACCTACGTTCTAAAACTGACAAGTTCAACCTAAAAAACTAGGATTTTGCATTCCGGTTATCCTAGGGTTTTAGTTTAGCAAAATCAAAAATTTTCCTAGGGTTTATTTTAGTGTTCAGTTTTAAGCTAAGTCTTGGTTTGTGTTCAGCTCAATTTTAGGGTTTCAATTTTAATTTTGGAAAATAACATAACAAAGAAAAATAAACAAATAACTTGCAGTTTTAAAACATATAACAAACAAAAGCAATAATGCTAAGGAGCACTTACTGGTCTCGCCTCAGCTCCGTTGCTCGATCCAGTTTGTGCACTCATGATGTTGAGAGAAATTCGGCAGCGCTTCGCTTCACAGAATTAACCTTCCCCTCCTCAGAGCTCCAAATCGCAAGAAAAATTGAATGCAAATGAGCCCAAACCCTAGTTTTGGCCTTTAAATAGGCTTTTTGAGCTTATATTCGTTCCTCCTTGGGATGAGCACTCTGGTTAGTGCTCATCCCACCCTGGGATGAATACTAATTTGGTATTCGTCCTACCTCGAAATGAATTCAGGGCAAAAATTTCAAAAACAACAAAAATTGAACAAAAATGCACCAAAACAACTAATAAACTTGCCTGATGAAAGTGATTTTGCACTTGACATCCCGAGCATGCAAAATAGACATCGGGGTCACAAATCCTCACTATCCTCCTCCCTAAGAAGGCTACCATAGTCGTACCGCTCCACGGGAGGACAAATTTTCAAGAATTTCATCCCTAAACGGCGTCATCCAAACGGGTCAAAATTCAATCAAAAATAGCAATAACATTGCCAAACGAAGGCGCCTTCGCGCCTGACATTCTTGGCATCCAAAATAGACATTGGGGATACAAATTGTCACCATCCTACTCCCTAATAAGGCCACCATGGCCAGGCCGCTCCACGGGAAGACGAATTTTTGATAATTTTAGCTCCAAAAAGTGACACCAAAAGGGTTAACACCCACCAAAAACAGGTCTAAATGTCAAAAAAATGCACACACACTTAACGCTAAAACATCTAAAGGCACCCTTAAACAAGTCATCTTGGGTCAAGCGACTCATCACTTTTCTCATGTTGGTCATTCCCTCATCAATTCATTGCTTGAGGGGGTAGTCACACTTAGTCACCAATCAACAAGTACACACCCAATTAAGGAAAATGACATGCACTCAAAGAAGCATTGACAAAGACAATCACGCTCCTACTTGGGGCAATAAACAAGCAATAATCACAAGCTGATCAAATCACTTGGCATTTCGTGAATCATGGACTCAAGGTTCTTACAAACAAAAGGTTGCGCCATTTTCCTATTCATAACTGATTAATGTCCAAGATCAAGTAACACCTCACCGAAAAAGGTTAACACTTGAATTAAGTTCCTTCGCTCGTCATAAGCAAGGATTCAAGAATGCATGTCCTTTCCATACTTGGGGCATCATAAGTTGATTAGGTTAATGAGAAACCCTAATCATTAGTGCTTTGGTTATCTATTTTTGCTCGACATTGCGCCATGCATAGCACATCTCAAAAAGGGGCATCTATAGACACCAAAATAGCACCAATCCGATTATGTGACTGCAAACACTGATCGCATTGACACACACAGCCCCAAGGGCATCCCCCAGAGGTTAAACAGTGGTCCTAACCACTCTCATAGCATTTTTGGAAGGTCAGAGATCAATTTGGCACCTTTAGGCACTTTGCTCAATACATGTTCCATCCTGGAATGAATTCAAACTGGGATTCATCCCACCCAGGGACAAATTCTAGATTCACTCCAGGGTGGGGTGAATTGTAGGTTTGATGGGCAAAAAGTCAAATCTTGACAAATGGCAGCTCAGATCCACCACTTAACACTTCCTTCATCGCATGGAAGTATTGGTGAGCATTTTCGAGCGTTAGAGGTAGTTACAAGGGCAATCATGAAGCCCCTAATCAGGGAGGAATCTTCCCTCCCCTGGAGAGGCATGATTGCCAAGTGGTGCCTCTGCATGCTCATCCAAGGAGACTGTCAGGTCTATAAAATGGTGAGTCTTCTCACCCCAAAAGGGACAGAAGGAGCATTTTGGAGCAACGAAGTGCTATCATTTTACTTTCACACCCACACCCTTTTGAGTTGTGTCTTTCACATCCTTGATCTCTTTTGGAGAAGAGGTCATAGGGTGGTTACTGGAAGTACAAATCCAGAGCCAAACCCGACATTTGGCCACAATATCCCACCCAAATTTGTCGACAATACCCCACAAGAGGTTTTGGACCCATACCAAGTGGATTGGTGTCGAAATCAAGCCTCAAACGATGGGCGGCCTGCCGCATGGGCACCCCCTCCCACACTGTTATAGTCCTAATCGCCCCCCTTCGAAGTGATGGGAATTCTATGGTAGAATTTCTTTCTTTCATTTTTGCATTCAATTCTATGATGCTTAGATAGGTTGTCATTTAAATTGCGTCTCATTTTGAATAATTTTGATCATGTTTCTATCTTTGTTCGCTTCTACTAATCTACAGGTAGCATCATCAAATTCCTATTGATGGAGGTCAAATTGGAAACATATGACCATCTGGGTCTTCCCAAAATACCCCCAATTAGCTAACCCCAAGTTTGCAGGTCTTTTGGAGCTTCCCAGGTAGGACATTTGGGACAGTACATTTTTGATGTTTTGTTGCAGGTGAATTTGTCCCGCCCCAGAGCGAATTCAAATCGGCGAGGGATTTCTTGAATGTTCCATTTGCAGTATTTTCTTTGGGATTTCTTGATGCCCCTATCAAATTTTTAAAGCATTTGAATTCATTTTAGTCATAGTTTAATTCATTTTTTCTCATTCACTTATCGTAGGCTTGGGGATTGCATGCTCTATTTCATCCACAGGTGCTAATGACTGCTTCTTGTTCCTTGAACGTAGGGTCTGGACATCGGAGGAGCAGCAAGGATTCAAGACTCATCAACGCAAGTGGCGACAATGTTTGGTCCACCCATTTTACATGTGGGCACGCAAAAGAAGGAAGGGCATCCATGGAT
Organism: Wollemia nobilis; assembly: GCA_028583015.1. Taxonomy (NCBI): domain Eukaryota; kingdom Viridiplantae; phylum Streptophyta; class Pinopsida; order Araucariales; family Araucariaceae; genus Wollemia; species Wollemia nobilis. Next base: position 849,417 of record JAQPPZ010002486.1, on the reverse strand, counting down.
GTAACAAGAATGCATATTTAAACGCTCCCATCCCTTGAAATGGTAGGATGCGCATTGTAACTAAGTTGTGAAACATATCAATAAAAAGGGTTGTCTTCTTTATTTTCACTTGTTTCATTTTGATTCGCTCATTCTTTCCCTCTTTTCATGCACTTTCAAATTCCTAGGATTTAGCGTTAAGTTTGGTTCGGTTTGCATCGCATCTTCACTTTCCTTTTTGCTTTCGTATCCTCATGCTTTTATATCCTCTATTTTGTAGATATTTTTGTCCTTAAAATTTTTAATATTTTATTATGTTTCTCCTTTTATTACATAATAAAAGAGAATCATATGCCCCATACACAACATACCTCATGTAACTAAGTAGTTGTAATGCTGCAAATATTGCTATATTGGCCTTTTATTCAACATCATGTCTATATATGCATTATCTATAGGTAAATTATGCCATATTTTGTTGCCTAATTATGAAACATAACTTACTTCACACCACAAGCTAGTTTAGGGGAATTGAGCTCCATGCTCCCATATTTTGGACCCTGCAATGAGAATAATTAATTGCTTGTGGAAACACACCTTGAGGTAACTTTGGGACATGAGGTCCTCAAAAAAGTGAGAATGTTTAATCTGTATATTAATGATACAATAAAAATACAAATTCATTACTTAAGCTTAATTTGAGAAAAAATAGGCATTACTTTGTTGCTAGGTATTATCATTTGTTTGCATAAACTTTTTAAAATGTAATACTCCCTTATATGTTTTGGTTTATGGAGAGCTTATTTCATTTTATGGTGAGAATATTTTCAATGGATATGCTTAAGTAGTTTTGTGTGGCTTTCAAATTTATATTTATTACATTGAAATTAAAAAAAAAACATAGCATTTTTTAGGTTGTTGTGGGTAGTAACATAACTATTAATGGTTAAATTATATTTTGGATTATTTTGACTTAGTTAAAATGTAGACTGAAATATCTTCTTCATTGCATCATATTTAGAAATGAAAGGGACTTAGCTTCATTTATATGCATTGACTATAATAAAGTGAGGAGTTTGTGAATTCTAAAGGTTTATGATGCCTACAAATCAAGATGTTATATTTATTTTGTTTCCACTCTTAGAAAAATTATAAGCATGCTATTTTGAATTATTCTATTGAGCTATAATTTGGGTTTTGAGATATTGATTACATTTTGCTTCTGAATACTTGAACTTTTATTTTATTGGGAGATTAAAGAAGTAAATGAAATGACTCCTTTGCATTTATACTTCAAAAATTATATATTTGTATTAAAACATTCTCATGATTGGAGGAAACATAATGTTGTGTGTTTTATGGCTTGCAACAATCTTGTAATAAAGGTAAATGTTGTAGACACCTAAAAATCTCACATTATCCCTTGTGTAGTGCTAACAATAGATTAATTTGTAAAACCCCTCAAAATTTGCATGATTTACCTAAAATCACTATTCAACAACTTTAGCCCCTTTTCCCTCCTAAGCCATCTCATATGATTAGCCCTTGGTAACCATGTGATCACCCTTCTAACCCAACCTAGGGTCACCTCATCCTAGTCAACCCTTTGGCTAGCCTAGCTTCCACCTCAGCCTAGTCTACTCTAGCTTACCCATGGTTAATACCAAACTCATGGTCAACCTAACCCTAGTCTATCTTAACTCTTGCTCTCCCACATACCTATGCTCATTTAATACCATAAATGAAATTTGAAGACTTTTTCATTCAAGTCATTGAAGTCATTGATGATTCATTATCCACCATGCCACAAATGAGTGAATAATTTCCTCTCCTATGCATTTATGAGGCATGGTGCACCCATGTCCATTTAATGCATGTGGGTGGATGAGGACTTTCCTCCACCCAAGAATATTAATGAGGCATGGTGCTCACCTCCACCTCATAGGACACCTTAGTCCCCATAACCTTGGCCAATTCTATAAATAGAAGACCATTTTCTCCAATTCTAAGGATCACACATTTACATAATCAAACTCTACAAAAATCACCCTAGATTCCATTGCACACTAACTCTCATTGCTACCAATTCCTATGGATGCTTTATATGCTTCTAGTTACCTCCTTTTCATATTGTAAATTTCTTGCATGTATAGATTTAGAAGACCACAAAACTCGAGAAAGAACTTCTATAGAACCAATAGAACCACCTCTCCAAAATAAGTCTTTATTTTACTAACACAAAGTTGATCATAGGGATAGGTATGGTCAAACTAGACTATACCTAGGGGTAAAATTTTATCTAGGGACCTGTTCCACACAACTACAGACTAGTAGAACACAAATTTAGGTAATTATCACAATTTTTTATATGTTTTAGCATTTATTTCAGCATTATAATCATGCAATAGATTAGTTTCTCTTTTATTTTATCTTTATCAATCAGGGTTTGATTAAGATAAGCCCATGGTTGCTACTAATTGTCTTATTTGGGTTGTGTAGGTTTAGAGGATATTTTGAACTAGTAGTGGTACGAGTGCAGTAAAGCCACTCCCATTGAGGTGCCCATAAAATACTCCTACGATGCCATAACAATATTTTGTAAAGGGATTCTTCACTAGAATACCCTACTTGTAGTCCAAGGGATATTTTTGTAAAATTTAACATCAACGAAATGACACATTTTCTATGAGCACAATGAGGCAATCACGGTGGTATCCAAACCCACATTTATGTTTTTTTTAGCTTCTTATCTATCTCACCGACTTTTGCTATATTCTTTTGTGTTTTAGGTACAAAATCTAGCACAGACCCTCGAAAACCCCGATATAGCAACTTAGGTCCAAGGTAGAAGCCTTTTTTGGGTTTGTGAGCTAGAACCGTAAATAGGGGTACAATAAAATTCAATCATATTGATCCATATGGTTATTGAAGAGCTCTAAAAATTAGACCCACTCAAGGCAAGTACAAATTTACACAAAACAATCACAACTATCATAGTTATCATAACAACTATAGTCATTGTAGGTAGGTATAAGTTTACATCCTTTACCTCCTCATCATAAAATTACCTTCTTAGGCCAAATCACCACACAAAACAATGTCCTAAGGTGTAATAGCTCACATTACAATCACTCATATCAACAAAATTAGTTTTAATTTCATTTTGTAACTTTCATTTAACATTTTAGCCTTAGTTTCCTTTGATATACATTTCAAATAAACTTAACTTTCTATCCTTCAATATTGTAGGAAAATTTTACAAAAATAGTTTTTTTGTACTAGGTAAACACTTCTATCATTACTTTTTAGCAATTTTTTTTTCCTATTTAAAAATCAAAATTTATTTTACAAATTTCATTTCAAAAAGCTCCAAATTTCTTTATTAATATTTCAAAATTGCACAATTTACTTTCCTATTTTGCAAAAGGTTCCAAAGTGCTTTGGTCATCTTACAAAAGCTTTAAATTTATTTTCTTGTATATGGTGAAGCATGGAGATTGGGACCCACTCTATGTCTCTGCAAAAGTATGCTTGAATGATGGTATATTAATGGGTTGTTTTTTTTCACATTTGAAATTTCATTCAGTTGTTCAAACCCAAGTTGATTTAAGCCTCATTCTCAATCAATCTTTAGCTCTCTATGATTTACATATTTAAGGACTTCATCCCCATGAATGATAGTTCCTCCTAATAAATTATTTGGATATATATATATATATATATTAGGACCCTTGTATATCTTGAAATAACTAGTGGAGATGTGTACTAAAGCTACACACTGACTTGTATTCCACTTCTTTCAATCATGTAATCAATGCAATCATTATATTTTGATATATTAAGGGGGAAGTTCCCTTTATACATATCTCATAAATTATCAATTAAAAAAAGTCATCAATAAAACTTAATCTAATAGCTTTCTAGAGCTATTATACGTGTAATTGTTTTTTCCATAAATGTAAAATATACTATGATATTAATGGAGGAAAAGTGTACAAATAGTATGAGACAAGTCCACCAAATTACTGGAACATCCATCTCCCCAAGCTTCTTTAATAGAGTATCAAAAACTCAAAATGCTAAAAATTTTAGGTTGCATGGCCTTTCAATGTCTTATATATCAAATATCCATGTGCAAAATGGATTCATCCCAAAAGCATAATTCCATGAAAGTAAAATCACCTAAGAAGTTGCCAGGAAAATAAACAACAAGTAGGAGTTGTTTTTTTAGATATGATATGCCTTTTTTAGTGATTTTAATTATTTGATTAAGCCATGCCTAATATCCACCTGCTTATGCAGATTGATGCAAACAATGCTTCTATAGAAGAATGTTATGTCAATTACAACAATATCTTGTTTGCATTGTTAATTTCTATTATGTTTCCAATTTGGAAAACTCTATGTAGAGAAGGATATTTGTTAGTTACAACAAAAGCATAAAAGGAAAAAAAAAAAGTGAAAGTATCTAGATATGACCACCTAATACCGAGTCCTCCTGTATGTGGCCTAGTTTACATTTTGTACACCTGATTAGATATTAGGGTGTTTAATGGTAAATATGCTTCATAATAGTGTTGTTTCCCTAGATCCCAAGAAGAGAACCTGAATTCCAAATTTTAGTTCCTTCAGTAAGCCTTTAGTTTTACCACACCCTAAAAAAAAAAAAAAACCATTTTTCAACATTTTAATTTTTCACAAAAGACATTGTTTATCCTACAATTAGTAATGTGATATTTGAAAAGGAATATTTCATAAACAATGCTTCTATAGAAGAATGTTATATCAATTACAACAATAAATTGTTTGTGTTAATTTCTAATGTTTCCAATTTGGAAAACTCTATGTAGAGAATGATATTTTTTAGTTACAAAAAAAACGTAACAAGAAAAAAATGTGAAAGTATCTAGATATGACCATCTAATACCAGATGTGGCATAGTTTACATTTTGTACTACATGTTAGCTATTAGGGTGTTTAATGATAAATTTGCTTTGTAATAGTGTTTCTTCCCTAGCCAGAGGCCCCAAGAAGAGAACATGAATTCCAAAATTCAGTTCCTTCAGTAAGCCTTTAGTTTTACCACATCCCCCAAAAAAATACCATTTTCAACATTTTAATTTTCACAAAAAGACACATTGTTTATCCTACAATTAAAAATGTGATGTTTGAAAAGTAATGTTTCAAAAATGCCTTTCCAAGATACAAGTTGTGACTTCATATTAAAATAGTTTATTTTAGTCTTACTCTTATAAAGGTCATATTTCCTTTAATATAATCAATATTTCAACTGTTAAGTTCAAGAAAAACAAGAAGTATTATGTATTACGGTTCTTTTAATATTGAGCCATACTGAATCATGGCAAGGTGAAATATAAAAGTCGGTATATAAGTTGAAAAGAGTATGGTCTTTATTTAAAAAAAAAAAACTTGCTAATGTTTCTTTTTTTCTTTTTATAGTAAAATGGTTTCCTTTAATTTGATTGTATCACTTTCCAATAACTATTCTTGATGTCCTCACATGTTTGATTAGATAAAAATGAATCCCTATTAATTTTAGGAATCCACCTTTTCAAAAAGAAAGAGCTACAATATTAGATCCAAACTAAAGTACTTTGCTTCACCACATATTACAGGAAGCCATATTGGTTTCCTGCCATAAGCCAACCCTATCCCAGTAGACATCTCTACATGCATCTTCAAGGCCTTGTATATTCTTTTGAAAGAGTGTAATTTTAAGTTCTTACATTATAATATGAGATTCATGCTTAGACAAATTGGCAAGGTTCAATTTACCATAAGTCTTAGAATAGAAACCAAAGAGGTATAGAATTTGAAAAATATATATAAGAAAACTAAAACTTGTATTTCACAAGGAGTTTGTTATGTCAATAAGTGCCCTGGATAACTTTGTCGGAGAGATACCCAATTCAAAGACAAGAAATATCAATTCAAAGACAAGAAATATCAATTCAAATATAGGAAATATGAAAACCAAAGGAAGACCAAATGAAGCACAAACTAGGAAATATCAAGTCAAATATAGGAAATATCAATTCATATATAGGAAATATCAATTCTTATTGGTATTAATAAAACTGAAAACCGAAGGAAGACCAAATAAATCTCTAAATGAAAATAGAAAGAACACCCAAATATGAAATTTAGCCTCTCATTAGGGTTTTCATATTGGTATAAATAAAACTAAAATATGATAAAAGATCCAACAAAGCTCTAAATGAAAATAGAGAGAACACCCAAATACATATACATAGTAATAAAAAAATATATTCAAATATCTACTTGTCACAACATAAGTTTTTTCAAATCAAATGGTATAAGCTCAACTCTTATATTCAAGTTTAAATTTTGCGTACCAAAATATACAAGTTTATATTCAATTTTAAATGTTGAAATACTCAAAGCCCTAGCTCTGCTATTCTTGTGGTCCCTCCATTGCACATTGTTGATATGCTCAAGTTCTAGAACTACTATTCCCACAATCCCAATGTCATGTGCTATTGAAATACTCAAAGCCCTAGCTCTACTATTCCTGCAGTTCCTCCATCATGCATTGCTAAAATGCTCACAACCCTAGCTCTACTTTTCCCATGATACTTCCAACGCACATTGCTGAAATGCTCAAAGCCCTAGCTTTGTTATTCCTGTGGTTCCTTCATTGAATGCTACTGAAATGCTCAAATCCCTAGCTCTGCTATTCCCACGGTCCCTTTGTCGTGCACTGTTGAAATGCTCAAAGCCCAGCAATCTTTATATATATTTTTCTCATTGAGACCCTAAGAGGGAAATTATAAACCATCCTTTGAGACCTAAGAGGGTAGTTTAAAAAAATCCTTTTAGGGTCACTCTAATACGATGGTTATAAACCTCCCTCTTAGACCTAAGAGGATAGTTTAAAATTTCTCATGTTTTTTAATCACCCTCTTAGGATCTATTAAGACAATTTTTTCCCGTTATTAAAGTCATTTTTGGTGTAGTGTGTGTAGAATGAAGTGTTGTACCACCATTCAACCAATGGAAATCACTTAGCCCACTATGTTGTGTTATCAAAGTTAAAATAGTGAAGGTAGGTTTTCAAATATTTATTGACAATTTTGACTTACCTATCAATTTGTGAATGGTAGGCTAAGCTCATTTGTAGTTGTGTTCCCTATAGTTTAAATAATTATTACCAAAAATAACTAGTGAATGTGGGTTCATAGTTAGACATAATGGATTTTGGCATACCATGGAAGTCCATTAATATTGAAGAAATGATGGAGGCATGGTAAGGATGGGTGAGGGAACAAAAATGGGTATACTTCAAGAGAAGGTCAACCACCACAAGAATGATCAATTTTCCCTCAAATTTAGGAAACCCTTCCATAAAATCTATGGGGATATTAGACCATACATTTTTCAGGATTAGTAATGGTTGTAGAGTACCTAGAGTATGAATCATTTCACCCTTATCGATTGGTAAAATTCATATTCTACCACAAATTGGATATATTTTTTCATTCCCTCCCAATAGAATGATTGTTTGGCTTGCTCATATGTCTTCAAAAATCTTGAATGTCCTATAGTGGGTGAAGCATACATTTCCCTTGTGATGTTCTCATGGAGTGGTGAAGTTTTAGGAACCATAATGCAAGCTTGGTATCTTAATTTTTTTCCATCCCATGAATACCTAATGTGTGAAATGGGATCCCTTTGTATTTATTCCTATAGAGTTTATAATGGTAAGTCCTTGGTTATTTCTTCTTGAAGTTGGGAAACCAAAAGTGGATATGAGAGGGCATACAATGTTTGTCTGATCCTCAAACATACAGTAGCGGGCATCTACCATAATATTTCCCTTCCCTTTATTATAAACAATACCATAATCATACCCCAATAATTTTGAAACCCATTTATATTGTGCTGGAGAAAATATCCTCTATTCCAAAAAATATTTCAAACTCTAATGGTCAGTTTTAATTGAGAAATGCCTCCCAATAATAATAGGTTGTCAATAATTGACATCATGGCGAATGGCCATAATTTTTTTTTTATAAATAGACTTTCCCAAAATAATCTTAATAATTCCTTACTAGTGAAATCTAGAGGTCACTCTTCTTGCATTAATATGACACCAATGCCATGGCTTGAGGCATCTCTTTCAATTATAATTGGTTTGGAAAAATTGAGAGTGGCTAACACTAATGTTAAAATCATGGCTTCCTTAAGATTTGCAAATTTGTTTTCTATTGGAGCTGACCACATAAATGAGTTCTTTTTTAACATGGAAGTTAGCGAGGTTGTTATTTTTCCTTAGCCTTGTACAAATCATCGGTAGTAGCCAATGAGATCCAAAAATATTGAAAGTGCCTTGAGAGTTTGTGGCTAGGGCCAATTTTGTATAGCTTCAATTTTCTTTGGGTCAACCTTACCTCCCTTGTGTGAAACAATATATCCCAAATATTTGACCTACTATATTCTAAAGAAATATTTTGATCATTTGAGAAATAACTAATGGTTCTATAATAGTTACATAGTTTGATCTAAATTGTGCAAGTGCTCTACCCAAGTGCGACGATTGATGAGAATGTCATCAAAGAATACCAAAATAATATTACGAATGAATGGGAGAGACATTGTTCATGAGGCTATGGAATGTTGAAGATGCATTAGCTAGGCCAAAAGGCATGACCAAAAATTTGTAATGGCTCTCATGAGTTGTAAATATTGTTTTTCTCTATTTGTTGACTTAATAACCCTATTTAATTACTTAATTAGTTTTGCTCTATCTCTCTCATTGCTCCTCTAGTCCCTCCAATCATGGACTTATGATTTGGAATACCTTACTAAAAATAGAAGTGTTGTTTTAGAAGTTACTATTTTTACTGATAGTCCCAACAAAGTGTTTGGGTGTTATATATCAGAATGATCAGCTTGACGAGACAATCACAATGGACTAGGTCTCAAATGACTTTTTTTTGCACCCTAAACCTTTTTTTTATTCATCTATTTTTATTCTAAATATTTTTTCACCTAGAAAAATGACTTTCATCTTTTTCGGCAATTATTATTTTTCTTTTTATTGTCAACTATCTCAACTGTTAGATATAATTGCCCTGTTTAAGTCTGACACTATTCTTGACTTTTATTGAAAATTATTTTGACTATTACTAACAATTGTAACTAACATTGTTCCTAACTAAATTGACCCCCAATAATTATCTTTGTCAATAAAGAGCAGTTATAATAGAGTCAATTATATGATAGGTGTAGTCTCCTCAATATGCTCACATTTGTAGTTAGGCTTTTAGTAGGTTTTATGGTTTATTTTAGGATTTGTTTATGATTAAAATAGGATAACTCTAGGTCAAGGTGAGTGCATTGTCCATAGCCCTATGTTATATGACAAGGATAAACAATAATGCTTAGACCAATATTTCAAGCCACTACTCAAGGGGCTTTGACACATACCTTTGAGTGCATTGTCTACCTCTCTAACAATACGAAAAGATAATCTTCTCAAATGTTATGCTTGGCACACTATGGATAGATACACAATCGAAAATATTCTTGTGAGATGTGAGACATTTAGAGGCACCAATCTGAAAAACCCAAAAGGCACCAATCTGAAAAGCCCAAAATCTACAACTTTTATCCTGAAATTCTCATCCAGAAGAATATTAGTGGATTTCACATCCCTGTTAAATACTAGCTGCTCAACATTGTGGAGGAAATCCAAGGCCTGAGTAGTCTCTATGGCAATGTTTAAGCGAATTTCCCAAGCCAAACCTTTAGGCGTCCTTCTTCCATGAAGATGATCGGCCAAGGTTCCGTTTGGAATAAACTCATAAACAAGCAGCAGCACTGCACTCTGTGGATCAGTCCAACCATAAAGCCCAACCAGGTTTGGATGATTCAGAGACGACAAGATCTGTATTTCATTCATGAATTGTTCGATTGGGTTTTCCTGATAAAGCCTCTTTACTGCCTCAGTTCGTCCATCTCGTAATTTTCCTAGAAAGACCGAGCCAAAGCCCCCGATCTCCAAGTTCGTTGTCTTCATGGAAGAAATTTTTGGCCTGCTCAAGTTCATCATAACTGCATATGAAGAGATTACCTATTAGGTTGTACTCTGCTTCCCTCTCGTTTCTTTCACAGCATCCGAAGTTGCCAAGATGACCTCGACTAGAAGTAGTTTTTTACCTCTTCACATAAAAAATAAATAGAAGTACTATTGTGTACTACTGTGGCTGCCAGGGCGACGCCTCCTATAGAGCAACCTAAAAGGAAGGATTATTTCTTGTGAGAAATAAAATTTGCTAGAAACATTAGTGCGTGCTATAGAGAAAGCGATGCTCACCTAGAGGAATAGAAAACTTATTCTTACCTTCAATGAATGAATCATCAATATCGTTAGTAACACAAACTATAGCATTACAGTCTTTATGTTAGAAACAAAAATTCTACGGTTTTGGAGTCTCTTACAAAGCTGGGTAGCGTTGCACTGTCTGAAAGCCAAAATATTGGTGTCGTAAATACAAATCCTCTCTCTTGACTTACAATCCTCACAGCTTTTGCTAAGACTCCATTCTATACGATAAGAAAAGATGAAGAGATGCAGGCCAGAGAGTAGAAATGAATAATAAAGACGATAAGAACTAAAGCATTGGTGAGGCCGGAGTCAATACGCCAAGAGATTTCGTGTAATTATATCTACACGCCATATTAGAACATAAAGTCAACACAACTCTGTGACTGCCTGACAAGTGTCTATCTCTGATTTCTAAATTAATATCTAAATTAATAGTGGACTTCAAAGTCATAAACCCAGTTCACACTTTATGTGTAGGTGCACAGAGATAGGGATGAGGAAACCATGAAAATGGAATCTGCAATAATCAATAAGAGCACGGTTTGAATATTATTATAATCAATTTGTTTTTGTTGAGAAATTTTTACAACAAATTTTTAATGTTGAACATGTTTATTTCAGTCATGGTTTTTCATAAGGTTGAGAGTTAAGTTTATCAATAGGAGATTAACATAACCACACATGCCATGGTTTGAACTACTTCAGAAGAAGAACCAAAAGCTCTGTTGCATGGTCACCCAACACTCCATGAGACACTATAATAACATAATTATTATATAATAAATGTGAGATTTGTTTAAACAATTAAAAATTAATTATATATTAATTGGATTTTGTTACATATAATCTTACATGTAATGTGAGATGGCCGGGTATTTCATTTTAGGCTTGGTTAAAGGATTGTTATAAAAAATATCTCTGTATTAAGAACATCATCCTTTATTAGTTATTTAAGTAATTCAATTTATTAAGAAATTATGGTCTAAGTTGAATGGAAGAATTCAATGGGTCATTGAAGAGCCTAACTAATTTAAAAAAATGAAAGGCTGCTTAAGTTTTTAGGATTGTGATGCATAGTATCAACTCCTAAATCTTGGTATTTTTTTAAACTTCCAATAAAATAAATGTCATATAAACATTTTTAAGAAATAAATTTTTCTTTCATTAGTCTAGTCAATTCAATTTCTTGTATCATTGATTATGGTTTGAACATTTTTACATCAATATTGATATCATCCTTCAATCCACTGATAAAACAACTCTGAAAAGTCCTTCACTAAAAAAGTGATACATAGATAATATTCCAAGCTTTGGCTATTCGGATCTACAGAAGCCAGAGGAAGAAGTTGCATGCATTAGGATTTCGAGTTCTTGGTGAAATATTGCCTCTCCAATCTGGAGTGTGTGTGGGGCACCTCTTAGGGTATTTTTTGCTGCTTTTGTCGACTTTACTTCACCATTTGTTGGATTGAACCTCTTTTTTATGGATGGAGCTCAATCAGCAGCTCCAACTTCTGTTGAAGTTGTAGAAGGGAGCAATGGCACTAAAGGTGAACAAGCAACCATGAAAGTTCATTTTCAAAATTTATCATGAAGTAATATTTCTCCTCTGGACGTTGTTATCCTATTGAGTGAGTGTAATACTACTTTTTATTTTTTGGAAATCCATACACTATTAGGGTATTATCTAGGTCACATCCCTGGTGAGACCCTCCTTCGAAACTGGATCCAACAAGATTGGCATGACGTTAAGGTTGATGGTATCCAAAACCTCACTAAAGGGTTTTTTTGTTTTATTTTGCTAATTGTGCTCAGGCCAAAGAGGTCCTTAATCGTGGGCCTTGGTCTTTTCGTATCTCCTTCTTGAATTTTCAGCCCTGGACCAAGGATTTTTTTATCACTAACGATGTTTCCTTGTGGGTTCTGGTTTGGGTTGAATTCTCTGGTCTTTCCTTGTTGCTCTGGTCTTCCTATCAGAACCTTGTGGCCCCCATTGGTGAACTTATATGTTGTGAAATAGATAAATTATGGCTCACATCCTCAAAATTATTTTTGTGTCAAAGTTGATATTTTTAAAGACCTTAGGGATACTGTTGATGTCCAAGTTGGTGACTATAGTTCAAAAAAATGTGTTACCTACATAAACCTGCCTAACACATGTTATTGTTACCAATCAGTTGCCTATAAGATACAAAATTATCCTTTAATGGTAGATAATATTAAAGCTAAGGAGATGACTACGGTTTTTGTTATCACTAGCTCTGTCCCTGCTTCCAAAGTGGGGCAAGATGAATGGAAGGTAGTCCAAAAGAAGGGTAAGAATAGGAAAAATGTAAACCCTATGACTACTCACAGTAGCTCGCATTAACCCCTTGTGTCTTCTATGTCAACTAGGCATGGTGTGGTGATGGAGCAATATACCATGCAATCGATGAAACCCAATGCTAGGGCTTCACGAATGGTTGTTAATGTACCACTGAATAGTGCTTCCTTTTTTGAAATTGTTACTTTTGCTCGTACTCTATCTTCAAATTCTCTAGTTCTACATATCAATGTGTAGTCTTCCTCAATTTTCATGGAACCTAAACAAGTTTTTATTAATGGTCGAAGATCCCATAGCCCACCTCGGAGAGACTCCTTATTTCACTAGGACAAAAAATATCAAACAGAGTTTTGGAAAGCAGGTCAGAAACATTTTCTCAATAATATTAATGATTCTTTTTCAAACCTTGGAGACACTGAATATGTAGCCGAAAATATAAGTCTTTAATCTCCATGATTTTTTATCATGGAATGTCAGACGGTTGATGAACCCAGTCCATAAATACTTGGTCCGAGATGAGATTAATTTATGCTCCAAGTTTTGTGATAATCCTGACTTTCTCTATCTTCTAGAGATTAAGATTTCTAACTTTATTTTGTAATGCACTTGCCCTTTTCTTTGGTTAGGTTGCTTTTTTTATGCCACCATTCATTCCCCTAGCAGAAGGGAAGTTGTCATTATTTTTGCAGCTATGTGGAAAGATAGTTTTGTCTCGTGGGATGTGGACCCCTCCAATCATGCAATTTGGATTTTACTTGAGGTTGGTGGGTTGTATTTTGGTATTATTAATGTCTATGCCTTCAATGATACTCAAGACAACTATAGCCTCTGGAAGTGGTGTGATTCTTCTTTACCACTTGTTGTTTGGGTTATGCACATAGATTTTAATATGATTGAAAATCCTGAAGACAAGATATGACAAATTCCCATGCAACGGGCTAATAGAGAAAGAGAGGCTTGGTACTTTATGAAAAACAAATTAGGTTTGTTAGACCCCTATTCTTATTTTTATCCCTAGGATTTTCTTGAAAAATTGTGGTATACATGGTCCAATTTCAAGGCTGTCCATGCAAGAATTCTAAGAAGGTTGGATAGAGCCATGCTTTCAGATCATGTGCAATTTTTCTTTCATAGGAAAAATGCTTCAACTCCATTTGTAGAAACTATTACTGGTACCACTACTTCTGACCATTCACCCATTATGTTTAATGTTGTGATGAAATCTCTACCTCAAAGACACTACAAGTCATAATTTGTTTTTCAATACTTCCTTTCTTCAACACCCTTCCATGGTCTGTCATATCTGCAGAGTCTAGAATCTAGTTCCTAGACCTACTGGAGAGTTGGGTTGGATAGAATGGTGGAATGATGCTATTTTTCATACAACTATCTTGCTCTTTACTTTAGGATAAAAGGTTGTGCAATTTAGAAGACATTCTAATGTTGTCCTTCATGATGAGCTTGCCAAAGCTTCTCTCAAGCTTGAGGCCTATCCGTTTAATATTGAACTTCAATCTCATGTTGCCCAACTAAGGCATGAACTTAAACTTTCTAAAATTTATGAGGCTCGGGTAACTTGAATTAAATCCCAACTTCATTGACTTAAAGTTGGTGATAGGGTCACAAAATATTTTTTAAAAGGCTTCGCCCTCCTAGGCAACTAACTCAATTGAAGGCCATTCTCGATATTATTGATGCTTTTTTCAAGCACTATACTAATGTTTCTGCTGCTCAATATTATTTCCATGAGTAGGAGCAAGCACTAGTAGCTTGTATGGTAGTTGTACTAGTTAAGGTTTCAGAGTCTCAAAGAGTCAAGTGTGATAAAATACTCTCTTACATATCTGGAGGATGCATTGTCTCAAATGGGAAATGATAAAGTGCCAGGTCTGGATGACTTACCATGTGAGTTTTACAAGGTTATTTGGGATTTAGTTGGTCTTGATATGCATAAAGGTTATCTAGAGGCTCTTCAAGTAGGATCTTTGGGAGCAACTATTAATAGGGGAAATATCAAATTCATACCCAAGTAAGAGGACCCAGAGTTGATCACTAATTGGAGGCCCATTAATTTTTTGAATGTTAGTTACAAGATCATTGCCAAAGCTTTGGCTCTTCATATTAGGCCTCTTCTTCCTTTGATAGTTAGATCAAAGAAAAATGGATTTATTCAAGGAAGGTACATCCTCAATAATATTTTGGATGTTTGGGAGGGCATGGAATGATCTTGGATGTCAAACCAAAACATGTATTTTATTAATATTGATTTTGAGAAAGCTTATGACCACATTTAATGAAGATTCATTCTTGCTATGCTTAAAGCTTTAGGATTCAGGTCAATTTTTATTCAAACTATTGCTCTGCTATCTAGAGATGCTTCGACTATTCTCAATATGAACAATTCACAGTCTGAAGTAGTGGGCCTTTTTAGGTCTGTTCAACAAAGGCATCCTATTGCTCCCTCTTTATATGTGCTTTTTGTTGAAGCCTTCGACTATCTTTTAGCTACTCAAGCTTCTGCAAGTATTATTAAAGAAATTGCTCTTTTGAATGATCAAAGATAACTTATTAATGGTCACTTTGCTGATGACTCCTTTCTTACTATAAGGAAAGACGAGCAATCTATTTATAATGCTCTATTGTTTCTGAACACCTTTTACACAGCCTCTGGTTCTAGCATTCAATAGAAAAATACCACCTGCTTTAGATAGTCTCCCTTGCCTATGCCACCTTGTCTTCAAGGGTGTCATTGGAATTGGATCCATCTTGGAAATTTTTTTAAGTTTTTTGGTATTCCTTTTGCCTTTCAAGGCTCACCTGCTTAGTTTTGGAATTATGTCCTTCAAAGAGTTGAAAAGAAACTTGATTTTTTGGCTTACTAAGAAGCTGTCATTAGCAAGTTTTCAAAAAAGGTATTATTACAATAGCTGATTTCTTTTCTTACCAAACCAGGGATTGGATCCCATGGAATAAGTTCAAACACACATTTAGGTTGAATGGTGTGTACAAATATACTTATGATGTTGTTATTGCTCTCACTCCTTTTTCTATGTTGCACAAGATTGGTGTGCACTCATAGCATCCTTGGTGGTCAGATTGGATATGGCATGTTGACAATACTTTGCTTAATTATAAGGCTTATTTAGGTATAAATGGTTATCTCCTCATCTTCCTCTGGTACCTAAGCCCAATCAGTGTTGGGACTTATTTTCTACAAGGACTAGATTTAATTCTATATTTTAGAATGTTTGCGCTAATTATGTTGAGCCCAAACAATATTTTTTGCATGGAGCTTGTTGTGTCAAGGCCTTCCCTTGGGGGAACATTTGAAGCACCTTGGAATTCCTGATACTAAATGTCTTTTTTATGGTATACCCATGTCTTGTACTCACTTATTTTGAAATTGTAGAAGGTCCAAGCAAGCTTGGGAATGGGTTGTTTCCTTTTTTTCTCCATTTACAGTTGCAAGAGCTTTTTAGCCCTAAGCTCTTCTTGGGGACTCTTTTACTTTGTCTCTCCCACTTTTTAAGTGTGGAAATTTTTTAGGATTAGCCTGCCCTTTCATATTTGGAAGGCTCATAACAGAATTGGTTTTAAATAGTATACACCTTCTACCACATTTACTCATGCCAAAAAATTAGAAGTTATTGATGATATGTGGCTACAAATATGTACTCAATCCAGCAAATTTACTATGGAGTTGGATCACCTGCAAGTTCTTCTGATGCATTGGGTCAATGCTCCATGTACAGTCAACCAAATTCCCCTAGAGCACTCTTCTCAGGAGAATTTTTCATCCTACTCTCACCGTCGACCTCCGTCATATGCAAGAAGTGCTCCTACATACAGGAATGGGTCCCAACCCTTGTCAGTCAAGAAGCAACCTAATGTTGAAATTGCTTGTTTATCCTATCAGGTTGGGGGTTGGGATGATGTTCACCCATTTTCACCTAATCTAGTTGTTGGTTAGAGTAATGATGGTATGAATGCCTTAATCACGATGCAGAGGAGTGTATTCCCATCCCATAATCACTAGAATTTTATGCAGAACAGCATGCCAAGGCTCATTATTATATATGATATGCTTTCTTTGATGTAATGATTATAAATGATCATGATTGCTAAACTTATGTTTTATTGGTAGCTTTTTTTCCTAACCCTTTTCAATGAGGGTTAGTTTGATTCCCCATGGGGTGTGTTAACCCACCTACATTTGTTTTTATTATTGGAAATAATTTTATCTTAATTTAATGTCAATTTGCTTTTCTCATCAAAAAACAATCATTCACTAAAATCCCTTGTCTTATTAGCTAACTTCTCAAACCGAGTTAGATATTCATGAACAATATAGGTCTATTTTAAATTGGTTAAATATCTTATAAAATCCTCATACTCATTGGGGCTAAAAAAAATAATTAATTGGGATTCAAATTCTTCCCAAGAAATAAAGGTCAGGATTCATATGTTGCACCCATTGATACCATTACAGGGATTTAGATTCAAAGTTAAAGGGTTCCATTTTGATCCATAAGTATCATGATATATTGTGAAATTTAAAAAATTAATATTCCCAACACAACCAACTATTAGGTCCTTTCTATTAAACTTGAGGAAGTATAATTTGGGTATTTTATACAGGTCATTATTATTAAAAAGAGCATGATGTAGTTCCTTGTTCATGTTTCCTAAATTGTCCACCATTCCTTCATTGTTAATTTATTGGTGTAAATGAGTGGCTACTTATAAATACCTTTCAACCTCATGGATTTTTTTCTCACTATCCATTTTTACTTTAATCTATTAAAATTTCAAGAGTTTCATATGATCTTTCAAATGTTTAACTTCTTTTCCAAACTGGTTTTATAAGTTAGTAAGTTGTTGACTTAATAACCATATTTGTTCACTCAATTAGTTTTGCTCTATCTCTCTCATTTCTCCTATAGTCCTTCTAGCCATGGACTTGTGATTTGGACTACCTTGCTAAAAATAGAAGTGTTGTTTTAGTAGTTACTATTTTTAGTGATGGTCCCAGAAAAGTTTTTATCAAAATAATCAAAATGAACAGCTTGAAATAGTTGCAGTCTTACTGTAGTGATAAAGGTTTTGACCTCTCTTTGGGAGGCTCAAGGTTCAAACCCCACTCAGTATGAGGGGATCGGGACCCCTCATAAAAACCTATGTAAAACTTATTGAAAAAATATCATCTTGAAGAGACAATCATAATGAAGTAGGTATCAAAATAACAATTTTTGGCACCCTAAACCTTTTTTTAGTATGTTAATTTTTCTTTTAAAGCTTTTTCACCTAGAAAAATACTTGCATCTTTGTCCTTGATAATTTTTTATCTTATTGTTATTTTCAACTATCTCAACTATTACATACAATTGGTCTGTTTGACTTTGTTCGTAACTATTACTGATAATTGTCTTGGCTACTATTGACAACTACCTTGTTTGACACTATTCTCAACTTTTACTGATAATTATTTTGACTATTACTAATAATTGTTCCTGAGACTATTCTTGACTGTTATTGATCTCTCACAATTATCTTTATCAATCAAGAGCAGTTAAAATAGAGTCAATTATGTGATAGGTGGTCTCCTCAATATGCTCACTTTTGTTGTTAGAATTTTGGTATGTTTGACAACTTGTTTTAATATTTGACATATGATTGAAACATCTTAACTCTAGGCCAAGGTGTGTGCATTGTCCATAGCCCTATATTATACCACAATTACAAAAAATAATGCTTAGACCAATATTTCAAGCCACTACTCAAGGAGGTTCCACCCATACCCTTGAGCGCACTATCTACCTCTTTGATAGCATGAAGGATAATCTTACCGACTGATATACTTGGTGCACTATGGATAGATACATAGTCAAAAAACTTCCTATGGCTAAAGGTCTCTCCTAAACCTAGGGGGTTCTCCCTATATACCTAAAAGTACATGGGAGATCAAGTTCATATATGGGTGCTATTTGAGACCTAGGTTATGGATTTTGAGTACCTATAACTTCATTAGATATTTTATGAGCAATCTAGCTTAGCTAATGATGACTGTTTCTCTATGATATTTTAAAAACCCCATCATTAGGTCTCTAACATATTAAACTAAAAGAAACAAAAAAAATAACTCAATTTTTCTATGTAGGATAATAAGCAAGAAAAAAATTACACCTAACATGTTAGAATGGTAAGACACAAACTATTTGCATTGTAGAAGAACACGGTCCTAAAAAATGCTCTAATACCACTTGCTAGGAACCTTGTAATAAAAATAAGGCATATCCACATGATATGGCAATAATAATATAAAATAAAGTTGGAATTAATAATATTGCAATATAAAATAAAAATGCAACAAATTATATTGTAAAAATCAATAACACATCACATAATCATAGGCCTCTTCTAAAAGGTAACCTCTTTAAAATTGGAGCTTTGATAGAACAAAATATGAGATATCTCTTCTCTTGTTCCCATGGCTCTTTTATAGACTTTGACTACTCTAACCCTAATGCTTAAAAAGTTTCGATCCACATGCAAATAAAACTTGAACTAATAACTTAAAAATAATTATCATTATATATTTATATAAACCCATAATAAGTGTTCAAAGTACTACATACGTAAACAATTATAAATAACATTAGAATGAAATACTATAGATTCTATAAACTCTTCTATTCCTTACCCACAAAAACTATTTCTATTTCTACTTAGACCAATATGCTTGATTCGCTTATATGTGATCAGAACTAATTCAAACTTATGTGGCAAAATTTTAATATTAAGATGGCATTGACAGCCTCAAAAGTATATGCTTGGATCTTGGACAGTTCCATTTTTTTCCGTTTTTGACACCCTTTCAAATTTCATTCGAAAGTTTTCTTTTTAACCTTTTGGGCATTAATAGCTTTAAAATAAATGTAAACTATATCCAAATTCCTGTTATAGTAGAATAAATTTTATATGCAAAGCATCAAATTTTTTAATTAAAAAATTAACATAAAACTATAGAGCGGTTTATATGTTATTGAAAAATAAACCTATAAATACTATTTAAAACAATGCAGTGGTTGATAAGGTTGACTGAAACATTAATTAGCATACTACAAAGACAACAAAAGTATGAAATAGAAACCTGTATGAATTTCTTACAGATAACGCATTTACTGACTGTCCGTTGGTTTACAACAATGCCTATAAATCAGGTGGTTGTTCAGTTTATAAGCAAATTATGTTTCATATAACCTGCATAACTTTTTTTCAAATTGAGTTTCATATAACCTGCATAACTTTTGTTCAAATTGAGATTATGAAAGTTTGGCTCTCTAGGAGTAGGGAAAGAAAATAGTAAGTAGGAATTAACATGGCATATTCAAGAATGCCATCAATAGTTAAAGGTCTAGATACCCAAAGAAGTTTCTTGAAACTTGTTGGGTATGTAGGTTTGTTACACTCCAGATAGGAAATCTTGAAACCTCTTATTTCTTATTCATGTAACCAATTCAGGGTTCTTACCCGTGTTGTCTGTAACCTTTTTTTCAATCTAAGTCCAGGCTTGAAAATGCACTTGGTGTAGGGTTCTGAAGAGGAAGTGCATACACAGATCAACCCTTTTTAAATCAGTTTCTTTATAAATATATTCAGATCGCACGTGAAGGGAGGAAGATTTTGGTTAAATTTAGATGTTACATTGCGTTGCAGAAGCAATAAGTTGACAACAGACAACTTAATGGTTCGTAATGACGCCCTGTGTAGTGTTTGTAGATGATAACCATATTTTCCTTTCCCTTGATGGAAGCAATTACTCAATGTGTTCGATTATTTGACTCAGCTTTACATATTTGGGTGGTCAAATAAATTTTAAATCGTAGATGTCTTGACGTCGAAAGGAGGTGGAAAGCTCGCGCAGTGTAGTGCTGAGTAAAGGACAAATCGGCCTTCTCAAAGGAGATCAAATTTGGAGGCATGACTTCACAGCGGAGGAAGGCTAACCAACAGGAAAAAAAAGTGGGTCCTCAATTTATTTCAACTTCTTTAATATTTTTTTTTTAAATAATTTGAAAAACTTGTATTAAGATAAAAATTATTTATAAGTTGGGATGAGATTTTTCCCAGCTTTAGCTAAAGAGAACACATATTTACAACAGTAAAATAAGATTTGCATTGGAGCCAAATCTCTTAAACCATATTTTTACAATGGTTGTTCATCTGTTTACAATTGTAAAAGATCTACATTGGAGCACAAATCTCCTAAACCATATTTTTGGAATGATAGTCCAAATTAGCTAAACACTAAATTTGCTTACCAACCTGCCTAATCATCTCATACTCGATAGCCATGTCACTGTGCCATTAAATATCATAACGGAATATGAAGAGATTGTCGATTAGGTACTCTGCTTCCCTCTCTTTTCTTTCACAGCATTCGAAGTCACCAAGATGACCTTGGCTAGAAGTAGTTTTCTTCCTCTTCACATAAAAAATAAATAGTAGTACTCTTGTGGCTGCCAGGGCGACGCCCCCTATAGAGCAACCTAAAAAGAAGGATTATTTCTCGTTAGAAATAAGAGTTTCTAAAAACATTAGTGCATGCTAAAGGAGAGGTATTCAAGTGAACGAAATTGTGACATAGGAATATATTGTTGGAAATAAATATTTTGTATAAGAACATAATATTACATAAACAGGTTAGAAAACAAGATCTAGGAGTAGTGGGGATAGAGGTATCCTGTTGATAGATTTCCATCAGCCAGTGCAATGGGGACAGAGGTCTCCTGTGGATAGAGGTCCACTAGCCAGAGAAGTGGTGATAGAGGTCTCCTATGGATAGAGGTCCACTAGATAGAGTAGTGGGCACAGAGATCTTCTATGGATAGAAGTTCACCAACCAGAGGAGACAGGATAGAGTTCTCCTATGGAGAGAGATCCACAAACCAGAGCAAAGGGAAAAAAATTATCATGTGGAGAGAGATCCACGAACCAGAGTAAAGGGGAAATAGTTCTCCTATGGAGAGATATCCATGAACCAAAGCAAGTTGAAATAGTTCTCCTATGGAGATAGATCCACAAACCAGAGCAAAGGGGAAATATTTCTCCTATGGAGAGAGATCCATGAACCAAAGCAAGGGGAAAGAGTTCTCGTGTGGGGAGATATCCATGAACTAGAGGATAGGGTATTGGTGTCTCCTTTGGACATATATCCATAAACATTGTAATAGGGAATTGATTCCCAAGAGATTTGTTGAGAAAATTTAGAAGAAAGATTTTCTTCGTGGACGTAACCCACATTGGGTGAACCACATTAAATTTTTGTCTCTCATGTGTGTGATGAATTGTGTATTGCTTTGATTATTGTTATTGATATTGTCATTGATAATATTGGATAATATAGTTTGGGAAACAAAAGTAAAAGTTGATCTTATATTGTTCACCCCCTCTTAGTATAAGCATGTGTTCTTCATGTCAAATTTTTGTTATAATAACATAACATAGTTGGTTGAAATTACTATAATAGCATATATTTTTATTAGTATTTGAAAAGTGTGAGAAACACTTACAACCAACTCTTAGGGCTAAGCATTCTTATCCAGTCATGACTCCTCGTAAGGTCGAGAGCTAAGCTTATCAATAGGGAATTAACACATACTCACACACATGTGGTTTGAACCTTAGACCTCTCAAAGAAAGCCAAAATCACGAACCGTTGCATTATTGCGTCATCCCCTGAGACACTATAATACCATAATTACTATATAATAAATGTGGGACTTGTTTAAACAATTAAAAAATAATTATATATTAATGCTTTATATATATATATATATAAATATATATATATATATATATATATATATAAATATATATATATATATATATATATATATAAATATATATATATATATATATATATATATATATTGGTAATTTATTTTTTGTGCAATCATAGTCTTACATGTAATGTGAGATGCACATTTCATTTTAAGTTTGGTTAAAGGATTGTTATAAAAAATATTTTTTTGTTTTGGTAGATAAGATACTATAGAATTAATAGCGGGTTTTACAAGTTGACCCAAAAACTTTTACAAAAATCAGCCCAGGGCTATTGATGAACATATCCTTACTAAGGATCCTATATATGTAAAATCTACATTCCGCCAAAGCCATTACATCCAGTAAGGCACATAGCCTGTTATCAAAAAGAAAATTCCCATACAACATTTTGGGTATACCCCGAGAAAACACACATGCATCATAATTACAAAAAGAAACAGACATGGATCCCTTCCTTGAGACAATGGAGAAACAAAAATCTGTAGACACACATAGCAAAGTACTGAAAAAAACTCTCATAAGCTCTGTATTGATAGTTACTCTTAATAATACTTTGGTAATTGCTTTCTTTCGTATATGACATGCTTTGGTACCACATACTATCTTGGCCAATCAGCCTTGGATAAGTGAACCTGCTGGCTATATTTATGGCAATGGCTATCTGGTGGTCCACGTGGCTTTGGTTTGAAGTCTTATATTGTCATTTATTTCCTTCCCTATGATTATCAACCAACCTCAAATTACTAAGATGACTAGGAGCCATGTTATCTAACATGTGACTGTCCCCATTAGTCTTTGTGGTATTTCCAAGCAGCATCCACGAAGACTGACAGCTCAGATAATTTTTATTGTGAGTCCAATTCAAAAAAGAGACAGGAATACTCCTATCCCTCGAACTTACAGTGCATTCCTTGTTGGTAAATTCAACTTCATTCTTGGCATTCTTGTTGAATGAGCTCCTCTAATTCACTCGAGACATTGTTTTCCCATTTGAAAAGTCCGTCACCATTGAAACTCAAATTGGCTAGCTTATCAACAATTTTGTTAGCTTCCCAAAAGACATGTTGGGCTTTTCTGTCCTGTATTCATTGGAAAAGGATCCTAGCCTCTTCAACAATTGTTTTAATCCTCTAAGGAGGTGTTTTCCAATTATTGAGGAGATTTATAACATGCATAGAGTCTCCTTCTATGATCAAATTGCCTTCTAAGTCTTGAGTCATTTGAAGGCCTCTCCACATAGCTCTAGCTTTAGCTTTGTTGTTCGTCCTTGTTCCCAAATATTCAAAAAATGCAAGCATCATATTCCCATTATGATCTTGCAAAATGCCACCAGCGCTTGCTTTGTTAGGATTGTCCTTAGTCGCTCCATAAAAATTAAGCTTAAACCAACCCGTAGGAGGTGGAGACCACTTAACATTGGCTTTGGGGTTGACTACCCTAGGCATAGACTCATCTAACAAAGTTAAGCTTAAATATTGAGCAATCGTGGTCTCTTGCAGATGAGTTTTATAGCTATCAAAAGGGATAAGGTTCACATTCTCGTTGGCAAAGGATAGGATCCTGGAAATGATAGTTTTATGATCATGGATAGACTCATTAAAGACTCTATGGTTCCTTTCTAACCACACCTACCAAAGATAGTTATTGAGACAAATTTTCCACATGTATCTAAGTCTTTGGCTTGAAAAGGGGTAAGGCCATTGGATGAACAAATCAAGTACAGTGGTCTAAAAAATATATCTATATTAATAACATTGTATTTTATTAGTTATTTAAGTCATTCAATCCATTGTTAATTGTGGTCTAAGTTGAATGGAATAATTCAATGGATAATTAAAGAGCTTAACTAATTTAAAAAATGAAAGATTACTCATGTTCTTAGGATTGTGATGCATAATGCCAACTCCTAGATCTTGACATATTTTTTAATTTCTAAAAAAATAAGATATCATCGTTATGACTCAAAAAATTAGACCTATTCATGACAACAATACCACCTTCAATGTCATGGCCACCATGGAATCTTCCTTGTCATAGAACTAATGTATATGGTGCCCACACTATCAAGTAGAGACATATATAGTGCCACCATCCTATATCATCACTATACATGAGAATCTACACAAAGCATCCTTTTGACAAAGTTACAATTGTGATTGTTTGATCTTGTCACTTGATACATAACTGACTAGTGTTGTATCTAGAAGAGATAGATGGATATTTTTACTACCATTTTTTGAACAATTTTTTAAATTTTTTTTCTCTTTTAACTATTTTGTAACTATTGTACATCATATATAGCTTAGAAATATAGTAAATCACTTCTTCCTCTACATATTGTATTTATTTATTCCTTATATCATCCTATTTTGAAGACCGTGTTGTCCCTATAATTTTTAATATTTTACTAAGCTACTCCTTTTATTACATAATAAAAGAGAATGCATGTGTCCCATACACAACATACCTCACATAACTAAGTAGTTGTATTGTTGCAAATATTGCTATATTGGCCTTTTGTTCAACATCATGTATATATTCACATTATCTATAGGTAAATTATGCCCTATTTTTTTTCCTAAGTATGAAACATAACTTACTTCACACCACAAACTATTTAAGAGGAATTGAGCTCCATGGCCCCATATTTTGGGCCCTGCAATGAGGATCATTAATTTCTTGTGGAAACACACCTTGAGGTAACTTTGGTACATGAGGTCCTCAAAAAAGTGAGCATGCTTCATCTACCTATAAATGATACAATAAAACTACAAAGTCATTACTTAAGCTTAAATGGAGGGAATATAATCTTTTAATTGACATATTTTTCAAGTATATTAACTACATCTTAGATTTCTAGGAAATAGAAAACAATGATAAAAGAAGAAGAATGCCATCATGAGTTTTTCAAAATAAAAAATAATACATGAAAATTTGTGATGCATATACTATAATCTACTAGTAATTTCTACAAGTCCATTGATTTAACGTAGTTGCTAGGTATTATCATATGTTTTCATAAACTTTTTAAAAGGTAATCTTCCCTTGGATATTTTGGTTTATGGAAATCTTGTTTCATTTTATGGTGAGAATAGTTTTCAATGGATTTTCTTAAGTAGTTTTGTGTGGATTTTAGATTCAATTTTATTGCATTGAAATTATAAAAAAAAAAAAAAAACTATAGTATTTTCTATGTTGTGGGTAGCAACATAATTATTACTGTTTAAATTATATTTTGGCTTATTTTGACTTAGTTAAATTGTAGATTGAAAGATCTTCACCGCATCATATTTGGAAATTAAAGGGACGTAGAGCTTCATTTATATGCATTGACTATTATAAAGTGAGGAGTTTGTGAATTCTAAAGGTTTATGATGCCTGCAAATCAAGTTGTTATCATTGTTTTGGTTCCACTCTTAGCAACAATTTAAGCATGTTGTTTTGAATTATTCTATTCAACTATAATTTGGGTTTTTAGATATTGATTACATCTTGCTTTTGAATATTTGACATTTTATTTTGTTGGGATATTAAAGAAGTAAATGCAAGGACTCCTTTGCATTTATACTTTAAAAATTATATATTTGTATTAAAACATTCTCATGGTTAGAGGAAACATAATGTTATATGTTTTATGGCTTGCAATAATTTTATAATAAAGGTAAAGGTTGTAGAAACCTAAAAATATCACATTATCCCTTGTGTAGTGCTAATGGTTGATTAATTTACAAAACCCCTCAAAATTTGCGTGATTTACCTAAAATCACTATTCATCCACTTTAGCCCCTTTGCCCTCCAAATCCCTCTCCTATGCTTATATCTTGGTCATCATGCGACCACCCCTCTAACCTAGCCTAGGGCCACCTCACCCTAGTCTACCCTTTGACTAGCCTAGCATCCACCTAAGCCTAGTCTACACTAGCCTACCCATGGTCAACCTAATCCTAGTATACCTTAACTCTTTCTCCCCACATCCCTATCCTCATTCAATGCTATAAATGACATTTGAATACTTTCCCATTCAAGGCATTGATGATTCATCATCCACCATGCCACTTACGAGTGAAGACTTTCCTCCCCCGTGCATTTATAAGGTATGGTGCACCCATGTCCATTTAATGCATGTGGGTGGATGAGGACTTTCCTCCATCCAAGGGCATTCATGAGGCATGGTGCTCACCTCCACATCATAGTCCACCTCATAGGACACCTTAGCCTCTCTATCCTTGGCTAATTCTATAAATAGAAGGCCATTTCCTCCAATTCTAAGGATCGCATATTTGCATAATCAAACTCTACAAAAATCACCCTATATTCCATTGCACACTAACTCTCATTGTTTCCAATCCCCATGGATGCTTTGTATGCTTCTATTTACCTCCTTTTTTATTATAAATTTCTTGCAGGTGTATATTTAGAAGGCCACCAAACTCGAGCAAGAGCTTCTATAGAAGCATTAGAACCACCTCTCCAAAATAAGTTTTTTTTTTACTAACACAAAGTTGATCATAAAGATATGTATGGTCAAACTGGACTATACCCATGCGATAGTTCCCTCTAGGGACCTCTTCCATCCAGTTACAGACTAGTAGATCACAAAATTAGGTAACTATCATAGTTTTTTATCTATTTTGACATTTACTTCGGCATTGTAATCATGCAATAGAATAGTTTCTCTTTCATTTTATCTTTACCAATTAGGTTTTGATTAAGATAGGCCCATAGTTGCTACTAATTCTCTTATTTGGGTTATCTAGGTTTAGAGGACCTTATAAACTAGTAGTGGAATGAGTGCAGTAAACCCACTCCCCTTTAGGTGTCCATAAAAGACTCCTACGATGTCATAACAACATTTTGTAAAGGGATTCTTCACTAGAAGACCCTACTTATAATCCAAGGGAAAATTTTATATAAGGATTGATTTTGTAACACTTCCTTTAGCATCAACGAAATGACACATTTTCTATGAGCACATTTTGGTAGTCATGATGGGACATGAATCCACAATTATATTTTTGTTAGCTTCTTATCTATCTCACTAAATTTTTCTATAGTTATTTGTGTTTTAGGTACAAAATCTAGCATAGACCCTCCAAAACCTCAATATAGCAACTTAGGTCCAATGTAGAAACCTCTTTTGGTTTGTCAGCTAGAACCGTACATAGGGGTACAACAAATTCAATCGTATGGATTCATACGATTACTGAAGAGCTCTAAAAATTGGGCCCATTCAAGGAAAGTACCTATTTATACAAAACAATCACAACTATCATAGTTGTCATAACAACCATAATCATTGTAGGTAGGTATAAGGTTGTGTCTTTTGCCTCCCCATCATCAAATTGCCTTCTTAGGCCAAACCACTACACTAAACAATATCCTAAGGTGTAATTAATCACCTTCCAACCACTCATAGTCAACAAAATTGGTTTTATTTTCATTTTGTAACTTTCATTTAACATTTTAGCCTTAGTTTCCTTTGATATACATTTCAAAGAAATTTAACTTTCTATCCTTCAATTTTATAGGAAAATTTTACAAAAATATTTTTTTTGTATCAGACAAACCAACAATAGAGAAAGCCTCCAAAACCCCACCATTTTTTATCATACAGACATGTATAATCAAACAAGACTACACAAACCCAAACAGTAATTTCTAAACAACAAAAACTAGCAATATATTGCATGTCAAACATTCTAGACAACATTCAAGCAACTTAGGACCATAGGTGAACACTTATATCATTACTTTTTAGAAAAAAAAATTTCCTATTGCAAAATCAAAACTTGTTTTATAAATCTCATTTCAAAAGACTCCAAATTGCTTTGGTCATCTTTCAAAATTGCACAATTTACTTTCTTGTTTTGCAAAAGGTCCCAAAGTGCTTTGGTCATCTTACAAAAGTATTAAATTTATTTTCTTGTCTTTCAAAATGCACCAAATTGTTTTGGTCAAATTTAAAAAGCATCTAAGTTCCTTTCTTGTTTGTTTTCCAAAATTATATTTCATTTCATCGCATTAGCATAGCTTCATTTTCAAGGATGATCCCATTTTGAGTTCTTTGTTTGTGCTTATATCCTAGTCTTTTCAGTAGCATAAAATAACCATTTGCATAAGGCTTGAAGGAAGTCCCAAATTTATTTGCCTCCATGAGCTAAGACATATTTTGATCCAACTCATACATAAATCTCTAAGTAGGCAACTGGTCATAACCATAATCAACATATCTTGACCAATGTAGTTTTATTTATGACCAAGTAAATCATAGGAGTAGGTCTTACTTCAAAAGAAAATTAATTTTATTGTATTGCTTAAAAAGCATTTAATTTTCTATGTTTTACTTCAAAAGAACTTTACTTTTGTTGTACTTCAAAAGCATTTACTTTACGTGTTTTGCTTCAAAATAATTTAATTTTTTGTGTTTTACTTCAAAAGCACTTTACTTTCATTGTATCACTTCAAAAAAAATTACTTTACGTGTTTTACTTCAAAATTATTTACTTTTCATGTTTCACTTTAAAAGCACTTACCTTTTTTTAGTAGGTAAGATAATTTAATTAATTTTTGGGTTGAAGGGACCCAATCCCTAATACATAGGGCATTAAAAATGCCAATAGTACAAAATTTGAAGCATCCCAAAGTCACAGGGATGAACATGAAGACAACCAATAGCCTATAAAAGCCTTATACAAACTAGCTCCAAGAACTAAACAAGGAGATTAAAATAAACATATAGACTTGAAACCATGATTAGGGGAAACAGAATCACCACGTAATTCAAAATTTCATGAGAAAACCATCTGCCAACTACCCCACTCCCAGTACTATTGGGAATCATCTTCATCCTCTTGTTTAACAACAATGTTCTAACCCTTTGCAGGGAGGACATTGATGGTAGTCGAGAGTTCATGGAGA
The DNA here is from genome assembly GCA_028583015.1 of Wollemia nobilis. NCBI lineage: Eukaryota > Viridiplantae > Streptophyta > Pinopsida > Araucariales > Araucariaceae > Wollemia > Wollemia nobilis. Next base: position 819,979 of record JAQPPZ010002486.1, on the reverse strand, counting down.
TCCTTGATGGTGTGTGAAAATATGATGCATGCCTCCCTGACTATATTAGCTACTGTTGTGAGTTGCTCCACTGCTCTGGGAACGTGATCGATGGTTTTGGTTCAATGCGCATCATTAGCATTATACATGTCATCTTCCTCATCATCTAAAATGACCTCGGGCATGGGTTGGGATATTTCAACACCCTTCCTTTTTAGGCATCATGAAATTCTATGAGGAGAGGGTCAAACAACTTTCCTTTTTCTCCTCAAGGGTCTTCTTTTGGCTTCAACAGTACGGTACTCCACTGGGGTTGAATCCTTGGGCTTGGGCGGTGGACTTTCCTCATTTTTGATGTTGGTTTGATTGGGATTGAAAACTTTTGGGAGACCATAAAAAGGGGTATAATACTATAGGGGCACTTCAAAAAATATTTTTTAGGATAGGGGAGCAGTGCTAGAGGGCTCAATTGGGGGATTTGGATCATGGGGCTCAGGAGAGGGTATGGTGATTAGAGGAGACATAGAAGGTTTAACTACAGGTTGGGACAAGAGAGCATGTTTGTAAATAATGAGGAATAAACCTTGGTGTGAAAGATACTTGGATGATTTATTATCCCTATAGTTTTCTATGGTAAGGCTCATGGACCAAAATAGAAAGTCAAGAATGCTAATGGGCTTGATGTCATGCAGATGAATTACAAAGGCACGGTGGAAGGAATGGAGGGGACTGTTAACATTATCCACTATGATATACTACATAATGGGGATAATGACAAAGTCCCAGGGATGAAGGAGAGAGGAGCAGACAACTCCCCCCTTGACACAATTTAAATCCTTACCTTTATCAAGAAAGTTGTTAGTTTCTTCTTTGAAATTATGTTAGTCCTATTTCACCACCTTGCCCTTGGAAGACAACCCAAAAATTTTAGCCAAAATATGGATGTTTACCTCAATTTGGATCTCTCAAATCTAAACTATATCGTCATTCCATGAACTGATGAACTCGCTAGTGACACCCTCATCCATGCCACTGAAGAGCTTGAAGAAGGGAATGAATCCCTTGGCTCCAAGAAAGGCTTCAGCAATAGGTTCAAGATGCAACATGAAAGGCTCAAGAATGGTCATTATGTTGAATAGGTAGTAGTATTAAAAGCACCAAGATAGATACACAGAGGAAATGATGCTAATCAACAAATAAACTTTCTCTAGAATGCGGTGGATTAAGGAGTGCCAAAGACCGCAGTGGAAGGGATTACAAGATAGGAAGCACTTTTTGATGCATTTTGTAATTCTAACCATAGGATAATAATACTGGAATACCTCAGCTAGGGTACGAGAAAGGGAAATAGTATGGAAAATGATGAGGAAATGAGGGAAGATAGGGTAGAAGAACCTAGCTAACAAAGGAATAAACAAGGTAATGTTGAAAATACCTCAAAAAGAACCCCTCCACATGCTTTGGTAGAAAAAAAACATTTCCTTGCCCTCCATTGTGAAAAGAATGCCCTTTTTCTTTACAAAATAATTTCTTGCATGGACAAAAAAAATGTCAATTTTTTTTTCTTTGACAAAAAAATATCTTGTTAAATTCTTGCTACCAAAAAATTTTGTAATTTCTTGCTTTTGACAAAACAAAATGTAATTTCTTGTTAGCAAAATTGCTTTTCGGTTAAAAAAATAGGGGTGGATTGTGCTCAGCACCCGTGGGATTCGATATCACAACCAACATCGAGCAAATACTATGCAGCAACCAATCCGTCTAACAGGCGAATGAGAACAAAGAGATAAAAAATCCCTTATATCATAATCTTCGTTAGTGGACGAAGAAAAAAAATGTTGAAACCCCGCCTCTAAGGGATTCAAACCAATGACCACTGCCAGCACACTGAACATAGAAATTGACCAAGCTATTGAGCCCGTTGGAAGGATAATTACACCACCATATTGTTAACATAGTGGAGACAATGAAATTTTAAAAACATATATAGTAGGATATATCCCACACGCATCCTATCGATATGTTTTGCATAGTTTTTAAACTAAGAGGTAACCTTACTTGGGTGACTACCTTTGGGTGGTTACCTTTCCACCCTTTTGCCTCCACTAGCCAATAGAAATTTTCCACGTGTATCCCATCCACGTCAGCCTGTTCACATCACCCTATGAATCTTTGCCAAGTGTCCTCTTAGGATTCATGCCTTGCCAAGTGTCTTTTGTTGGTTCTGTCTCATTCGCCTAGTTTGAGTAGTATCTGGTCACATTCATTTTGTCTTCTATTTTTATCAGTCCTCTGTGATCAAGCATATGGTTTGTGTCGAGTGTCAGTTGAGGTCTGTGTCATGCGTCTATCAATCTAGGTCTGTATCGAGCATTTGTTGAGCATCTTCCAGTCCTTTGTAGCATCAGTCCTTGATTAAACCTCATCTATAGCTTCGGTCCTCCTTTATCAAGCCTCGGCCAAAACGTCCACATATCAACCTTACTCTGGTATGATATTACGAATCAAGCAGTAGTTGATATTTCCAAAGAACAATGGTTAAGTACAATGCTTCATCGGTTCTAGGTGGTTAATGAACCACCTGATTAGTTGCACAAACTACCCACCTAACACCTAATTGGAGAGCGCATAGATGGATGCGCTATTTTACTAAATAATGGAATATTGCTAATAGGTCTTTCTAGGAAAATTATGATATGGATGAACTACGACAATAAAGAGGTAACGGTTCCTACCGTTGTCGAATTGGCCTATCAATGTCTTACAAGAGATAGGGACTATAGACCAGACATGAAGTCAGTCATAGCTCATCTTGAGGACATCCAACAACAATATGGAAGTAGTTCAAATAAACCACAAAATTCCCTAATGATAGAATCTGGTTCCACCACTATCTCCAACTTTTGTACACAAAGAGTGGCCCATCCTAGCTTTTGAAAAGACTACACAATTCCTTTTTGGCATAGTTTAGTATGCTATATTTATTGTTATTGTTATTGATTGTAAATCTTCTATGTAACATAACCCACATTTGTTCTTCATTTGTAGCTTCAATGTTGTGCACTACTCCCTCCAATAACACTAAAATCCTCCACATATGCTACTTCAATTCACTTTTTTTTTTTCAAATAACTTAGTAGGGCAGAGAGAGGTGTTTGGGAAATCATTTACGGAAGCACCATGGTAGACATAGGAGTGTAATGCAAGTGGAAACGTATGGGTGTTTCAACCTCCTATACATATTAGTTGAAGTGTAGTCCAATAGGGAATTGGACTTGAAGATGAAAATAAAAATAGTGGTATACATTTTATATTAAAGAGGAGAATGATTTGATCCTGACATTAAGATGAATGATCAAAAAATACGGGCATTATTAAGAAAGTTAGGTACACTAATAAGAAAATATTAGCATTATAGAAGATGAGATATAAAAAGGCCACACTAATGAGGTCTATTAGACACGATATATTTTATGATGAAATTTCCACCATTTAGGAAAAAACACCTTATGAGCATAAAAATGGCTAAGATAATGAGTGAAACAGTGGTTGATCCATCTAGCTCCCAAAGACTCAAGAAGTGATCTATACCTAAAATAAACATTTGAACTGCACCTAATTGGTTAGCAATTATTACTTTGTTAGTAATGCAAACTACAATTGAAGGATAGAGGGTCTTGGAAAGGTATAATGCTCAGGAATCATAGTAGCATAAGAACAACAAAGTTAGAAAACTTAAAAGGGATAAATTCCTCAAGGAATATCCTCTCTTGAGTTGGAAATGATTAGCAGTATGACTACTTTTACAACCAATTTCACTTCCCTTCCATCATCCACTACTTCCCCTTCTTTCTCTACCATTTCTTCTTCTATTCTCACTTCTTCTTCTCTCCCCATCCATTCCTTTTTTGCACTGCTTTTTCCCACCCTATGTTGGTCATGGTTCTCCTAGAGGAACCGCCTCTAGTTATCTTTATCACATCTAGGACCACACATATCACTTCTTTCAAATAACCTACAACTCAGGTTTCCAACAAACATCCATTATCACTCAAGTTTCTAACATACATTCATTAGTCTTATACACCACATAACTACCATTAGCTTTTCCTTCACCCACAATGTCGTCACTAGCTAAAACATTGATATGGCTAGCATCTAAATCCACTCCCTTTGTTTCCACCTCATATCCTCCCATCACCAAGCAATTTGCTCTACTTGCATTTCCTTCCACTTCCATATGTTTGCCTCACCCACATTCTTAGGGAATATAGCTCCTACTATAGGCAATGATTCCTACCTCCCCAACTTAAGAAGTTGAATCTATAGGATCAACCTCTTAAACCAGCATAGCTAAGGGCCAAATCAAGCCTTTGCATGGAAAATAGTATGTGGATTGGATAAAAAAACATTATAAATGTGTTTGATGTCCTCATCGTGAAGGAAAATAAATTGAAGAAATAATATAAGCAACTCAAGGAAAAAACCTCCAAGGCATCAATCCTTATGCAATCACAACTAACTAGAAAGGAGGATAAGATATACAATATAAAGGTAAGGTTTCTAACATACATTCATTAGTCTTATACACCACATCACTACCATTAGATTTTCCTTCACCCACAATGTCATCACTAGCTAACACATTGATATGGCTAGCATATTAATCCACTCCCTTTGTTTCCACCTCATTTCCTCCCATCACCAAGCAATTTGCTCTACTTGCATTTCCTTCCACTTCCATATGTTTGCCTCACCTACATTCTTAGGGAAGATAACTCCTACTATAGGAAATGATTCCTACCTCCCCAACTTAAGAAGTTGAGTCTATAGGATCAACCTCTCAAACCAGCATAGCTAAGGGCCAAATCAAGCCTTTGCATGGAAAATAGTATGTGGATTGGAGAAAAAAATATTATAAATGTGTTTGATGTCCTCGTCGTGAAGGAAAATAAATGGAAGAAATAATATAAGCAACTCAAGGACAAAATCTCCAAGGCATAAATCCTTATGCAATCACAAATAACTAGAAATGAGGATAAGATATATAATGTAAAGGCAACAAAATATGTTCCCTCCCAAGTGCCCATAAATCTTGTTGAATTGACTTCCAAGGTGTCTGATTTGGATTTAAACCAGATGGATCCATACTAAATGGTCCAATTTTCAAACCAAATCACACTTTGCATGGCAATGAAGTTTGGTTGTCTAGTGGTTAAAGGTGAAGAGGTGGAAAAAGGGAATCAAGAGCTTGAAGTAGAAGTGGCATATTTGAAAGTGTAAATATATCAACTCTAGTAGGATATTGAGACTCTAAAAGAGGATGTTTATAAAAGGATCACCTGAAAAAACAAGTCAAATACCTCAAATCATGAATTTTTGAAGCTCAAAAGAACAACGAATGGAAAATATTATAGAACAACTCGCATAATGACAAATAGATAAAGCATCTTCAAGAGGACCTAAAATAAAATGATCAAAAGATCAAGGAGTTGATAGCCTCTAGACATAAGGAGACAATTGTAGACACCAAAAATACTCATGACATGTAACAGGTTAAATCTATTTAGGATAAGATTAGAAAGGAAGTGAAGAATACCTATAATACTTTTGGTTCACCACTTATGCAGAGTGGAGCTTGCAAAAAGTGGAAGAAATAATTGAACAAGTGGAAGAATGACTATCTAATAGGGATGAATACCAAGAAGTCCTTAAACTTCTCTCTTCCATGTTGGCATCATAGGGACAACAAATTGGGATGGACCAAAAGGACCTCGTTAGAAAATTAAAGAAAATCTTGGATGTTTAGAAAAAGTTTGAAGCTTACAAAGGCAATCCAACATCCCTAAAAACCCTAGCGCAAGAGATGACCAAAGAGATTCACTGGTTAGTTGCTACAAGAATGCCTGACATAATTGACCTGCAAATGAAAATCTTGGATGATGATATTATCAATGCTATTTTTGAACAAGAAAATGATCATGCTAATGGGGGTGATGTAGTTAAAATCTATAAGAAACTTGAGCCCATATACACCAAGCTACAAGATTTAATAGAAAAGTAAAGAGAATTGTCAGAAAATGCATTCAAATATCTAATGTGAGAAATATAGGACCTTACCTAAATTTAACAACTAGACAATAAGGATTGGTTGAAACTATTGGAGTTTCTTCCATAGATGATAGAATAAGGAGGACAAAATTTTGACAATTTTTCTATGAGGATCCCAATTTCATGGATTTTGTGCCCAAGAATAAAGTTGAGATTTGTGATAGTTCGCTAATCTAGCTTGGTGCCTCATAAAGTCACCAAAAATATAATACCTTGGCATTACCTTAGGATTTGTAATTTTGAAGGAGCAAAAAGTAGTGAAATCAAACAACAAACACCTTACAAAAGCATACAAAATTTTTCTAAGTCTAGCAAAGGTTTTGATTTGATTGTAGGTGCATTGATTGACTTGAAGGCACAAATCGCTTAGGTTCTATTAGTGATTCACTAGAAAAAGTGAGTTATTTTCTCATTAATCAGAACAAATCACTCAACAAGCCATGGAGCGGTAAAAATAAAGGTGCAAATTCTGATGATAATCTATGGAAAGCAACATTTTGGCATATAATGGTGCACTAAGTCATTTTAAAATCCTTTTAAACTTGTTAGAGGCATGAATAGAGGTATGTAACATTTAGTGGTGCATCATTATGTTGAGTATGTCTCTAAATATTTACTTTTACTAGGAGTAGTTGTGTTTCACCCTAAGTAACTTAAAGTTAAACTCCAACTATAAATAGGAGCTTAGGGCTCTATTGTATTCATATTTTGACCATGATAATTTAGAGTTACACTCTATGAAACACTCTAAGTCATTTTGGAATGTATATCTCAACCTCTTTTTCAATTTAATTGTTGTGCAAGTGTTGCATGTTTTTAACATTGTAATCATTAATCAAACTAGATAAGTTTGATAAGCATATTCTTTGAAGAAGAGCACCATAAAATATTGCATTCTTAATGCCACTATATTAAAAAAATCTATAAGGTATCTTAGTGAACTATTTTCTACAAAATAAAATAGATGGCTTGATTAAACAAATTTACTCTAGATTATACAAATGACACTATAATCAAATGCACAAATTATAAAATCCTTAGGTTTGGTTAGTATTGGTCCATTATGTTCAATAACACATTCAATCATTAAAGCTTGTTTCTAATATCTATTGTTTTTTTAAAGGTAAACCAAAGCCCCTAATAATTTAAAAATAATTAATTGATATTTATAATGATTGTCAAAAACAACCTAAATATTGAATGTAGAAAATAATAAAAATATAATATTACCACTATTAGAAAAGTTGGCCAAACAGATAAAAAAGTTCTAAACTTTGTGAATTGTAAAATTTACCATTTACCATAAACTTTAAAATTGTGATAAACTTTATCTCAAATGTGTTATATCAACCACATAGAAGTATTATAACAATATGTTTTGTTGGAAAAATATAAAGAAAATAGAAATAATAGACCAAAACAAGTAATCATACATCAAAGACTTCAAACCAAACTGTGAACATAGTTAGAAGAACTACATAAATGTGATCAAATGAAAGGAAAAAATACTTATAACCCAACTAAAATCCAATCAATATTATCTCCATTGTGAAAGTAAAAATGATCAATTCATGTTATTTTTTACATCTTTTCCATGTAGACTAGGAATTGATTTTCATAGGAAGAAGTTAAAATGTAGTTTCACCTCTCTAAGATGATAAAGAAATGTTTTAGGTAATTCAAGCCATAGTCCTACCTAAAATGCTTCATAAAATTAGGGTTTAAACCCTATATCCTTGGTGGAAGGACTGGAAATGACATCCCCACACTCTAGGTACTGTTAGATCTCACCACATTTTCCCATAGTCCCCAGGTTAAATGAGTGATGAAGAATCCAGGTAACCACTAGAGATTGGCAGAACAACTTTCACACTCTCTAGGATGCTATTTTAGAGCCTAAAGTGGTTCACTTTCTTTGGTGTCTCCTTTTTCAAGGACTTCTTATAGGAGAACACCTTCATCATTTAGGATTGCACATTTCCAATTATCCTTTTTGTCATTGTAGGGAATCCATTGAACATTTATTTTGGTATTGCCCTAGGGTCCAAGTGGCATGGAAATGGATTCATGATTTTTTAAACCTTTTAGGCCACAACCATTTTCTTGGACTATGATTCTTCTTGGGGATACAACCCGAATACCACATCACTTGTCCCCTCCTTGTTGCATGTGTTGTATCTTGTATTTCTCTATGCCACATCACCTATCTACATCACATCTTCCTTGTGTCACATTCTGAGTCTGCGTGTCTGCATCGCATCTCGTGTGTTGTGTCGTGTGTCTTATACCATGTGCCATCCATCATCTGTGTCCAAGTTGTGTCACGTCCTACCACTTTGTCCCTTCATATCACATTCTGAGTTTGCATATCCCAACCATTCCATCCCTATTTGTATGTTTTGTCCATCATCCTAGTCTACCATCACCTATCCATGTCCTAGTCTGATTAGTGTGTCAGTTTTTCATGCATCGTCAATGTGTTAGTCTCTGTATCTATGTCCACGTGTTCACTTACCCCTAGCCTTGCACTCCATCCTATCTGTGGTGTGTTACCTCCACAAATTTTACGTTTGCAAAAATTGACATCTTTTTGACAAATCTTGCTTACAATAATTTTATGCAAAAATTCATGACAACAATAATTTTTAAACTGTAATAATAATTTTCTTGCTACCATTTTTTTTTACGACGATAAATGAAGACAACTTTTTTCAACAAATTTTGATGATGACTTTTAGCAACTTTTGTTGATGACTTTCGGGAAAGTTTTTGTGATGATTTTTCAGCACTTTTTGGCGATAATTTTTTTTTGACATGAAATTAACAATAAATTTTTGACAAGAAATTGATGATAAATTTTGACAACAATTTTTGATGACATTTCTTGCAATGATTTTTGCAACAAATTGACAATAATTTTGTGACAACTTTTGGTGACAATTTTTTGTGATAAATTTTGACGATAGTACTTTGATGCCCATAACTTCCAATCATAATAAAAAAATATTACAAAAAATGGCTGATGAAAGGTCTCAAGACCCTTGTTTCACCACATTGGATCATGAAACTCACCAAATCGAGGACCTACTTTTCCAAGTTAATCTCACCAACCTACGACAACTAACATCAGTGCATGCATATTAGACTGAATTTGAGGAACTCATGAGACACACCATAGGATTGGATGAATCCTTTTCATAAGTTGCTTCGTCGTGGATTGCAAGAAGATATTAGAGTAGAGGTGGAGATGTACACTCCCCGCACCCTGCTAGTGGCCATTGGATTAGCTAAGTTAGTCGAAGATAAATTCAATGCTCAACATCAACATGCAAAGCAACCTATTGAACAATCGCCTATCATGCACGCTACCCTAGAACCTAACCTACATTTTTTGGTTAAGTACCTTAGCCTGGAGGAAATGGAGCAATAGGCAAAATATCTCTACTATAATTGTGATGCACAATATGATCCCCATCATAGATGCACTACCCAAACATTGTATTTGTTGAATGTAGTTGATCCTTGTCCCTCCACGGAGGGAGAAGATCAAGTCAACGTGAAATAAGTGATCGAGGCAATAGGAAAATATGAGGTAGACATGCAAGAATTGACCGATGAAATCCAAACATACACTCTAAAAGGACTACACGCAAGTTCCTCACCAATAGTGAGTTCTCAACGTTTGGGTAAACTTATTCAGAAGGGAGGTAAAAGGGTGATTGCCCAATTAATTTCCCTTCATTCTACATGGGAAGAAAAGGCTAAAGTGGGAGAGTTACAACAATTTTTGATCCATCACTCTAGCTCATTTGAGGTACCACAACACTAGTCGTCACGATCCTACTATTCTTCCTGGAAATCCACCACTAAAGCTTCGACCTTCAAGATATTATTGCCTACAAAAAGTGACATTAAACTTGTGCAAGAACTTGTTCAAATGCTACTTGGGAAGCGCTTCATCAATTTCAACAATAATTTCCTTAGTCTCAACTTTGAGGATAAAGCTTTTTCTAGGTTGGGTGGCATGTTAATATCCTCCATCCTAACATTAATATTTAATATTATTAATCAATTAATTATTCTATTATTAATTAATAATGTGAACCATCACGTCTTTCCACTCATATAGTTTTAGGGTAGGTATAAATGTTAGGTTTGAACATTCACACAAAGCATCAAGAAGAAAGAACAATATTTTATTAATAAGTTTAGGAAGGAGCCCTCTTTAAAGTGGCATGCGAATCTTTTATTAATATTAATTTATTTATTAAATTTGCAATCAGATCTCGAGGATATTTGCAAATAACCACCAGTCACTCGGGATTCGAAGCAAACTATTACCTTTGCAAAGGGTTGTCTTCCTCCCAAGGTTTGAAACTAGCTTTCTCCTTGGTAGGTGCCCAACCACACCTGCACTTACCAATCCACCTAGCCCTTGGGGTACAATGTTTGCATAGTACCCTCATTTTCAATTATGCATGGATGAAGGATTAACTTGTTTTGACGCAATTTCTTTTTGCTTTAGAAAAACAAAAAAATATATACTTGAAAATATTAAGATGCTTGGGTAGAGGTAGTAGACGGACTGGTTTGCGGACTCGTTTTAGTGAATGAAGAATTAACTTGTTTTGATACAATTTATTTTCGCTTTACCGAAGAAAACAGGAAAAACAATAAATATACTTTAAAATATTGAAATAATTGAACCCAAGTAATAGGTAAATTGGTTTTAACTGAATGTTTGCGAGCTTGAAATTGTTACTAAGATAAGATGCAAAGTATAGTAATAACTTTCACAAGCGTCTCCAAACACTATAATAATAACTTTTAAAACTATAGTAACAACTTTCCTTTATCATATAGTCCTAAATATTATAATAGTAATTTTCGATATTCGAAATGTTCTCACAAAAAAAACTATTACCAATTCGCATTTTCATCGTTTCCTTATCTCCATCTCCTACAAATAAAGTGTAAAGTGTGAATTGGGTTTATGGCTTTGAAGTCCACTATTGATTTTCTAAAATCAGAGATAGACACTTGTGAGGCACTCAGAGAGTTGAGTTGACTTTATGTTCTAATATGGCGTGTAGATATAATTACACGAAGTCTCTTGGGAATAAAATGCAAAGAGATGACAGTGTTAATCCAAGTAGAGCCTAAATTAGGATGCAACGATGACTGGCACCTCTTTTCGAATTTAAGCTTGGCTACGTGCGAGTTACTAGTTCAGGTACCAGTCAGGACTTCTGAGATACCTGCTCTATGGTCGAATCCGAAGCAAATTACAAAGAAAGGATTCGATATAGAATGGTCTTAGCAAAAGTTGTGAGGATTGTGAGTCAAGAAAGGGGATTTGTATTTACGACACCAATACTTCGGCTTTCAGCCAGTGCAACGCTACCCATCTTTGTAAGAGACTCAGATTCATTTTTCTTCAAATGAGTCAAAACCGCAGAATTTTCATTACTAACGATATTGATAATTCATTCCTTGCAGGTAAGAATAAGATTGTTATCCTTCTAGGTGAGCATGGCGGTGGTAAGTGATTTATGAGTTTTAACATTTGTCAAACTTTTTGTTAATGGGGTAGCAGGTTTAAAGGTAGAAGCTTTTGGTCTCAGTGGAACTCCTCATCCCTATTAACATCAAACGTGTGTGGGTAGTTGACCCTCTTGTTTACTAACCTCTTCATGTAATGTTATGTTCTCATACGAATTATATATATTTATGTGATAGTATATTCCTATATTAAAATCCTGTTCCACTTGAATACCGCACTAAATTTTCTAGCAATTCTTATTTCTGACGAGAAATAATCCTTCTTTTTAGGTTGCTCTATAGGGGGCGTCGCCCTGGCATTTAGGTTGCTCTTATTTCCAGTAGTACTGCTATTTATTTTTATGTGAAGAGGAAAAAAACTGCTTCTAGCCGAGGTCATCTTGGCGACTTCGGATGCTCTCAAAGAAACGATAGGGAAGCAGAGTACCTAATAGGTAATCTCTTCATATTCCGTTATGATGAACATGAACTTGAGCAGGCCACAAATTTCTTCCATGAAGACACCGAACTTGGAGATGGGGGCTTTGGCTCAGTCTTTCTAGGAAAATTACGAGATGGACGAACTGCGGCAGTAAAGAGGTAATGGTTGCTGCCGTTGCCGAATTGGCCTATCAATGTCTTGCAAGAGAGAGGGACTGTACACCAGACATGAAGTCAGTAGCAGCTCGTCTTGAGGACATCCAACAACAGTATGGAAGCAGTGCAAATGAACCGCAAAATTCCCTAACGATAGGATCTGGTGCCACCACTATCTCCAACTTCTGTACACGAAGAGTGGCCCGGCCTGGCTTCCGACAAGACTGCACAATTCCTTTTTGGCGTAGTTTAGTATGCTACATTTATTGTTATTGTTATTGATTGCAAATCTTCTATGTAATGTAACTGTCCAAGATCCAAGCATATACTTTTAGGCTGTCAATGTCATTTTTATATTTTACCACATAAGTTTGAATTAGTTCTCATCAGCAAATTAAGCATATTGGTCTAAGTAGAAAAAGAAATATTTGTCATGGTTAAGGAATAGAAGAGTTTCTAGAATCCATAGTATTCCATTTTGCTGTTATTAATAATTATTTGGGTATATAGTACTTTGAAAACTTAGGTTTATGGGTTTATATGATGTAAAAACTATTTATTATAAAAAATATTATTCAAAGATATAATGATTATTATTTATGAGTTATTAGTTCAAACCTCATTTGCATGTAGATGAAAATCTTTGAGCATTAGAGTTAGAGTAGTCAAAGTTTATAAAAGAGTCAAGGGTACAAGAAAAGAGATCTCATATTTTATTGTATCAAAGTTCTACTTCTAAAAATGTTGCTCCTTAGAAGAGGCTTGTGATTATGTAATGTGTTATTGATTTTTGTAATATAATTTGTTGCATTTCTATTTTATATTGCAATATTGTTAGTTCTAATCTTTATTTTATGTTATCATAGCAATATTATGTGGATGTGCCTTATTTTTACTGCAAGGTTCTTAGCAAGTGGTATTACAACGCTTTTTATGACCATGTTTTTCCAGTGCACAAACAGTTTTTGTCTTGTGATTCTGACATGTTAGATGTATTTTTTCTTTGTTTTTATTTTCCTACTTATTACACTACAAAGAAAAATCAAGTCATTTTTTTTTAGTTTAATAGGTTAGAGACCCTATGTTGAGGGTTTTAAAATATCATAGAGGAGTTGTCATCATTGGCTAAGTTATATTACCCATAAAACTTCTAGTGAAGCGAATAATGATCATACTCCATAACCTATGCCTTAAATAACACCCATACATGAACTTGATCTCCCATGTACTTTTAGGTATATAGGGAGCCCCCCTAGGTTTAGGAGAGACCTTTATCCATATGATGCTTTTTGATAGTGTATCTATCCATAGTGCACCAAGCATAGCACTTGAGAAATTTATCTTTCCATACTGTCAGAGAGGTGGATAGTGCGCTCAAGGGTATGTGTGGAATCTTCTTTAGTACTAGCTTGAAATATTGGTCTGAGCATTATTTTTTATCATTGTGGTATAATAGAGGGCTATGGGCAATGCACACACCTTCGCCTAGAGTTATCTTGCTTCAGTCATATGTCAAATCCTCAAATAAACCATCAAACCTACCAAACCCTATCTACAAAAGTGAGCATATTGAGGATACCACCTATCACATAATCAACTCTACTATAACCACTCTTGATTGACAAAGATAATTATTGGGGATAAATAACATTTAATAACAATGTTAGTTATAGTTATTAGTAATAGTCAAAATAATTATCAATAAAAGTCGAGAATAGTGTCAGACAAGGTAGTTGTCAACAGCAGTCAAAACAATTATTACTAACAATTAGGAATAAAGTCAGACAAGGCAATTGTATATAAAAATTGAGATAGTTGACAATAATAATTATATAAAAATAGTTGTCAAGGATAGAGATGAAAGTTCTTTTTCTAGCTGAAAAAAGCTTTAGAAGAAAAATATGCTTGACTAAAAATGGTTTAGGGTGCCAAAAAATATCATTTGAGACCTAGTCCATTGTGATTGTCTCTTCGAGCAAATCATTTTGATATATAACACCCAAACACTTTGTTAGGACCATCACTAAAAATAGTAACTACTAAAACAACACTTCTATTTTTAGTAAGGTAGTCCAAATCAAAAGTTCATGGCTGGACGGACTAGAGGAGCAATGAGAGAGATAGAGAAAAACTAATTGAGTGAACAAATAGGGTTATTAAATCAACTACATACTAACCTACAAAATTGATTTGAACAAAGTTAAACATTTGAAATATCATATGCAACTCTTGAAATCTAAATAGATTAAAGTGAAATTGCGAAAAAAATCCATGAGGTTAAATGGAATTTGAAAGGAGCCACTCATTACACTAACAAATTAACAAAAAAGGAATGGTGGGTAGTTTAGGAAATATGAACAAGGAACTACATCATGCTCTTTTTAATAATAATGACCCGTATAAAATACCCAAATTAGACTTCCTCAAGTTTAATGGAAAGGACCCTAATAGTTGGTTGTGTTTGGAATATCAATTTGTCATGCCAAATCAAAAGTTGTAGGAATATTTTTAGGGTTGTGCATATTTACTACTGTCATGATTCTAGGATGTAATCACAGAATAAATTTCTGAGTCTTTATTTCTTCCTTGCTTTCATATTGAGATGCATATTTTAGTAGTTGAATAAATTTTTTGTGATAATCACGTACTGAAATATTTTCCTATTATAGATTAGACAACTCCCCAAACTTCTCCACATAATATTGCTTGGTCAAAAATCTATCCCTGAATTCCTTGACAAACTCCTCCCACTTGAGATCTGCAACTTCAATATTATGTCCTTTCTTATAGGACTTTCACTAGTCTAGAGCTACTTCGGTCATGTTCATAACTATCAATGCAATTTTAGATTCAAGTGCTAAAACCACTAGGGAGAAGTACGAATCCAATTCACTTAGCCAATTTTCTACAATATCACCATCACCTTTCCCATTAAATTTGGATATTACAATCTTCTTTAGTTTTCTATCCAACTCTTTACTCACCCTGGTCCTACTAGTACTAGATCCTGCAGGTTCACTAAGTACCTCCTCTGCTCTGCTACCTCTAGTTTCTCTTCCCCTAGCCAGGTCTTATATGATCTTTTTTTTTTGAACAATCACCTCCTGTTATTGGTCCATATGAATTTTATGTTTGGACATCTCTTCCCTTTGTTGTTCCATGTATGTTTGAAATAATTGCACAACCTTTGCAAGGTTTCCTCCCTCCCTACCATGCTCATTTGGATGAGGTTCATTCAATTGTTTCATCATTCTTTAACATTTATGACATTCTCATCTTATGCCTAACCTTTGTCTCCTTGTAGGTCTTTCAGTGGCTTCTTACTCCCTACCTCCCATAGGATTTCTCGAAGAACCACCCTGCAACATTCGTGCCATTTGACCTATAGGTGAAAGAAGTAAATTATTTTATAGGATTTCATTGATCTAGTCAAACTAATTAATTAATCATAGTTTGCAACTCAATATCTCTTTTGCTTTGATACCATATGTAACAACCCCGATCTACTCACAAGGTTGCATCACTCAAAACAAGTCAGGTTTTTCATAGGTATTTTTCAACAAGTTTATTAATTCAGATCCTTAAAATGCTTTAATGTTCATAGCAATTTAATCCCATCCAATTAATTACATTTACTTTAGTTAGTACAGACATATCATACCATATTTGGTTTCAAGATTGTTGCAGATAACCACCCAAGTGGATGAGATTGGTCAAATCCCATGAATGTGCTATTTTGTGGATTCAATTTTCCTTATTTACATCCTCTATTTTTGGTATGAGGGTTAAACCATGGAAGGGGTTATCCTTTAGGGCCCATAAAACCTAAAGGGCGGACACTTATTCCTCATTCCTTATCATATTGAACCTTTAATTTTTAGTCGACTTGTTCTAAATCCGTATGATAGGAGTCAGCATACATATGACTAATATCTTGCTGAGCATTGTTGTGATATGATTTTGACCATGTAGCATTTCCATGTTAGTAAAAATGAAGTAAAACAAATATGCCTCCTATTTTGTAACTGCAGAATAAAAGAATGTGTCATTGTAGGAAGATTTCAGTTTGTAACAACTATAGACTGTTACACTTCTTGTAACAACTTTAGAATCTTTGTATTAGGGTAGAATAGGGTAAAAAAATATGATTGTAAAATTTTGTGATAAGGGAGAAGTTGAATGGAATAGGAAAAAATAAAAAACGTAGCTCTAGTCTTAACATTTTCTGTGCAGTCCTGTTTCTGGAAAAAGTGGTTAGTAGCCTATTTTGAGAGGCCGTAATTTTTTATATACAACTCATTTTCCACTATTTTTTGGAGATTTTATTGACATTATATAGCTCTCTAAGCTGTATAAATTTCACGTGATTCTGATAAGTGGAAGGTCTTCATTTCATCTTCCAAAAACTGCAACTTCTTCTTTTTTACTGTGTTTTCCAGTTTTGCAATATGCTCCATTTTAATCTGTGTTTCATGTTATAATCTTAATTTAGTATCATAGATTGGTAGATTGAGTTGTTGGGTTTGAATTTTATGGGTTGTTATTGAAATTTTAATTTAAAAATTCTTGGAGAGTTCAGTTCATTGTTGCAGATTGTTGTAATGGCAAGCAACTCAAACTCACTTCTACTCCCAGAGTTTGATGGATCAAACTATGAATATTGGAGCATCAAAATGAGGACTTTATTAAAATAAAAACATTTGTGGAGCATTATTGATGAAGGTTACACAGAACCATCATATTAGACTGTGTTAACATCAGATGAAACTAAAGATATGAGGGAGAAAGAGAGCAAGAATTGTCTTGCTTTGTACCATTTGCAAACTACTCTTTCTGAGAGTATTTTTCTAAGGATTGCAAATTGTGTTTCTGCACAAGAGGCTTGGAAAGCCTTGAAAAAAAATATCAAGTAAATGATAAAGTGAAAGAGGTCAAGCTTCATACCTTGAGAAGAGAATTTGAGAACCTCTGGCAGCAAGATAATGAAGATGTAGGATATTATTGTGTGAGAGTAAAGGTAGTGGTAAATAAAATGTCCATTCTTAGTGAAGATGTGGAGAAACCATTTGTAATTAAGAAATTTCTCAAAACTTTGACAAAGAAATGGGATAATTATGCCCTTATGCTTGAATAATCCAAGGATTTTTCCACCATGGAACTTGACCAATTAATTGGTACTCTTACATCTCATGAAGAAATAATTTGTAAGAGAGAAGAAAATAAAAACAAGCCAGTTCTAGTGAATAACAAGCATTTTATATCAAATGAAATGATGCACATGGAAGAGGACAAGGAAGGGGCTCTAGAGGAAGAGGTAGAAATGGAAGATGAGAAATAAGAGGCTCCTTTGGTAGAGGAAGAGGCAAATATCAGAATTCTAAAGGTGATCATCAAGCCCATGCTTCAATATGAGGATCAAATGCAAGAGGAAGAGGTAGAGGTAAAGACATGAGAAATGTTCAATGTTATCATTGTAACAAATATGGCCATTTTGAGAAGGATTGTAGGCTGAAACAATCCTCTAATAGATCAGAAAACTATGGAGAGGAATACTTCTTTGAAGAGACATTGTTCTACTCAAATGAATATGGAGCATTCCATGAAGAGCAAGCATTTCTCTCCTATGATAGACCAAAAAGTTTCACCAATGAGATATGGATCCTTGATAGTGGGTGCACAAACCACATGACTAGCAAGAAGGAGTTGGTTTCTTCTCTTGACCATTCTTATCATTCAAGTATCAATCTTGGAGATGATAAGAGCTTGGAGGTGGTTGCAAAATGGGACATGGAGGTTCCTACAAAAAGAGGTAAATTGAAGGTAAAAGATATTTATTATGCACCTAATTTGAAGTGTTATTTGATGAGCTTTGGGTAAATGTTAGAAAAATATTACAAATTGGTTTTTAAGGATAAAATGTGCAAGATTTATGATAAGAATAGAAGGTTGATCACAAAAGTGCAGATGACTAAGAAAAAATTGTTTCCATTGATGTTTGTTGAGCAAGAGGGAGAACTTGCTTGTGTGGGTATTGAATATAAAAGGAGGCTATGGCATTTGAGATTTGGGAATTTTAATTTTCATAGTTTGAGGATGCTTTCACCACTTTTGTATAGTTTGCAAAAAGTAGAAGACACCAAGGATATTTGTGAGGGGTGTGTTCTTGGTAAACAAACAAGGGGGTATTTCCCAAAGGTGAAGCATGGAGGGCCCAATATCCACTTCAGCTAGTTCATAGTGACATTTGTGGACCAATGCCAACTCAAATTATTGGTAAAGCTTCCTATTTTCTCACTTTCATTGATGATTTTTCAAGATATTATTGGGTTTATTTCCTTAAGCATAAATATGAGGCTTTTGTTTACTTCAAATATTTTTAAAGCACTTGTTGAGAATGAAAGTGGGTATACCATCAAATGTTTGAGGAGTGATAGAGGAGGCGAATTCTATTCTAATGAATTTGAAGAGTTTTTTAGGGATTTTGGAATCAAGAGGTAAAAGACCAGTCCCTACATACCTCAACAAAATGAGGTGGCTGAAAGAAAGAATAGGACTTTGGTGGAGATGACAAGATGTATGATGCAAACTAAAGGTTTGATTTCATTTTATTGGGTTGAAGCAACTAGGACTGATAATTATATTCTTAATAGAAGGTCTACTAGGAGTTTAGAGCATAGTACTCCTTATAAATGTTGTTTTGTAAAGAAGCCAAATGTACAACACTTTAGAGTTTTTGAGAGTGTTGCTTTTGTGCATGTGAATGATGAGAAGAGAAAAAAGCTTGATTCTAAGAGTGAGAAGATGATTTTCATTGGTTATAGTGAGAAATATAAGGCCTATAGATTCTTTAATCCTCATTTTAGAAAAAAATTTGTATCTAGAGATGAATTTTTTGATGAAGGGGAAAATTGGAAGTCTCAAAAATTATGTGTTGATGATGATGTGTTTGAAGAGATTGTTCCAAGTAGCCAAGCAAGTGTTCAGCCCAGCCATGTTTCTACTAATAATTCTTTGTACATAAGCACTTATTTTGGGTCACCATCTCACATGGGATCCACAAGTTCATCTTCAAGTCCAAGAGCAAGCCAAGAAGAAGTTCCTAAAATATTTTTCATACCTCCATCACCAGCTGCAAATGTGAAGAGAAAGATATTGTTGAAGGATCATCCACCATCTCAAATCATTGACACCAACTTCAATAGAATATTGACAAGAGGCCAGCATCAAGAAATGAACCAAGTCTTGCAAAGGCTTGAGAATTTAAACTTGTATGGAGATGAAGACAATGGAGACCACAAAGGTGATATTGTTAATTATGCTCTTGTTTAAAAATTTGTTGATGATTTTGAACCTTCTTGTTATGAACATGCTACTTCTAACAAGTTGTGGATGAAGGCAATGAATGAATAAATGCATTTTATTGAAAAAAATGACACTTGGGAATTGTGTGAACTACCCAAAGATAGAAAATATGTTGGCTGCAAATGGTTCTACAAGATCAAAAGACACAGTGATGGTTCCATTGAGAGATACAAGGCTAGATTGGTTGCCAAAGGCTTTATGCAAAATTTTGGCATAGACTATGAGGAGACTTTTGCTCCCATAGCAAGGTAAGAGACAGTGAGAATGGTGCTCTCTTTGGCTTCTCACAAAGGCTGGAGTGTGCACCACATGGATGTAAAAAGTGCTTTCCTCAATGGGTATCTTGATGAAGAGGTGTATGTGACACAACCTCAAGGTTTTCAAGTCCATGGCAACTAATATCAGGTCTATAGATTGAAGAAAGCTTTGTATGGGTTGAAGCAAGCTCCAAGAGCTTGGTACCAAAGAATTCATGAATACTTCCAAAGGTGTTTCTTTCAAAGAAGCAAGAGTGAGCCTAAATTTTACTACAAGACACAAGGTAATGACATTGTCATTGTGTGCTTGTATGTTGATGATTTACTTTTTATCGGAAGTAGTCCTTCAACGAATGATGATTTTAATGAGGACATGAAAAGAGAATTTGATATGACTGATCTTGGTTTGATGAGTTACTTTCTAGGCATGGAAGTACATCAAACTAGTAATGATATTTTTCTTTGTCAAACAAAGTATGCAAAGGACACGTTGAAGAAGTTTGGTATGATTGATTGCAATCCTGTAGCTACTCCAATTGCACATGGAGATTTTTTGTTTTTGGATGATGGGGTTGATCATGCAAATAAAATTGAATATAGAAGCATTATTGGGAGTTCAATGTTTCTTTGCAATACTAGGCCTGATATATGTTATGTAGTATCACTTTATTCAAGGTACATGGCTAATCATTCTACATTACATTTGAAGGTAGCCAAGAGAATACTGAGGTATGTGCAAGGCACAATTGATTTTGACATTCATTACTCCTCATATCAAAATTTGAATTTGATTGGTTTCAGTGATAGTGATTGGGGAAGTAATCTTGATGACCGAAAGTCCACTAGTGGAAATAATTTCTCCCTTGGTTCAGGATTGATTACTTAGAGTTCCAAAAAATAAGTTATTGTTGTATTTTCCTCTACAGAAGCTGAATACATTGCACTCACATCAACAAGTGCACAAGCCTTGTGGCTTAGGAAAGTTCTTGAAGAGATTGGGGAGAAGCAAGGAACTCCTACTACACTTTTTTGTGATAACACAAGTGTCATTAAGTTGGCACAAAATCTTTTCCACCATGTCCGGTCAAAACACTTTGACATCAGGTACCATTTCATCAGGGATGTGGTGGAGAAGAAGATGATAAAACTAAGCTATTGTAACACCAAAGAACAAATTGCAGACATATTCACAAAACCAGTTGCAAAGACTTAGTTTTTGATGTTGAGAGATCTGATTGTTGGCCCTCTCAACATCAATGGGGAGAATGTTGGAATATGATGCTGACCATGTGGCATTTCCATATCAGCAAAAATGAAGCAAAATAAATATGCCCCCTATTTTATAACTGCATAATAAAAAAATGTGTCATTATAGGAATATTTCAGTTTGTAATAGCTATAGACTATTACACTTCTTGTAATAGCTTTAGAATATTTTTATTAGGGTAGAATAGGGTAAAAACATATTATTCCAACAACTGCAACTTCTTTTTTACTGTGTTTTCCAGTTTTGCAATATGCTTCATTTTTATTTGTGTTTCATGTTATAATATTCAAGTATCCTCTTCTCAAAGTCAACTAGAGCTATGTCAATACCCTGACCTTAAACCTTATCACTCATGCTCATTGTGACTCACATTCGTTCATCCCATACCAAATGATGTGGCTTAACCAGCTAAGTCCAATGAACATGAGACTTATCATAGTACTACTCGAGAAGCAACCTAGAGAGGGCATATCATACCACCCCTCATTACCAGATTTGATCGAGTCACATGCTCGGACCAATTCTATCAGACTATAGTTGCTCTCAAGACCTATTGTGTGCATACCCGCACCTCAACAACATTGGATGTTTTCAAATAATCATCCCTTCCCAATGACCTTAATAAGTTTTATGTTTATCTCTCTTGAATTAGGTTAATTTTTTTGGGTTGAGGAATGTCTTCCTTTCCTATTTTTCTGAAGTAAAAATATAAATCTTAATACACATCAATGGTTCTATACTAATGTTTAATATTTCCTTAAAATAATATAAAAATAAAACACCATGAAAACAAACAATTTACCTACAATAACACGCCTTAATTTATTTATCTACACACATTTTACATCTATCCATTACATAATTTTGTTATTAGAAAGATCTCTATAATATTTTATTATCTTCTAATTTTTTTTGTTTTAATAAAATAATTTAGTTCATAGAATGGAGTTAGATTTTTATTAAAACAACTATAGCTATCTCTGGTTCCAATAGCTAATCTAAATATTCTTTAGTTTAACTATCCTATTTTATTTCCTAAATAAATCTTGGCTTTTCACAACTCCCATGAACTTTATCAGAATCTATCTAATAAGTTCTCCTACATAATTCGCCATTCGAGTTTAACTCCTAGATTTTGTGTTAAACAAGTTGCAGGTTAAACCCTTTCTTCTTCTTTTTTTTGACATTATTAGTAAATTTGATTTTAAGCAATCAAACAAGGATAAACTTGATTTTTTTTAACTTATAAATCTTTGCATAGGTGTATTAGTTTTTAAATAAAGATATCTCACTCAACTAAACAAGCAGGCGAACTCTACCCCCAACTAAAGCATTATTTAGTCGCTTTATCGCATGATGAAATAGATCTTAATATGTGCAATCTTAGTTCATTTATGAAAAAAATCATTTGGTACGAGGTTCTATCCACATTCCCACATAAACCAAAAAAATACAGATATTTGCTTCTGGAAAATAATTATAACTGGAAGTGCTCTATCTCGTTTTGAGTTTACTTCCTCATTGGTTCTAATTGGCTATATGAATATTTTCTCCCAAACCAAGATAAAATTAGTAAAACACGGTGGCATCTTTAAATAAGCTTTTAACTGAATCTAAGCAACATACTATTTACTTTCATAAGCTCCTTTAATATATGGTTTATTCAAAACTCATAAATCTATTTCATTTGCACTTTGCTAAATACATTGAATATTTTAAAATTGGCTTATAAAATAAAAGTACATGCTTAATTTTTTAGACATGAATACAACTAAGTGCAAAATCTTACACAATAGCTTATTCAAAGGTAACTTTTCTAACCAACAATATGCAACACCATATTTTTATAGATTTCCATCAGCGAGTGCAGTAGGGACAGAGGTCTCCTGTGGATAGAGGTCCACTAGCTAGAGAAGTGGGGACAGAGGTCTCCTATGGATAGAGGTCCACTAGCCAGAGCAGTGGGCACAAAGATCTTCTATGGATAGAAGTTCACCAACTAGAGGAGAGGAGATAGAGTTATCCTAAGGAGAGAGATCCACACACCAGAGCAAAGGGAAAAGATTTATCCTGTGGAAAGAGATCCACGAACCAGAGTAAAGGGGAAATAGTTCTCTTATGGAGAGATATCCATGAACCAGAGCAAGGGAAAAGAGTTCTCCTATGGAGATAGATCCACAAACTAGAGTAATGAGGAAATACTTCTCCTATGGAGAGATATCCACGAACCAAAGCAAGGGGAAAGAGTTCTCCTGTGGAGAGATATCCTCAAACTAGAGCATATGGTATTGGTGTCTCCTTTGGACAAAGATCCATAAAAATTATAATAGGGAATTGATTCCCAAGAGATTTGTTGAGAAAATTTAGAAGAAATATTTTCTTCGTGGACATAACCCACATTGGGTGAACCACGTTAAATTTGTGTCTCTCATGTGTGTTATGAATTGTGTATTGCTTTGATTACTGCTATTGATATTGTCATTGATAATATTGGATAATATAGTTTAGGAAACAAAAGTAAAAGTTGATCTTATATTGTTCACCCCCCCTCTTAGTATAAGCATGTGTTCTTCATGTCAATTTTTTGTTATAATAACATAATATAGTTGGTTGAAAATACTATAATAGCATATATTTTTATTATTATTTGAATAGTGTGAGAAACCCTTACAACCAACTCTTAGGGCTAAACATTCTTATCTAGTCATGACCCCTCGTAAGGTCAAGGGCTAAGCTTATCAATATGGAATTAACACATACTCACACACATGTAGTTTGAACCTTAGACCTCTCAAAGAAAATCCAAAAGCATGAACCGTTGCATTATTGCGTCATCCCCTGAGACACTATAATACCATAATTACTATATAATAAATGTGGGACTTGTTTAAACAATTAAAAAATAATTGTATATTTATGCTTTATATATATATATATATATATATATATATATATATATATATTGGTAATTTATTTTTTGTGCAATCATAGTCTTACATATAATGTGATATGCACATTTCATTTTAAGCTTGGTTAAATGATTGTTATGAAAAATATCTCTATATTAAGAACATTGTATTTTATTAGTTATTAAAGTCATTCAATCCATTGGAAATTGTGGTCTAAGTTGAATGGAATAATTCAATGGATAATTAAAGAGCTTAACTAATTTAAAAAATGAAATATTACTCAAGTTCTTAGGATTGTGATGCATAATGCCAAATCCTAGATCTTGACATCTTTTTAAATTTCTAAAAAATAAGATATCCTCGTTATGACTCAAAATATTAGACCTATTCATGACAACAATACCACCTTCAATGTCATGGCCACTATGGAATATTTCTTGTCATAGCACTAATGTATATGGTTCCCACACTATCAAGTAGATACATATATATTTCCACCATCCTATATCATCACTATACATGAGAGTCTACATAAAGCATCCTTTTGACAAAGTTACAATTGTGATTTTTTGATCTTGTCACTTGATACATAACTGACTAGTGTTGTATCTAGAAGAGATAGATGGACATTTTTACTACCATGTTTTGAACAATTTTTTAAATTGTTTTTCTATTTTAACTATTTTGTAACTATTGTACATCATATATAGCTTAGAAATATAGTAAATCTCTTCTTCCTCCACATATTTTATTTATTTATTCCTTATATCATCCTCTTTTGAAGACCATGTTGTCCCTATAATTTTTAATATTTTATTAAGCTACTGATTCTATTACATAATAAAAGAGAATGCATATGTGCCATACACAACATACCTCATATAACTAAGTAGTTGTATTGTTGTAAATATTGCTATATTGGCCTTGTGTTCAACATCATGTATATATTTGCATTATCTATAGGTAAATTATGCCCTATTTTGTTGCCTAAGTATGAAACATAACTTACTTCACACCACAAACTATTTAAGAGGAATTGAGCTCCATGCCCCCATATTCTAGGCCCTGCAATAAGGATCATTAATTTCTTGTGGAAACACACCTTGAGGTAACTTTGGTACATGAGGTCCTAAAAAAAATGAGCATGCTTCATCTACCTATAAATGATATAATAAAACTACAAAGTCATTACTTAAGCTTAAATTGAGGGAAGATAGTCTTTTAATTGACCTATTTTTCAAGTATATTAACTACATCTTAGATTTATAGGAAATAGAAAACAATGATAAAAGAAGAAGAATGCCATCATGAGTTTTTCAAAATAAAAAATAATACATGAAAATTATGCATATACTATAATCTACTAGTAATTTCTACAAGTCCATCGATTTAACTTAATTGCTAGGTATTATCATATGTTTGCATAAACTTTTTAAAAGTTAATCTTCCCTTGGATGTTTTGGTTTATGGAAAGCTTATTTCATTTTATGGTGAGAATAGTTTTCAATGGATTTGCTTAAGTAGTTTTGTGTGGCTTTTAGATTCAATTTTATTGCATTGAAATTATAAAAATAAAAAATATAGTATTTTCTATGTTGTGGGTAGTAACATAATTATTACTGTTTAAATTATATTTTGGCTTATTTTGACTTAGTTAAATTGTATTGAAAGATATTCACTGCATCATATTTGGAAATTAAAAGGACTTAGAGCTTCATTTATATGCATTGACTATTATAAAGTGAGGAGTTTGTGAATTCTAAAGGTTTATGATGCCTACAAATCAAGTTGTTATCATTGTTTTGTTTCCACTCTTAGCAACAATTTAAGAATGTTGTTTTGAATTATTCTATTCAACTATAATTTGGGTTTTGAGATATTGATTACATCTTGATTTTGAATATTTGACCTTTTATTTTGTTGGGATATTAAAGAAGTAAATGCAAGGACTCCTTTGCATTTATACTTTAAAAATTATATATTTGTATTAAAACATTCTCATGGTTAGAGGAAACATAATGTTACATTTTTTATGGCTTGCAATAATTTTATAATAAAGGTAAAGGTTGTAGACACCTAAAAATATCACACTATCCCTTGTGTAGTGCTAGTGGTTGATTAATTTACAAAACCCCTCAAAGTTTCCATGATTTACCTAAAATTACTATTCATCCACTTTAGCTCCTTTGCCCTCCAAATCCCTCTCCTATGCTTAGCTCTTGGTCATCATGCGACCACCCCTCTAACCTAGCCTAGGGCCACCTCACCCTAGTCTACACTTTGACTAGCCTAGCTTCCACCTAAGCCTAGTCTACTCTAGCCTACCCATGGTCAACCTAACCCTAGTATACCTTAACTCTTTCTCCCCACGTCCCTATGCTCATTCAATGTCATAAATGACATTTGAATACTTTCCCATTCAAGGCATCGATGATTCATCATCCACCATGCCATTTATGAGTGAAGACTTTCCTCCCCCATGCATTTATGAGGCATGGTGCACCCATTTCCATTTAATGCATGTGGTTGGATGAGGACTTTCCTCCACCCAAGGGAATTCATGAGGCATGGTGCTCACCTCCACATCATAGTCCACCTCATAGGACACCTTAGCCCCCCTAGCCTTGGTCAATTCTATAAATAGAAGGCCATTTCCTCCAATTCTAAGGATCACACATTTGCATAATCAAACTCTACAAAAACCACCCTAGATTCCATTGCACACTAACTCTCATTGCTACAAATCCCCATGGATGCTTTGTATGATTCTAGTTACCTGCTTTTTTTATTATAAATTTCTTGCAAGTGTAGATTTAGAAGCCCACCAAACTCGAGCAAGAGCTTCTATAGAACCATTAGAACCACCTCTCCAAAAGAAGTTTTTGTTTGACTAACACAAAGTTGATCATAAAGATAGGTATGGTCAAATTGGATTGTACCCATGTGATAGTTCCCTCTAGGGACCTCTTCCATCCACTTATAGACTAGTACATCACAAATTTATGTAACTATCGTAGTTTTTTATCTATTTTGGCATTTACTTCGGCATTGTAATCATGCAATAGAATAGTTTCTCTTTCATTTTATCTTTATCAATTAGGGTTTGATTATGATAGGCCCATAGTTACTACTAATTCTTTTATTTGGGTTGTCTAGGTTTAGAGGACCTTATAAAATAGTAGTGGAGTGAGTGCAGTAAACCCACTCCCCTTGAGGTGTCCATAAAAGACTCCTACAGTGTCATAACAACATTTTGTAAAGAGATTCTTCACTAGAAGACCCTACTTATAATCCAAGGGAAAATTTTATATAAGGATTGATTTTGTAACACTTCCTTTAACATCAACGAAATGACACATTTTGTATGAGCACATTTTGGTAGTCATGATGGGACACGAATCCACAATTATATTTTTGTTAGCTTCTTATCTATCTCACTAAATTTTTCTATATTTTTTTGTTTTTCGGGTACAAAATCTAGCACAGACCCTCCAAAACCTCGATATAGCAGCTTAGGTCCAATGTAGAAACCTATTTTGGTTTTTCATCTAGAACTGTACATAGGGGTACAATAAATTCAATCATATGGATTCATACGATTACTGAAGAGCTCTAAAAATTGGGCCCACTCAAGGCAAGTACCGATTTATACAAAACAATCACAACTATCATAGTTGTCATAACAACCATAGTCATTGTAGGTAGGTATAAGGTTGTGTCTTTTACCTCCCCATCATAAAATTGCCTTCTTAGGCCAAACCACTACACTAAACAATATCCTAAGGTGTAATTACTCACCTTCCAACCACTCATAGTCAACAAAATTGGTTTTTTTTTCATTTTGTAACTTTCATTTAACATTTTATCCTTAGTTTCCTTTGATATACATTTCAAAGAAATTTAACTTTCTATCCTTCAATTTTATAGGAAAATTTTACAAAAATAATGTTTTTTTACTAGACAAACCAACAATAGAGAAAGCCTCCAAAACCCCACTATTGTTGATCATACAAACATGTACAATCAAACAAAACTGTACAAACCCAAACGGTAATTTCTAAACAACAAAAACCAACAATATATTGCATGTCAAACATTCTAGACAACATTCAAGCAACATAGGACCATAGGTGAACACTTCTATCATTACTTTTTAGATAATTTTCTTTCCTGTTGCAAAATAAAAACTTATTTTACAAATCTCATTTCAAAAGGCTCCAAATTGCTTTGGTCATATTTCAAAATTGCACAATTTACTTTCTTGTTTTGCAAAAGGCCCCAAATTGCTTTGGTCATCTTACAAAAGCTTTAAATTTATTTTCTTGTCTTTCAAAATGCACCAAATTGCTTTGGTCAACTTTCAAAAGCATCTAAGTTCCTTTATTATTTAGTTTCCAAAATTATATTTCATTTAATCGCATTAGCATAGCTTAATTTTCAAGGATTATCCCTTTTTGAGTTCTTTGTTTGTGCTTATATCCTAGTCTTTTTAGTAGCATAAAATAACCATTTGCATAAGGCTTGAAGGAAGTCCTAGATTTATTTGCCTCCATGAGCTAAGACATATTTTGATCTAACTCATACATAAATCTCTAAGTAGGCAACTGGTCATAACCATAATCAACATATCTTGACCAATGTATTTTGATTTATGACCAAGTAAATCGTAGGAGTAGGTCTTGCTTCAAAAGAAAATTACTTTTATTGTATTGCTTCAAAAGCATTTAATTTTCTATGTTTTATTTCAAAATCACTTTACTTTCATTGTACTTCAAAAGCATTTACTTTACGTGTTTTGCTTCAAAAGAATTTACTTTTTTTGTGTTTTACTTCAAAAGCACTTTACTTTCATTGTATCACTTCAAAAAAATTTACTTTACGTGTTTTACTTCAAAATTATTTACTTTTCATGTTTCACTTTAAAAGCACTTACCTTTTTTTAGTAGGTAAAATAATTTAATTAATTTCTGGGTTGAAGGGACCCAATCCCTTATACATAGGGCATTCAAAATGCCAATAGTACAAAATTTGAAGCATCCCAAAGTCACAGGGATGAACATGAAGACAACCACCAGCCTGTAAAAGCCTTATACAAACTAGCTCCAAGAACTAAACAAGGAGATTAAAATAAAAATACAGTCTTGAAACCATGATTAGGGGAAACAGAATCACCACGTAATTCAAAATTTCATGAGAAAACCATCTGCCAACTACCCCACTCCCAGTACTATTCGAAATCAACTTCATCCTCCTATTTAACAACAGTGTTCTAACACTTTACAAGGAGGACATTGAGGGCAGTCGGGAGTTCATGGAGCTCCTTGATGGTGTGTGAAAATATGATGCATGCCTCCCTGACTATATTAGCTAATGTCATGAGTTGCTCCACTACTCTGGGAACGTGATCGATGGTTCTAGTTCAAAGCGCATCATCAGCATTGTACATGTCATCTTCGTCATCATCTAAAATGACCTCGAGCATGGGTTGGGATCTATCAACACCCTTCCTTTTTAGGCATCATGAACTTCTATGATGAGAGGGTCGAACGGCTTTCCTTTTTCTCCTCAAGGATCTTCTTTTGGCTTCAGCAGCACGGGACTCCACTTGGGTTGAATCCTTGGGCTTGGGAGGTGGACTTTCCTCATTTTTTATGTTGGTTTGATTGGAATAGAAAACTTTTGGGAGACCTGTTGTGGCTGCTCCACAACGTACCCCAAAATTGGGGACCCACCTTTTTTCATATGTTCCAAGAAGACTGAAGTGGCCCATAGGCTAAAGATCAAGAAAAAAAAGCAAAACACCACAAAGAAGAAAAGGTGTCGCGATATCGCGACATGTTGTAGTTTCGCGGAAAAATAAGAAAAGGTGTCGCGATATCATGACATGTTGCAGTTTCATGGCAAAAGAAGAAAAGGTATCGCGACATGTTGCAGTTTCATGGCAAAAGAAGAAAAGGTGTCGCGATATCACGACATGTTGCACCATCGCGGCCAAAGAAGAAAAGGTGTCGTGATATCATGACATGTTGCACCATCATGGCCAAAGAAGAAAAGGTGTCACGATATCGCGACATGTTGCACCATCGCGGCCAAAGAAGAAAAGGTGTCGCGATATCGCGACATGTTGCACCATCGGGGCCAAAGAAGAAAAGTTGTTGCGATATCGTGATATTTTGTAGTTTCACGGCAAAAGAAGAAAAGGTGTCGCGATATCATGACATGTTGCACCATCACGGCCAAATAATAAAAGGTGTCGCGATATCATGACATGTTGCACCATTGCGGCCAGAAGAGAAAAAGTGTCACGATATCGTGACATGTTGCATTTTTACGATTCAAAGCAAAGAGAAAGAGATAGAAAGAAAAAGTGTCGCGATATCGCGACATGTTGCATTTTCACGATTCAAAGCAAAGAGAAAGAGCTAGAAAGAAAAAGTGTCACGATATCGTGACATGTTGCATTTTCACGACCAAACGAGAGCAAGGAGGCAAAAGTGTCGCGATATCACGACATGTTGCATGTTCGCTGCCAAAAGATAAAAAGTGTCGCGATATCGCGACATGTTACATTTTCGCGGTGAAGGGCCATAAAAGGGAAACCAAAGCACATGCATGCACAAGGGAAGGTGAAATGAACAGTCAGGGAAGGTGAAACGAACAACCATCAGAAAATGAAACGAACCGTCATGGAAGGAGAAATAATTTTTTAGAAGTTTAAACATGCCATTCAAAGAGGCCAGAGGGGTCAGAAACTGCCACGAGCAGAGTTACAGATTTGAAGGCAAGAGGGCCATTCTGGACCTGTTCTAGTTGTTTTCTTCCATTGACTGGTTTGGGAAAACCAGAAACTTCTGTTATTGTAAAATGACAAATTTTTAATACAGAAAATTTTAGAAAGTTGCATCTTATGGACAAGAAAGAAGGAGTCATTTTCTGCATGCAAGATTGAATGTCTATTTTCCCCTTTTCAGATTTTAGGCTTGTAAATGGAGTTTATGCAAGTTTTCTTGGTTGCTTCATGCGAATGTTTAAATCTGAAAACCTCATTTAAAACCCTAGGAGCCAGCACTTAGCTTATCCGGATTGTGCTTGTTTTGTAGGTCCAATAGGTTAGGTTGCATGCATGAAAACCTCATATCTTCGGTTTTGTCGAAAT
The DNA here is from genome assembly GCA_028583015.1 of Wollemia nobilis. Classification (NCBI taxonomy): domain Eukaryota; kingdom Viridiplantae; phylum Streptophyta; class Pinopsida; order Araucariales; family Araucariaceae; genus Wollemia; species Wollemia nobilis. The sequence continues at coordinate 788,800 of JAQPPZ010002486.1, read as the reverse complement.
AGGATAGCATCATACTGAATGCATTTTCATTTTTTTCTGCATTTTATTTCAAGAAATTTTAACTTTATTTTAATATTCAGACATTAAAATAAACATTTAAAAAACTTCAAAATCCAAAAATAATTTAACCATTGCGTAGGTTATACTTCATACTTCCAATACGCAATTTGAAATTTCATTTTCGGAGTTGTTTAGTATTTTTAAAAAATTCCTCGAAGTTGTTGTTTTGTTACAGATTGTTAAAAAAATCCGAAAAATGAAAATTTCCATTTTAAGGTCAAATTTCATTTTTTCAGTTTTGTTTTGCACTCATGAGCCTATGATGACATTCCCTTCATGAAAATTCCAATTTCATTGAAGGAGTGATGTTTTATGGCATTTTCACAAATTTCCATTTCTTAAGCACTACATCGTGGTCATATGAGGACCAACTCACATTTGCTCTATTTTGGTTCAATGAACAATCACTAAAGTTTCATGTGTAAAATAAACCAACATTGCCCCTTGTTTACAGTTACTTGCAATCACTAAGGTGTTCCAAGCATTTAAAGTGAATATCTTCAGTCAAGATTACTAATACACATGCAAATGCTAATATAGTGGAGACCTTGGAGAAGTTGTTTGTTTAACTTCTTTGCAAGAGGGGATTTGAAACCCAAATCCTAAAGGAGAGTGTACTTTCACAAATGTGTGAAAATACCACTCAACATTTTGGTGCTAGAAGGAGGGCTCGAATTGGTTTATTTCAGTGTGATTTAAATGCTATAGGGATTTAAATTTTGAATATTTCATGCCCTATTGATTATTATCTTTAGCCCTCTTTTAACAATACAACCTTGTAGTGTTAAAAGGAGGACATGAAATGCTATGCATTGTTCTAACGCTTTTGGATTGTTCATACAGGAATAATGTGTTTGATTTGATTTTGAAGAATTTTGGTCTTGACTAACGAGGTTGTCTCCATGCTGTTACTTTTATCGGATTTTAATGGATACATTTCTTGGTTGATGCTAACATGATTATTCATACGTTACATGTTTGATATTTGCTAGTCATTTCATGATTATTTGTAAGGAATTATTTTGTCTAAAATGTATCTGTTGTCGGTATTATGCTCTTCACTTGCGTGTAATGCGATCTTGTGAATCAGAAAGCCTACAACACTAGGAGTATGCTCTTCACCTGCGCATATGCGATCTGGTGAATCAGAAACTAATTTACATTTTTAGAATATTGCTTTGTCATGGTTCCTTCTTTCATTCATGACTAACAAATTGGTTTTGAAATTATTCTTTGAGTTTCATTAATGGCTACAACTGTAGGAACGTGGTATGGGATACATGCTAATCCTTTGAACATTAGTGGAGATTTTCATGATTTACCCAAGAACGTAGAAAAACATTTGCTCAAATTTAAGCACAATGGTCCAACATCAGCCGAGGAACATATTCAAGCCTATGTGGATATCCTAGTTAGATGGAATGTCGAACATGAGGATGTGGCATGTAGAATGTTTCCTGGAACCCTAGATGAGGTGGCATATGATTGGTACATCAATTTACCCACTGGTTCTATTACATCTTGGACGTAATTGAAAGATGAGTTTATCAATCAATTTAGGTTGTTCATTGATCCTCTCACGATATTTCAACAATTTGTTTCTTGCAAAAGAGAACCTAATGAGCCAGTGAGAAATTTCAACTTGAGGTTTCGAAAGCTTTATGCGAGATTAATTTCTCCCTATACTATTGAGGAAAGTGGTGCTCTTCAAATATACTTTCGAGCATTGGATCCATTATTTGCCATATTTGTTAGGATGAATCCCTTGGTTACTGATCTTGCATCGGCCTACATAGAAGCTATGATTGTAGATCAACAATTGAGGCCGCAAGGTTATGGAATGGAGCAATCAACTATGGTAGGACAACTAGGGGCTTGCAATCAAACCTCGATGGTAAATCAAGCGTGGGCACAACAAAATTCTGATATTAAATGTTTTTCCCTACAATCAAATTTATCCTACCATACCAACTTATGCTCCCACTTGTGCTTATACAAGTACTTCCATCCATCCAACTATGCCTCAATTAGAGAATCATGTGGTCACTCATGGAACTATCGCAACAAATGTTCAAGCTCAGTCCGTGGATATCAATCCAACTAATCCTACTACTTCTACCACTCAACCCAAAGAGTTCGTATCGGAAGTGAAAGAGCAAAAGAAAGTGGTTAAGAAGGTATGTAGGCATGTTCCACCACAAAAATGAGCACATCAATGTATGCATCCAAATCATCCTAGGAAGAAAGTTCATAATGCCGATCTTAATGGTGTTTCCTATTATGCTTCTTCGAGCGTTACAAGAGATTTGGAGGTGACTCATGTTGAAGTAAATACCTATTCAAAAATTCTTGAAGAGCATGAAGATTTTGGAGAAGAAATTTTATGGATGGGTAACAAGAAGTTGGAATCAAACGATCACCATCTTGTTTTGGAAAAGAAATATCCAGAATCATTACCCAAAAAGGATGATTTGGATGAACAAACTTATGTGGACATGATTTGGTCAGATGTACTTGCAAAGGATTGGAGCAACTATATGACACGAAATTCAAAAATCGATCCCATTATAGAAGCTCCTAAGCCATCACAAGTGGTTGAAAATGAATTGGAAGGAAAATCAACAAATGAAGTTGAAGACATAATCGAATTTCACCACTTGTTCTCGAACGACACTTTGGATGATGTTCTCGAAAGTGATGACCAAGAGGATCCACACCTTCCAAATTGTGATAAAATTGAATCATGGGTTACAAATTTTGATTATGATAGCTTTACCAATTTGAATTCAAGAGATAACCCACTTTTGGAAATAATCTGAACCATCTAAGGAAGGTGAAGATGAATGGGAGGAGACGCAAGTGATTGATCATGAAGATGAGTTACTTGACATACACTTTGACCAAAAATATTTGAGGGTTGAAGAGGATGGACGTGTGTTCAATTGGGTACCTAAGTTTGGTGCCTTTGATAAACGAATCATGGAGAAAGAACAAGTGCTATATGATGAAATGCCATTGAAGGTGAATGAAGAACAAGGATTAATTTCTAACCACACCTTTGATAACATTACTTTAATGAATGAAAAGGAGTTTGATGCATTTAAATTGCTAAATCAAATTCATCAACAATTAATTCTTGAACCTAGGATAAAAACTTTTAATGATTCCCATTTAGTAAATATCCTAGATGCTTGCAAATGTTTGCAGAAATTTGATTGGCCGAAAAACTTGGAAAATGAATTGGCTTTAAAATGTTTAGAAATAGGCTCTTACTTACAAAGTTTTATTTTGGATAAAGAAAACCTACTTCTAAATCATGAATGGAATGATGAAACTTGCACTTTAAAGAATAGACAAGATAAAATTGAATACCAATCATTGTCTAATCAATTTGATTTGAATCTCACCTATGGTGTTGGTAATAGAACTAAATCAAATTGGTATGGTGAGCGTGGCAAGTTGAAATTTGTTGCATTGCTTGGTTTGATCTTATTGTTGTTGGATTCCTACAACTTTTGGCATACATATTGTGTCATATGTCTTTTGAAATGTTCTAATCATGTTTGGGATCCGAGAAAGTGATAGTCCAAGCTTTGCTTCATCTTGTACCATATTGTACATTTGTATATAATGTTTTGGTTTGTGATGTTGGGTTTGCATTTCAGTTTTGGTTTTAAGTTTTGTGTGTTGGTCCTTTGGACATTTTTTGTGTGATGTCAACTTATGTCCTTATGAATGTTGACTAAGACTAGGAGAATATGAAACATCGAAATTGTATTGCAGAAAGCTCCACGAATATTGCAAACACATTAAGGAATATCGTTTGGAACTTGTGATGCATGAAGTTGTCAGTTTTATAAATTATGGCAAAGTAGGTGATATATACTCCATCCGCATTTCAAAAGGAGCAATGCATTCATATCTCATATTACATTCAGCATTGCATATACATTTCATCTCATTTGCATCTTCATTTCATGTACAATCATTGAAAAGGTGTCGAATCCTCTTAGGGTTATTACATAAAATATACTAAAAGGATCCTAAGGTTGGGAACTGATGCCCGAACTATCTTGAACCAAGCACGTTCTACGCATATTAAAGAGAATCTTGAGCAAAATGGTCAAAACCATACTTGGAAGAAACGGTGAGGCGAAAGGAATATTTCGTGTCTATCCCATCATGCAACATAATCCTTAAACAGTGGTTTTTACCACTCCCATAATGCTTAAAGCCTAAAATTAGAGTAGTAAGGATAGGGTTAAATCCTCATCGAACTTAGGTTGAGGATCCAATTCCCCAAAGCTCTGATTTGACCTTCATGGAGTAGTAAGGATAGGGTCTAATTCTCATCTCGCTTAGGTTGAGAATCCGATTCCCCAAAGCTTCTATTTTATTCCAAAGCAAATATTTTTTCATTTCTCTATTAATATTGGATTGGAAGGATCATACTACATGTCCCTTGCAAGGATGGGTAGTCATCCCCAAGGTCCAAGAAATCAAAAGTAGAGCCAAATCATGGATTATGGGGTTGATCTCCATCGGGGCTATAGACGCCTGGTCGGCAGTGGAGTATGCTCATGCATGGAAACATGTCTTGTCTAAAAACAAGACCACCTGATCGCTCAAACGGACAGAGCTAGCTTGACGAGTTTCATCCATAACAGGTTAAATCATTTTGTTCAAGATGAGGTAATGAACTCCAGATCAGAGTAGTAAGGATAGGGTTAAATTCCCATCTCGCTTAGGTTGGGAATCCTATTCCCCAAAGCTCTGATTTCACTTACACTTGCACATGGGTTCAAGATGGTAGTGACACAACCAACTTTGGGATCTAGTAAATTAATCCAATATACATATTTGGTCCTAAGAGGGTTTGATAGTTTTGATATGTTTGTTCATGATACTAGAAGGTCTGAGCCTTTGCAAAGCAGGTTGTCATATCTCTAGCATAATTTTCATATATCAAATCATGCACAAATCATTCATGGCCTTGCATACAAATCATAAGTGAAACTGACAATGGAATGTTGATCAATTTCAAACGATAGGGAATGAAGCACATTGCACACACCAAGCTGATGCTTAATAATTCTAATGCTTCATGTATTTCTTGTCTAGTTTCATTCTTGGGATATTTTCTGACGCTTGTATTTGAGTCTATGTTTTTAGGTTGAGTTCTCACCAAAATTCTCAGGAGCATTTCCCAGCAGAGTCGCCATTTGTTGTGGCTGCTCCACAACGTACCCCAAAATTGGGGACCCACCTTTTTGCATGTGTTCCAAGAAGACTGAAGTGGCCCATAGGCTAAAGATCAAGAAAAAAAGCAAAACACCACAAGGAAGAAAAGGTGTCACGATATCGCGACATGTTGCATTTTCGCGATTCAAAGCATAAAGAGAAGCCAAAAGAGAAAAAGTGTCGCGATATCGCGACATGTTGCATTTTCACGACCAAAGAGGCAAAAGTGTCGCGATATCGCGACATGTTGCATGGTCGCTGCCAAAAGAGAAAAAGTGTCCCGATATCGTGACATGTTACATTTTCGTGACGAAGGGCCATAAAAGGGAAACCAAAGCACATGCATGCACAAGGGAAGGTGAAATGAACAGCCATCAAAAAATGAAACGAACCATCATGGAAGGAGAAACATTTTTTTAGAAGTTTAAATACACCATTCAAAGAGGCCAGAGGGGGTCAAAAACTGCCATGAGCAGAGTTATAGATTTGAAGGCAAGAGGGCCATTCTGGACCTATTCGAGTTGTTTTCTTCCATTGACTGGTTTGGGAAAACTAGAAACTTCTGTTATTGTAAAATGACAAATTTTTAATACAGAAAATTTTAGAAAGTTGCATCTTATGGACAAGAAAGAAGGAGTCATTTTCTGCATGCAAGATTGAATGTCTATTTTCCCCTTTTCAAATTTTAGGCTTGTAAATGGATTTTATGCAAGTTTTTCTTGGTTGCTTCATGCGAATGTTTAAATCTGAAAACCTCATTTAAAACCCTAGGAGCCAACACTTAGCTTATCCGGATTGTGCTTGTTTTGCAGGTCCAATAGGTTAGGTTGCATGCATGAAAACCTCATATCTTCGGTTTTGTCGAAATAGGATAGCATCATACTGAATGTATTTTCATTTTTTTCTGCATTTTATTTCAAGAAATTTTAACTTTATTTTGATATTCAGACATTAAAATAAACATTTAAAAAACTTCAAAATCCAAAAATAATTTAACCATTGCATAGGTTATACTTCATACATCTAATACGTAATTTGAAATTTCATTTTCGGAGTTGTTTAATTTTTTTTTAAATTCATCGAAGTTGTTGTTTTACTGCAGATTTTAAAAAATCCGAAAAATGAAAATTTCCATTTTAAGGTCAAATTTCATTTTTTCAGTTTTGTTTTGCACTCATGAGCCTATGATGACATTCCCTTCATGAAAATTCCAATTTCATTGAAGGGGTTATGTTTTATGGCATTTTCACAAATTTCTATTTCTTAAGCACTACATCGTGGTCATATGAGGACCAACTCACATTTGCTCGGTTTCGGTTCAATGAACAATCACTAAAGTTTCATGTGTAAAATAAACCAACATTGCCCCTTGTTTATAGTTACTTGCAATCACTAAGGTGTTCCAAGCATTTAAAGTGAATATCTTCAGTCAAGATCATTAATACACATATGCAAATGCTAATATAGCGGAGACCTTGGAGAAGTTGTTTGTTTAACTTCTTTGCAAGAGGGGATTTGGAACCCAAATCCTAAAGGAGAGTGTACTTTCACAAATGTGTGAAAATACCACTCAACAAGACCATCAAAAGGGATAGAAGACTATAGGGGCACTTCAACAAAGGATTTGTAGGAGAAGGGAGCAGTGCTAGAGGGCTCAATTGGGGGATTTGGATCATGGGGCTCAGGAGGGGGCATGGTGATCGAAGGAGACATAGAAGGTTTGACTGTAGGTTGGGACAAGAGAGCATGTTTGTAAATAATTAGGAATAAACCCTGACGTGAAATATACTTGGATGATTTCTTATCCCTATATTTTTCTATGGTAAGGCTCATGGACCAAAATAGAAATTCAAGAATGCTAATGGGCTTGATGTCACGCAGATGACTTACAAAGGCAAGGTGGAAGGAATGGAGGGGACTGTTAACATTATCCACTATGATATACTGCATAATGGGAATAATGACAAAGTCCCAGGGATGAAGGAGAGAGGAGCGGACAACTCCCCCCTTGAAAAAATTCAAATCCTTACCTTTATCAAGAAAGTTGTTAGTTTCTTATTTGAAATTATGTTAGTCCTATCTCACTACCCTACCCTTGGAAGACAACCCAAAAATTTTAGCCAAAATATGGATGTTTACCTCAATTTTGATCCCTCAAATCTGAACTATATCATCATTCCATGAACTGATGAACTCGCTAGTGACACCCTTGTCCATGCCACCGAAGAGCTTGAAGAAGGGAATGAATCCCTTGGCTCCAAGAAAGCCTTCAGTAATAGGTTCAAGATGCAACATGGAAGGCTCGAGAATGGACATTATGTTGAATAGGTAGCAGTAGTAAAAGCACCAAGATAGATACACAGAGTAAATGATGCTAATCAACAAATAAACTTTCCCTAGAATGTGGTGGATTAAGGAGTGCCAAAGACCGCAGTAGAAGGGATTACAAGATAGGAGGCACTTTCCTATGCATGTTGTAATTCTAACCATAGGATAATGATACTGGAATACCTCATCTAGGGTACAGGAAAGGGAAATAGTATGGAAAATGATGAGGAAAGGAGGGAATATAGGGTAGAATAATCTAGCTAACAAGATGGTGCAGTTGACACAAATGGCGAGTGGGTGATGGAAACGAAAAGGCTGAATGTGGACTTAGTGAGATGAGATAAAATAAGGTGGATGAAGTGGAGGCATGGTGTATTGGGATGATTCCAAAGGGGCTTATAAGCTTTACTATGATCTAATTGAACCTCTTGGAAAGAGATACAATCGATATTTCAAAAGGTAATGATTAAATGGGAAGGGGAACAAATAATTGTGGTGTTAATGGGAACACCCTTGATGTTGAGGAAAACACCTTTGAAATGATACTTGCTATCATTTGGAATTGTGCTCAACATAATTTTTAGCACAAATGATGATATCTTGAGAGAATGAGTCTTCCCATACGATGAAATCATTCTCATTGGCTGCCCTGTTAGCCAAAATATCTGCCACCACATTGGCCTCTCTAAAAACATGTTGAACTATGTTGAGTGAAAGCTTCCTAAGAGTATATTGGCTCCTGAATTATTTTTTGAATATTCCACCCAGCATTGGAATTATTCTTAACATGGTTAACCATATTTAGGAAATCCCCTTCAAATATGGTTGGGTTAGGTAGTCCTTTTTTGAGTTCAAGACCCCTCCATAGGGCATGAGCTTTAGCATAATTATTTGATTGAACTCCCAGGTTTTCAATTAATTCTCTGATGATATTTCCCTCATGATCTCGAATACTCCTCTAGCCTCAATATATCTAGGATTGCCTTTAGATGATCCATCAAAATTTACCTTGAGCCACCCTAGAGGGGGAGGGGTCCACTTGGCAGTGGCCCTATAGTTGGTATGAATAGGGGGTCTGGTGCACTTAGAAGAGATGCTAAGGGATTTGAATAGGTGGGCTTCCAACCTAGAAGCTGGGGTTTTTAGATAGGGGACCAAATTTACATTCTCAATGGCAAAGCATAAAGCTTTGTTGACCACCACTTTAGGGTCCCTGGAATTATCATTGAAGATTCTACTATTGCGCTCAATCTAGATTTACCATAGGGTATAATGCAGCAAAGCTTCCTATAGTAACTTGATTCTAGGATTATGAAACACTTGGGACCACTAGGTAAAAAGGTCAACAATTGACTGGTGCTAGAGCCACTTTACCTAAAACATATTCAACAAAACTGAGAAAGAATTGTAGGTAAAGGAACACTCGATCAATATATTTTGAGTGGATTCCCAAGCCTATAAGCACATATAACATCTGTTGGGCACTATGACACCCCTCTTGATAAGGTTTTCTATAGTGAGAATTCTATTTTGGAAAGCTAACCAAGATAAATGGGAAACTTTTGGAATGAGATGCTTGAGCCAAATTCTCTTCGACAACTATGGCAAGTTGATTATGTTGCAAATCCTGAGGGGAATCAAGCAATAGGAAGGTAGAATTGACCAAAAAATATCCATCATCACAACCTTTCTAGAAGGGTTTATATTTTTCCTAGGCCATAGGGATGAAACTTGCTCTAAAAAATGCCTGCAAATATATGATAGCTCTGTCAATAATTGCATCGGTTATGCTAAAATGAAGTTGCTTCCACTTACATCGGTCCTGATCTTGAATAATGAATTCAACAACTTTTGGGCCAAACCTATGATCAGTTAGGGGTTTGAGAGCAGTGATTTCTGGGTCATTGATAAGAGGCTCATCCCTAGCCCACGGGTCATGCCAAAAATCAATGGATTTCCCATCTTCAAGTTGCCATATGATTCCTCTTTGAAGTAGGGGTCTGGTTTGGATGATAGAGCACCAGAAGTGAGACCCTATTTGAGGGGCTTCTTCATATCTAAAGGAGTGATGCTACAAATATTTTCTTTTAATGATTGAAATCCATTCCAGATTTTCATTAGTGAAAACTTTCCAAGCCTGCTTAGCTAAGAGGGCCTAATTCATTTTGTTGATTCTTTGAAATCCAAGCCCACCCTTATATTTTGGAGAGCATACTTTATCCCAAGCCACTAAGTGGAACTTTTTTTTTTTTTCAGATCCATCCCATAGGAAATATTTTTGAATTTGTTCAATCATGGTCCCAACTGTTGTAGGGATTTTAAACACTGATAAAAAATAAATAGGTATGCTTTGTAAAACTGACATGACAAGAGTAGCTTTACCCGCCTGAGAGAGAAGGACACCTTTCCACCCTACAAGTTTCTTATGAAACCTCTCAATAACATTAAAAGCACTTAGCTTCATTTTATTGCTTCAAAAGCATTTACTTTTCTTGATTGCATTATTGCATTTAGTCTATGAAAAATAAAAAAATTGCATTCTACATGCATAAGATAGTTTCTATTTCAGCATCTTAAATACCAAAAGCAAAATCCTCACACACGTACACGTTCTACTAGTCACATTGGTGATGTTGGATTTCATCACCAACCATCAATTGAGATCAATGTTGTTGGGCTTCATCTCCAATCTTTGATTCATCCCCTAAACACCACAGTAGCCATTCAAGTAGTTTTTTGGACTACATCACTAGAAATCTTGCTAACCTTGGGATTATATTGGGGTAGTTTAGGATAGATGCCCCCATTCACAAGGCTAAATAATTCATGTGTGTAGCTTTCATTATTGACCAATCTTGCTCGAAGGTGAAACGAAATCCGACTAGGCTACCATAGGTCCTAGACAATGTTACCTCTTACATAAGAGGTTTCTTTTTCCCATATTGGTTACCTCAATCCATATTTATCTTAGGATACCTTTGCATGTTTTTACATTGTCCATTTTTATGTTCCTTTGGGTATATTAGAGAATGTGTATCGACATACCCTAGTATATTGCATCCATCTACCTTGTTTCTTTGTTTCAGAGGTCTTCAAAACCTAAAAATACATCAAAACCATAACAAAAAATTTAAAAAAAATCACAAAAAGAGTATCTATATAATCAATATCAAAACACATCAAACACAAAATCATGCCTAATGACGTATTCACCTTAAAGTTGTTTGTTGTTTTCAAAATCACTCATTTGATTAGGTAGGTTTTTCATATAACTACCATAAAAATGGAAAACCAAATCTATAAATAGTAAAAAAAAAAACCTCCTTTTATATTTTTCCCATCATTCCAGCCTTCATAATATATTTCTAAAATAATCGTATGAATAGGTACAGTCATAAACAGAATCATACAGACATGTATGATTACACTAAAAATTACATAGATAAATACATTTTCATCCAAATTGTACAAATAATTACAAATCTTAATTATATGAGGTTGTAATCCCATTTCACAACCATTTGCATATCCTTCACCCTTCCACAATGGTGCTTATCCATAGCCAAGCTTGGGAGCAAGAACGCCTAGTCATGGAAGCTTATCATATAATCCCTCCCCCTCTAACTAACCCATCTAGGAACCTAAAGGAAGCCCCCTTCACTCTACCTCAAAATCCGCCCGACTATTCTTATAACCAATACTTGAGAAACATGTCGCAACTTGGGGCTTCATCCTATGAATAATACCTAGCATGCAACCCCAGAGTCATAGTGAGAGGGTCCCTTCGCCAATCCCTTATCCACATATTAGGTACTTTGAGCCCGATTTTATTTCTTATATGACCTATACCCATCATTCTTTCCCTTCTTCATTGCCTCATTCTCAACAACCTTCCTTTCCCCATAATTCACTATTGGATTCTCCTGCACTTCTTTGCCTCCTCTCAATATCCCTAATTGTAATTATTATTCTACCTCACAGGTCTAGATTGATTCTAGTGCTACATTCCAAACCATTATCATAGTGTCAACCACACCTTTTTCACCCAACTTATATGGTCCCTATATTTCTAATCTTTCTTCTTATTCTTTAACTCTTACTTCTCATTCTTCTTCTTCTATTCCTTCAATAACATTTTATCCTTACACTCCCCCTCATGAGTTCAATAAATCCAATATCACTCCTTTCTCCAACTTTTCTCCTAATCCTCTGATTGGTGCACAAGTTTTTGCTAATTCTATCTACCCTACTTCTTTCCTACCTTCTTTCACTCTTCATCCATCTCCTTCCTTTGAACAATCTTCCTCTAATCTTGAATCTTCCTTATGTTTTATGCTTAGTATCTTTCTTATCTTCAGCACCGTTATTTGAATTCTTTGTAACAACATGTAAAATCCAACACTTCTTATTATAATCCTCCTTTTGCTTCTCAACTCCATTCATTTACATCTCTTTCTAATCAATCTTCCTTCTTTTATCACCTTTCTCAATCTCCTCTTTCTCCTCATCCTAATCAGAGTGGTTTCTTTACTTCACCTCCTTCTTGGAATTCCATCCCATCCACTGCTTCACCTTTCTACCCACCTCCACCTTCTTCTTATGAGTGGCTACCTTCTTAGTCGCAAATCCAATATCAAAATCTTCCAAGTCAACATCAAACTCCTCCAACTCAATACCAAACTCTCCTAACTCAATATTAACCTCTACCAACCCAATACAAAACTCCTCCAACTCAACATCAACCTCCACCAACCCAATACCAAACTCTTTCAATTCAACATCAACCTCATCCAACTCAACATAAAATCCTCCAACTCAATATCAAGCTCCTCCAACTCAACATCAAACTCCTCCAACTCAACATCAACCTCCTCTAACTCAACATCAACCTCATCCTACTCAACATCAACCTCTGCCAACCCAATACTAAACTCCTTCAACTCAACATCTCTGCAAACCCAATACCAAACTCCTCCAACTCAACATCAACCTTAGCCAACCCAATACCAAACTCCTCCAACACAACATCAACCCCCTCCTACTCAACATCAACCTTTTCCAACCCAATACCAAACTCCTCCAACTCAACATGAACCTTCACCAACCCAATACAAAACTCCTCCAAATCAACATCAAACTCCCTCCTACTCAACATCAACCTTCACCAACCCAATACAAAACTCCTCCAAATCAACATCAAACTCCTCCAACTCAATACCAAACTCAACATCAAACTTTGCCAACCTAATAGCAAAATCCTCCAACTCAACATCAAACTCCTCCAACTCAACATCAACCTCCTCCAACTCACCATTAAATTCCTCCAACATAATATCAATCCCCACCAAGTCAGTATCAAGCTCTACCAATCCAAAACTAGCCTCTCTTTATCCCAAATTATCCCCCCATGGCACCAATAATGGGCCATGCTATCACTATATCAGTCTCCTTCATCATATTACCCCCTTCACCCATAATATTCACCACCTCTTCAACCTCGACATTCATTTTATATAGTGCATTTCATGGCTACTCGCTTACAAGCCCCTCATTCTTCTTATCCACCTCTACCACCTTATCCATATAACTATCCCTACTTATATTACCCAGATCCTCCCCTTGTGAATATACTTGTTTAGCCTCCCTTGATAGCTCATAATTTTATTTTTGATGAAATGAAAATAATGCAAGAACAACTCAAGAATATAGACCTACATAAAAGTGGCTATGGGCCCTAAAAACCCACTTATAACCAACTTTGTAATGAGCTTATTAACCCTTTAGTTCCTATGCACTTGTTCAATCTCTACCTGTGTGCTTCTTGTCATTTTTCTTTGCACAAATTCTTTCATGTATGTCTCCCACTCAAGAATTAATTTATCATAAGGTTGAAACCCTTACTCCTCAATAAAATCTAAAAAACTAGCTCTAATACCAAATGAAGAGCAAAAATCCCTAATAAACTAAATCTAGAAAAGAAATCAAAGTAGAATCAAAGGAAAATTAAAAATATAATAGATACACACATAATACAATATTTCACCTAGAAAAACCCTTACAAAAAATCTGACACAGTAATATCTTCTTATTGTAAACTTAATCATCTTCAATACAATAATGTTTATCTACATCAAACCCTAATGCAAGTGCAATTAAATAACAACACAAGAGCAAATTTTACAATACCATGGGCATAAAATCTTGGGTTCGAATATATTTACCCAAAATAACCCATATGGGTATAAAAATAGCTTAAAACCCCTAAAATTTCCAGTACCTTTTAGAGTTAAACCCAATGATAATACATGCAGAGAATCCAGTACCTTTTAGAGTTAACCTTACCAAAATAACATGAAAATATTCAACACATTTTCAACATTTTTCCACTTTTTGAATACTTTCCATAGGGGCTAAAACCTATCATTATCGACTATCAAGGGAAACCAGTCCCATAGATCTTATACACCAATAAATGTTTTGAGTAGGTATAGCCTTTGTTAATTAATTAACAACATTATTATCTATATCAACTTTCTCCAGCATCACCCAATTCTCTTCAACCATCTCTCTCAAAAAATGGTACTTGATATCAATATGTTTTGATTGATCATGAAAACTAGTATTGTTGACCAAAAATATTGCACTTTGACTATCACTACCAATTCTCACAGCCTTCTACTTAAGATCAAATATTAAACACAACCTCTATAGCGGCATTACTTCTTTATAGGCATGATTTGTAATGTACTCTTCCTCTGTTGTGGACAAAGAAACCATTGATTACTTTTTAATCATCCAACTTACTGCCCCTCCAAATAGTTTGAACATATAAACACTTGTGGATCTTCTCTTGTCAAGATCTTCATACCAATTAGCATCCACAAAACCTCAGAGATTTACAATATTACTATCTCCATATTTTCCTTGGCAACATATAGCATAATCTGAAGTTCCACGTAAATATTTTAAATATCCTCTTCACAATAGTCCAATGTTCCTTTCTTGGATTGAATATATATCTTCTAACCTCTTTGACTGTATGTGTAATATCAGGTCTTAGTTAGATCATTGCATACATCAGACTATCAACATCACTAGCATAAGGAACATGATGCATTTCTTCACTTTCCTCATCTATTTTAGGAAACTTTTCAGCAAATAACTTTTGACCAACATGATATGGAGTACATACTGATTTACAATTATGAATCCTAAACCTTTTTACCATCAAATAAACATATTTACTTTGATTTAACCACAACTTTATATTTGCACAATCCCTTATTATTTCTATATCCAAAATAAATTTTGCAGCACCCAAACCCTTCATGTTAAATTTAGAACATAACTGATATTTTAGTAACTTTATCATCTCCTTATTGTTACCAATTAATAACATGTCATCCACATACAAAACAATGATAATAAAATTTTCACCTTCTTGTTTAAAATACACACACAAATATGATTTACTTTTTCTGAGTCCAAGTGTCAAAACAAACCTATCAAATTTTTGGTTCCACATTCTTGGAGATTGCTTTAAGTTGTAAAGAGGTTTTTTCAAATTGCACACTAAGTACTCCTTACCTTTTACCCTCAAGTATTCTATTTGTGATATATATATATATATATATATATATATATATATATATATATATATATATATATATATATATGTCTTCATCAAGTTCACCATGTAGAAATGATGTCTTTACATCCATATTTTCCTATTTCAAAATCAAAAGCAATAGAAATAGCTAATAAAAATCTAATTGAATTTAGGTTAGCCATAGGAGAAAATATTTCACCAAATTCAATTCTCTCAATTTGAGAAAATCCTTTTGCTACTAGGTAATCCTTGCACTTCTTCAAATTTCCTTCTACATTGTACTTCTTGAATAACTACTTACAACCAATAGGTTTTCTTCCAAAGGTAATTTCATCAAGTCTCAGGTCTTATTTTTATCTACGCACTCCATTTCTTCCTCCATGGTCCTTTTCCAAGACTTAGTCTCGCTTGATTAAAATGTCTCCTTTACAGTCTTGGGTTCTCATCAGTAACTAGTATATTAAATACATAATAAAAATTTGAATACCTATACCTTTCTAGGAGTCTTCTCACTTGATTTGATCTCCTCAAACATGGAGTTCTAGGTTTTACATTTTTAGCTTCCTCCACACATTCTTCCTTTGGATTTTCCTCTTTAGATTCTCTCTATAGTTCATCTTCTTATGTAGCACCAAGTTCTACCAAAAGTTCTTCCTCCTATTCCAATTTTACTTGAACTATTTTAGGTTCTTTGCTTGGTTGCATTTTTTATTTTAGAACCCCTTTTGTTTCTCTAAATATCATGTTATGATTACAAATAATATTCTATGTTTATGGGTTTCATGACTTATATCCTTTAACACTAATACTATAACTCACAAATATGTATTTTTTAGATTTATAGTCAAGATTAATCCTTTTCTCTTTTGGGACATGTATATAATCATTGCAACCACCAACCTTCATACAAATGAGAGAGGGTTTCTTACCAATCCACACTTCCTATAGAGTCTTTTCCACCAAAGCTGAGGTAGGAGATCTATTAATGAGGTAATAAGAAATTAACATGCTTCTACCTAGAACTTCCTTTCTAACCATGCACCACTTAACATGCTTTTGGTATTATCCGTCAATATTATGTTCATTTTTTCTGCAAATCCATTCTATTGTGGAGTATACGAAGTTGTTTTTTGTCTTTCTATTTCATGGTCCTTGCAAAATTGCTCAAATTAATTAGAGTAATACTTACCATCATTCTCAAAACCTTTATATTTTTCTCTATCTAATTTTGTACAAGAGCCTTAAACTTTAAATTTATTGAAAATATCATATTTATTTTGTAAAAAAGTATACCTAAGTTTTTCTTGAAAAGTCATCTATAAATGTAACAAAATAAATAGATTTACCTAACGATGGTACTTTTGCAGGTCCAAACACATCACTATGAACTAGATGCAAAATTCATTTAGATCTTGTAATAATACTAGGAAATTTGACTTGGGTTTGTTTTCCAGAAACATAGTGCTCACAAAAATCAAAATTTAATGGTCAACAAAAACTCCTTTAGCCATACCTTTCATTTTTTATGTTCGAAGGCTTTTCTCAAAAATATACCCCATGCATTGATGCCACAAAATTGTCTTCACTACAGGAATACTCGAATCCACTTCTATTGTATATTCTCCTTTATAATTGAAGAGTTATTGCAATCAATACTTATAGTGCTAGCATTTAGTCTGAATAAAGTTCTTGTACGAACTCCCCTTGCCAACACCAAGAATCCACAAACCATCTTGTAGCTATCCTTATTGAATACCATAGTCACACCCATGTCATTCATCTTACTCATGGATATCAGATTCCTTGACAAACCCAAAATATGCAACACACTAGGAAGGGTTTTAATTCTTCCAAATTTTTATGTCAACTTGACTCTTCCTCGACCTATTATTTTCTATGTCAAATTGTCTCCCAAGAAAACTTCACCTCCATTTATGTTTTCATATTACTAGATTCCCTCCTTATGAGGATTCATATGAAAGGAAGCACCTAAGTCAATCATCCATGAGTCATGGCATTCACTCGAGCATGCTACAACTATGAATAAGTCCTCTGAATCTTCATTTATGGTCTTCTTTTTTTGCAAAAGTTCCTTCATCAAATGATTTACTATTATCAACCTTTTTATATCTACAATATTCTTTATAATCCCTTTTTTTACCACACTTCTAGCATTTCTTCTTTTCTAGAGTAATAGATTTACCCCTAGATCTCAATTTTCTTTCTCATGGTTTCTTTTTGCTTCTTTCTTGAGAATGGCCTCTCACAACCAAGGCATCCTTCTGATGATAATCCTCAAAAAAAATTTGTCTCATTTCCTCAGATAGTAATGTTCCTATTATATCCTCTACTTTTAATGTAAAAGTCATATTGGTGATAGCCATAACTAGGTTATCTCACAAATCAGGTAATGAACAAAGTAAAGTAATACACTTTTCCTCTTAATTAATTTTGACTTTAGTAGAGTTTAATTGACTTACCACAGTGTTAAAATCATTTATATATTCCACCACAAAGTCACCATAATTCATACAAAGTCAATACAACTTATTTCAAAGAAAGAGTTTATTTACCAACAACTTTCTCTAATACAAAGTTCCCAGCTTATCCCTGTTGTGTAAAATTTTATATCCTTAAAATAAAGATTTCCATGCTACCAAAATTTTTAGAATCACAACAATATGCAAGATCTAGTGGACTTGTTGTTTCGATATATATGGGGTTTAAAGCAAATTTGTAAAATACTAGGTCAGGTATGGACACCCTAATAAGAGCTTAATTAAACAAGGATTTTCTATCTCTTTAGCTCGTTTATATCAGATGGGTTTGAATTAGATTTAAATGATGACCAAACTTAATATAACACTTCAAGAATGCATATCGATGCCTTTTTCATTGGGAAATCATAGCAAGAATTAATATCTTTATGAAAATATTTAAAAGATAAATAAATAACTGGTTTATTTACATACATTCAAATAATGTAATGGATATAAACATTGACCAGTGAAAGAAAGTACTTTTATATGTTCAAATCATGTAACACATAAACAGACAACACATACATTTACACAACAAATTTGTAAGAAAGATGAGACTTAGATTTGTATTAAATTCTATATACAAGTTACAGTATAGATCTGGTAGAGTGCCAAGGACCTGATGAAACTCAATATAATGGTTCTTTCTATTCAAATTATGTAACATAAAAACACAACTCTCTATTATAATGAAGTAATCGAGAGCCTTTGATCTTTGGTCCAATCATAGTAAATTATCTCAGTGGTCGGATACACATTCACAAATTCCTTGCTTGAAAAGCTTTACAGTGGATGCTTGATGATGAATCTTGGTCGATTCGGCTCCTTTTGTAGTCTTGTTTGTCAAAAAAATTGTAGTCTTTTTTGTCAAAGTTTAGTTATAGAAATTTGGTGCAGGTTACTCCACGTGTACTCTTTTCAAATTTAGATCTTCTAGAATGCATTTCAGTGAGAATCATAGTTTTCCCAAGCTTGTGCAAAATAAAGAGATGATGTCACCTTTCTTAGAGTCTGATCCAACGGTACTACATCAATGATGCTTGGACTTCCACCTCTGAGTCACTTTTGTCAAAAAAATGTATTTCAAAAAGAATATTCTAATTTATCTTATATTGTGGTGGGCCTTGCATTAACTTATATAATTTTATATTTTTTGGAGGTGCTAATCCCAAAAACATAATGATTTGACTCCATGCTTCATCAGAAAAAGTGGTGGTTGACTTTGTCTTATTCAATTATCATCAGTTTATTGATATGTGTACGATCCTAGAAAATATTCACCTAAGCTATTTGTAACATTATATAAAGCATAAGATAATAAATTGAATTAGGGGAAAAATGGTGCACCTAATGATGAAGAACAATATGCATCTATCTCCTATTGCTCATGAGCACCAAAATAGAAGCATGCAAGTAAAGTGGAAAATATACCAAATAGAAAGAAATGAGATAACAAAGAATGTATTTCTATTAATTTGGTGGATCATATCCAAGGTTACATAGATGTCCCCTTGAGGGCTCAATATGATACAATTGTTACAAATTTGGGTGCCCAAGGATCAAATCCTTCAAGTAACTTGGGTGCACTTCCAATGTCTTTCCTCGTACCCACAATCGAGGTGGGCAAGCCAATGCTGCCTTTGATTTTATATCTGATATTGAGGTCCTATGATCCTTCCCAATGCACTGTATAATCTGCACTTGCACACAAGGAAATCAAAATCATCAAATAGCAAGTGTGTATGATGAAAAACATGCAATCGCCACAGACACTAAAAGACTAGAAATGAGAATATGCATGAAGCCTATATCAATTCAACTCCAAATAAATTGAAATTTCATAGGGATGTAAAATATATGGTTAGGAAGATATCATCCAAAACAGAACTAAAATTTCATCCTTTGGCATGGCATAATCACAATACGCTTGTCCAATATGCAAAACCCAAAATAAGCAATTTCTACCCCTAAACATATCCAAAACACATGAAACTTGGACATAATTCATAAAATAATATTTAAGGAGGTTCCATGTGATCATATTTCTAAAATTAGGCACATATTCTTGTGCATGCTCCGATGGACCCTATAAGCCTGCAAAAACTTCAAAATGTGATATATCATCCAATACAACTCCAAAATGCATGAAATTTGGATAGTAGCATCATATAATATCCTAGAATATATCTATTAAAAAATAGTAGAAAAATTATACACATATTTGTATTCATACCAGGGGGACGAATTTGACTATCACATATTGGGGGGCATCCGAGGGTGGGATGCCCACCAATTCTGCTAACTTTTTGCCATCAATTCCATTAGGGAATGGCCCAAAACACTATAAGGGGTATTTTAATCAAATATTATGAGGAAATTCACTCATATTGTTGGGTTTTGTAAATAAATTGTGCCTCTTTGAATCACTCAATAACCTCCTTCACTAAGAAGATATCTAAAGGGAAAGAGGGCACAAAAGGGTGAGGGGAAATCGTGGAAGCACTTTGTTGCCTATCCTTGAACTCCTCTCTATCTTATTGTGTGGAAATTAGATCCACTTTATAGCCCAAGGATTCTCATGTGCAAAAAGGCATGCAAGGGCATGCATGGCAAGAGGCACCATTTGGCCACCAGGATGGCATGCATTGGAGGGGGAAGAGAATCTCCTTATTTGGCCTCTTACATGCAGCATGTCATAAGGATGTTGCATCCTCTGACCTACATGCTTGAATAGGTAGGGCAAATGGCAGCTTCTGGGCACCATTTATCCAAAATTTGACTTTTTTTGGGTCAAACTTGCTAGGCGCCCCATCCCAGGATGGTTGCTTATATCCGTCCCTGGGTGGGATAGCCATGGAGCTTTATGGCCATACTAGGGTGGGAAATATAGGATATGCACTCATCCTAGGGTGGGACGGTTATGATTATGGAGCCAAAACTTCCCAAAAGTGGGCTAGAACCTTCCAAAACCTCGCAAAAGTGGTTAGAACCACTATGTAACCTCTGAGGATTTCCCTAGAGGGTCATATGCTGTCAACTTAGCCATTGTTCATGGTAGCATAATCATATTGACATGATTTTAGTGTCTATAGACACCCCTTTTTGGGATGTGTTGTGTGCAGTATAGCACTGAGCAAAAATAGATGACTAAAATGTTCAATGATTAGCGTTCTTCAATAACCTAACCAACTTTAGATGCCCCAATCATGAAAATAGCATGTGTTCTTGAATCCTTGATTCTGACTCAATAAATAAATTGGTCTTGGTTTCTCTTCAGCTTCCAAGTATGCTCAGGGGACTTATAACCCTAGGCATTAGAGAATACCAAGTATTTTGGTAAATTTTGAGGTGTACCAAATAGGCAGGTTCATTTGTCCTGTTATGTTATTAATTCAAATATTTACTTGTTTGTTGCCCCAAGCAGATGTGTGATTGTCTTTGTCAATGATTCATTGAACAAACATAATTTGCATGATTGAGTGTTTGATTGTTGATTTTGATTATGAATTTGTTAAGTATGACTACCCCCTCAAGCGATGAGTTTTTGAGGGAATGACCAATGATAAAAGTGACGAGTCGCTTAACCCATATGACTTGATTGGGGTTCCTTTAGTTGAATATATTGTAACATTGCTCATTTTTGGGAGGATTTTGATGATGTTATTGATGTTTCATGGAATAAAAGAGTTGAAAACCTCACTCCCATGGGGAATTCCACCCACAATGGCCTTCTTGGGGATTGAAGTAGTAACTTTGCAATGCATCCATAAAGAATTTTGGTTTCATCTTGATCTTGAGTGAATTCCATCAGATTTGACTTATTTTTGGTGGGTTTTGGACCCTTTTATTTGGTTTTTGTTTAATATATATGTATATATATTTGACCAAAGGACTTGTTGGATGTCATTGGGGCACTTTGAGTGACCAAAGGGTTTATGGGTACCTTTGGGGCTTTTTGGGTTACCAAAGGGTTTATGATGCCTTTGGAGCTTTTTTTGGGATCGACCAAAGGGTTTATGGATACCTTTGGGGATTTTTGGATGACCAAAGGGTTTATGGATACCTTTGGGGCTTTTTGGGTGACCAAAGGGTTTATGGATACCTTTGGGGCTTTTTGGATAACCAAAGGATTTATGAATACCTTTGGGGCTTTTAGGATGACCAAAGATTTTATGAATACCTTTGGGGCTTTTTGGATAACCAAAGGGTTTATGAATACCTTTGGAGCTTTTTTAGGTTGACCAAAGGGGTTATGGATACCTTTGGGGCTTTTTGGGTTGACCAAAGGGTTTATGGATACATTTGGGGATTTTTTAGGTTGACCAAAGGGTTTATAGATACCTTTGGAGCATTTGAGGATTGACCAAAGGGTTTATGAATACATTTGGGGCTTTTTGGGTTGACCAAAGGGTTTATAGATACCTTGGGGGCTTTTTAGGTTGACCAAAGAGTTTATGGATACCTTTGAAGCTTTTTGGGTTGACCAAAGTATTTATAGATACCTTTGGGGCTTTTTGGGTTGACCAAAGGGTTTATGAATACCTTTGGAGCTTTTTGGGTTGACCAAAGGGCTTATAGATACCTTTGGGGCTTTTTGGATGACTAAAGGGTTTATGGATACCTTTGGGACTTTTCAGATGACCAAAGAGTTTATGGATACCATTGGGGCTTTTTAGGTTGACCAAAGGGTTTATAAATACCTTTGGAGCATCTAAGGATTGACCAAAGGGTTTATAGATACCTTTAGGGCTTTTTGGATGACCAAAGGATTTATGGGTACCTTTGGGGATTTTTGGGATGACCAAAGAGTTTATAGATACCTTTTGGGATTTTTGGGTGACCAAAGGGTTTATGGATACCTTTGGGGATTTTTAGGTTGACCAAAGGGTTTATGGGTACCTTTTATTTGGAGCTTTTTGGTTTGACCAAAGGGTTTATAGATACCTTTGGGGATTTTTGGATTGACCAAAGGATTTATAGATACCTTTGGGGCTTTTTGGGTTGACCAAAGGGTTTATAGATACCTTTGGGGCTTTTTGGGTTGACCAAAGAGTTTATGGATACCTTTGGGACTTTTTAGGTTGACCAAAGGGTTTATAGATACCTTTGGAGTATTTAAGGATTGACCAAAGGGTTTAAGAATACCATTGGAGCTTTTGGGTTAACCAAAGGGTTTATGGATACCTTTGGGGCTTTTTAGGTCGACCAAAGGGTTTATGGATACCTTTTGGGGATTTTTGGGTTGACCAAAGGATTTATAGATACCTTTGGGGCTTTTTGGGTTGACCAAAGGGTTTATGAATACCTTTGGGGCTTTTTGGTTTGACCAAAGGATTTATAGATACCTTTGGGGCTTTTTGGGTGACCAAAGGGTTTATAGATACCTTTGGGGCTTTTTGGATGACCAAAGGGTTTATAGATACCTTTGGGGATTTTTGGGTGATCAAAGGGTTTATGGATACCTTTGGGGCTTTTTGGGTGACCAAAGGGTTTATCGATACCTTTGGGGCTTTTTCGATGACCAAAGGGTTTATGGGTACCTTTGGGGTTTTTTGGGTTGACCAAAGGGTATATAGATACCTTTGGAGTTTTTTGGATGACCAAAGGGTTTATGGGTACCTCTAAAGATTTTTGGGTTGAACAAAGGGTTTATAGATACCTTTGGGACTTTTTGTGTGACCAAAGAATTTATGGGTACCTTTAGATATTTTTGGGAGTCGATTGCTTAACTGTTTGATTGCTGATTAGGGGAGGTATGATACCAATAATGCCCCATTTGATGTTAAAAATGTTTGCTTGATTTTAAATTTTGATATTTTGGAGCGTTAGACGCATGATGTGTTATGATTTATGGATGCATTAATGGATGCTTATCATGGATGCATGTGTTATGGATGCATATTTTTGTTTTTGTAATATGATGTGATTTTAATGGATGTTTATCATGTATGCATATGTTGTAATATGATTTGATTTGATGTGGTGTATATGCATGGATGCATAATGAGATGGATGAATTGATTGATTGTATGATGCAATATGACTAATGATTTGACACACTATGTTAGCACCATAGACTATATAAAATTTATTAATCCCTTTTTTATTGTTTTTGTGTGATGGATAAATGGAAATGTACTATTGCAATGTGATAAAGTGAAATTAATGAACTAAATTGTTATAGAATGTTGATGAGGTTTTCGTGAGACTCAAACACTAGCTAACTGATGAAAAGTTATACACTAACTATGCAAGACTTTTTGACAAGGTATGAATCTACAAGGATGACCAAGATACTCCATATCCTTGTGTGTGCAAGTGAGTTCATTTTTGTGAGACGCATAAGGACACCACCATTTCCAGATAGGTTGTCCACAAAACATGTAATGAGGATCACCTTATGAGTATCACAATCCTAGGTTTTGTACTTATTTGGATTAGAACATTAGGTAGTATAGGCTACCAAAATCTAGCTCATCCTAATTCAAACATTGATCTGTACACAATAAAAATGCTAATGTGATAGACATATCATCGTGCATAAGAATACCGCCATTGCCAGATAGGCTGTCCACCAAACCTGTAATGAGGGTCACCTTATGGCTTTTCAAATGCTGATAATTCTAGGGATTCAAGTTTTGGACTCCCTTCTTTTATTTTAATTGATTTGGGATACTTGCTCATATGTAGTGATGAAAATCACTATTTATTTTGAATTTTGTTTTCTCTTGAGCAAGGGATTTGTTTAGTGATGAAAATCACTATTTATTTTGATTTTGATTTTTGCTTTTTGATTTTTTCTTTTGGGGTTGTGGATTTGATAGTGGTGAAAATCACTATTTATTTTGGGAAATTGGGTAGGGAGGATCTTGTCATTTTGCCAATTCTCAACACTCTTGAACCATTCACACAAGGGGATGAGCAAGATAAACTCTTTCATGTAAGGTAACCTAGACCACTTCATATTTTTCATCTTTCCTTGCACAAAACTTGGATTTATTAGTGTGTAAGTATGTTGGGATTTGATGTATACAAGGTACAATCTAAATGAGACTCTACCTTCTAAATATCAGGATAGCTTTCTACAAAAATTGAAAAGAAAACTAGAGATGGCTAAGTGACAGAAAACCCTAAAGACATTCTAGAACAAATGACTAGGTGAAGGAAACAGACACTACTATGACCAGTATGAAATGTAAGTGAATATGAGAGGTGGAAACTGAAATGATGTGGATAATGAATTTGACATAATTATTTTTGGAATGATGAATAATGTACAGTCTTAGTTCTAAACATGTATGTGCAACTCTAGGATGTAAATTTCCATGATGAATATGTCTAATGCAAATTATCTTATGATGTCCTGAGATGCAATGCAATACAATATTTTTGTATTTTTGATGTTTTGATGATGTTTTTGTATTTTTGATTGATATATATGTACATGTGACCAACGGGCTTATTGGGTGCCATTGGGGCATTTTTAAGGATTGACCAAGCGGTTTTGGGATACCCTTGGAGCCTTTTAGGGATTGACCAAGCAGTTTTGGGAACCCTTGGAGCATTTTGTAACTTTGATCATTTTAATATTTTAGGGGGAAAGTGTGGTAGCTTGTGTACCCTAGCATTTGCAGTGATCAAAGGAAGCAAGGGAGGTGTGATACCTTGGATACCCCCAGTATGTACTGTGATTGATGTAATGTTATTGGCTTGGCTAGGAGTAGTGATAGAGATTGACTCCCCCTACTGTGGTGGGGAATTTTGGGTGATGCCTATGTCTCGATGGGGTAGAATGAGTATCCCATTCGTGGATATAGCCTCCCTATCAATAATATCTTGGACCACGTGTCTAAAAGCATGATAATTGCTAATGTCATGCCCTCTCAATTGATGATAAAGACAAGAATGATCCTCCTTGTATTGTTTAGGTCTGGGCCAATTTAGGTTGATTAGGTGTATGCCTGGCAAGATGATTGTCATTGTTTCTTGTAGTTTGTGAAATATGGTTGACATGGGCTCAGATAATAGAGTCTAGATGAAAGGTTAATGCTTTAAATGACATGAATTTAGTCGACTCATTTTATGATTTTATGAGGTTGTATGCATCTCAGTCACCTGTTTAGATTTCTCTTATTAACTCCCATCTATGGGTAACAAATTTTGAAATATGTTGATTTTTTTTATTGTTGATTTGAAGATAATTTCTGTCAAACATATCTTGTACAAAGTTTTTGAACTTAAAGCACATCTACACATCATACCCCTTTTGCCTATGGTACTTACAGTATAGGTATTTATGGTGTCCCTTAGGCTTTGGTGCATTTGGATTGATAGGTTGACTCTCAGGCAGATTAATTACCTTAGCTGCATAAAGGCGCTCAAACAAAGAGTCCATGAACTCAACAATGGACATAAATTGTCGCTTAGGGTGATGTTTTTGGTTTAGCCCTTGATTTTTTTGAGACTTAACATTGGACTATGCAGGAGTGGGTTGGTCTTGAAAATTAGGGGGTTGAGGTTTTGTATGACTCAACTGTAACTCAATTCTTGTGAGTTGATTCATGATATATTGTAAATCATTGTGTTGGTGACTCACTTGTAGATCCACATTGGATAGCATGTCTAAGATATGTTGTGAAAATAGTGGAGGTGATGACTGGATGGCTGTTGATGAAGTAACGTGGCAAATTATACATGGTGGAGGTGAATTGGGTGTGGGATCCAAGAGACAATTGAGCAAAGGTGGCTCAAAAGTCCTCAATGTCTGAGTAGATGTGGATGCTTCATGATGATTGTAGCTAGGGAGTATATCCACATGCTCTTATTCTTGATTTAGCTCATGCTCATGTTCCAACTCAGAGTGTTCAACTGTGGCAATTAGGTCACCCCCATTTTGGTGTAGGGGGTACACATGTTCTTGATTTTGTGGAGATGTTAAGTGATATGGAGTAGGCATGACTGATTTCATTAATGGTATCTCTTTTGGTATGGATGGAATGTTATATGGAGTCACAAGTGGCATAGATGGATTCAGAGGACTTTGGTTCTCTGTCATCACATTTATTATTCCCACAAAATCATGAGGAGATGCATTTACACTTGGGCACATCATTGATGCCTCATCAACTTGTCCAAGGTGATCTTCTTGGTAGTTGGCCCCCATGTTTGGGTGGTGCATTAGGAATGCTATCAATGGGTGGCTACTTAGTAGGAGGATGGCCTAGATCCTTTATTGACTCAATGATAGGTATGAATGTAACATTGGGTACTATGCACTCATTGATTTTTTAGGCAGGCCAATTAAATTGTGTCCTCCAGCATGATATGATATGATTCATTCATATCAACAATGGGCTCTTCCTCCTTTTTGGTGGGATTGAGGTCTTCTACAGGTGTATTTATGATAGTTGTGGTAGCCTCTATAGCTGGCTCTTCTGACTCTTCCTCGCTCAAAGAAATAAAGGATGGTACTAGCGGTGGTGAAGGTAGCTTCACGACTAACCACAGGTTTGAATCTAGACACTAGATAAGGTCATTGGCTTTAGTTTCCAAGTGCATGGGTGATATATTAGGCTCTCATGGAGGATCCACCTATTTATAATACTTGAAGAGATCTAGGTCAGTATTGACCACATGGACCTTGCCTTCATGGATGTATTTAATACATTGATGCACTATGGATGGAACACATTCCATGTATCTTATCCATGGCCTTCCAATAAGTATGTTGTACTGTCTTGCGCCTCCAAGATGTAGAACAATGTAGGCACAATATTTTGTCCAACTTCAACAAGTAGGATAATCATTCCCATAGTGGAAGATAAAGCATCATTGAATGCTTGCAAGGTGAACTTGGATGGTACAATGCGCGAGGATGGAAGGTTGAGATGTTTTAGTGAAGTTGTGGTAATAATGTTTATTGAGGAACCTGTGTCAACCAATACTTGCTTATAGGGGAGCCTATTGATGCTTGCGATGATATGCAAAGTAGGATCTGGTGAACTGGTAGGCATAGGTTTGACCTCATGATTTTGAAAGGATATAACAGGATTCTTATGCATTTGTATGTATCTCATAAATTTG
This sequence comes from Wollemia nobilis, assembly GCA_028583015.1. Classification (NCBI taxonomy): domain Eukaryota; kingdom Viridiplantae; phylum Streptophyta; class Pinopsida; order Araucariales; family Araucariaceae; genus Wollemia; species Wollemia nobilis. Next base: position 760,939 of record JAQPPZ010002486.1, on the reverse strand, counting down.
GTGAAAGCATCAGAGTCGTGATGTTGTACCTCAATGGAATCCAATACCCTCATGAATTTTTTCCAATGTTTGGAGGATTGTAGTAGAATCTCGCTCATGGTCATATTAGCTGATGGTGCATGCAAGCTTTGCACATGCCTACTCTAGGTTGCTAACCCTTGTTGGTTGGGAATTTTGGGTGGTGAATACCACGATGTAGATGGAGTGTAAACCTCCATACTAGGCCCCTTAATAGGTTGATTATATTTGGTTTGGGATTGGAATCGGTGTTGGCTAACCAAATAATCCCCTTGATCATGTGGATAACATATTGGTGTTCTCGTGGCAGAGGTACTTCTGAGTGAGAGGTTGACCTCATGATGACTTTCATGGGGTCATGTAGGAATGATGAGATCCTTAGGAGAATAGTGAAGGGGGATACTATCAAGGCACCATGTAGGAAAGAGGATATCATCATAACTATAATGGCAATGCTCAAGGCCTCTCCTAAATTTTTTTTCTTCGTTGGCTCGTGATTGAGCTCGGCTATGTATGGTTGTCACAATGTGTTGATTACCCAAACAATAAAGAGATACACAATATAGACAATATGATTATATTTTTTAAGGATTATATGTGTATGATTATCTCTTTTAAATCTTAGAAACACACAATCAAATGATCAAAGAAGCACACAAGCAAACAATGTTATTATCTCCTTTAAGTTTTAGTTGTGAATCCCTGAGTTTTTTGGTGTATTTAGATTTGTTGTTTCTCTTGATTTCTTGTTCATTTTTGGACTTAAAATGAGGTATTTAAACCAAAGTGGTGACTAGGAACACTAGTGTCAAATATGAGGTTCTCAAAAGAGTCTAGGGTACACCGCTTAAAACCCACAATGAGTGGAGCGTTTGCCTAGCTCTTCCACTCTAAAACGGTAAGCATTTCAAATAGTGGGAGGTAGTTTGATCACTAGTGACCTATTCCATCTTAATAGAGTGCCCTATTATATCTAAGGTGCCTAGGGGGTAATATGGTGGAAGGAGGTGAAATTAAATGTCATCGATCTGAATTGGAGGTTGGTGATGAAATCCAACCTTACCAATGTTATTGTGATACATGCAAGTGTGTGTGGTTCTTTTTAAAATTAAAATAAAGTAAGAAAGGAAGAATTCGATGATCATTCACTAAATGCATGAAAAATTATGTTTTACTTTCATAAATTTAGGATAAAAATTAACCTACAAATGTAACTTATAAATGCAAACCCTAAATGCTAACCTACCCATTGGGTAGGCTACAAGCAATCAAACCATAGAGATGCATTTCTACTTTGATTTTTCTTTGATTTTTCTTCTTTTTTTTTTGTTATTTTGCATTATGAGAAAATTAAATCTAGCCTTTAACCTTTCTATTAGAAAAAATAATGCAAGAAATATCATATTAAATAACTTCTGAAAGTGCCAAAAGAAAATAGGGAGTTTAGGCACTTACCTCATCAGTCCTGGAACCTGCCACTTCTGGAAATCTAAGTAAAAAGTTTTATATTTTCTATTAACTCTAGGGTGGAATGAATAGCATTTTTGTGGCCATACAAGTGTGGTACATATTTTAATCCATCCCAGGGTGGCACGAATAGTAGGCCAGAGGTCGTTTCAAGCTAGAACGGCCAGTACTGCAACATAAAAAGGATGAAAATGAGATTAAAACTTCACCCAAAGCAAAAGGGATAGGGTCCCACCATTATAAACACTAAATTATGGGAAAAAAAATTCACCTAATTATGAAGAAAAATATGCATTTATCTCCTATTGCTCATGAGCACCAAAATGGAAACATGAAAGTAAAAGTGGAAAAGATGCCAAATAGCAAGAAATCAAATAAAAGAGAATGTATTTATATTAATTTGGTGGATCAGAGCCAAGGTTACATATATTTCCCCTTGAGGGCTCAATATTATACAATTTTTACAAATTTGGGTGCCCAAGGATCAAATCCTTCAAGTAACTTGAGTGCACTTCTGGTGTCTTTCCTCGTACCCACAATCAAGGTGGGCGGGCCAATGCTGCCATCACTTGTATCTTTGATATTGAGGTCCTATTCTCATTCCCAATGTGCTATATAATCTTCACCTACACACAATTAAATCAGAATCATAAAATAGCAAGTGTGTATGATGAAAAACATGCAATCCCCACAGGCACTAAAAGACTAGAAATGAGAATATGCATGGTGCCTATATCAAATCAACTCCAAATAAATTGAAATTGTAGAGGGATGTAAAATATATGGTTTTGGGAAGATATCACCCAAAATAGAACCAAAATTTCATCCTTTGGCATGGCGTAATCGCAATACGCTTGTCTAATATGTAAAACCAAAAACAAGAAATATTTGCCCCTAAACTTATCCAAAACGCATGAAACTTGGATAGAATACATAAAATGATATTTTGGAAGGACCCATGTGATCATATTTCCAAAATCAGGCATCGATTCCTGTGCATGCTCCGATGGACCCTACAAGCCTATAAAAACTTCAAAATGTGATATCTCATCCAATACAACTCCAAAATGCATGAAATTTGGACAGTAGAATAATATAATATCCTAGAATATCTCTATTAAAAAATAGTATAAAATATTATGCACAAATTTGTATTCATCCCAGGGGGACTAATTTCACTGTCATAGATTGGGGGGCACTCGGGGGTGAGACGCCCACCAATTTTGCTAACTTTTTGCCACCAATTCCACTTGGGAATGGTCAAAAAAAATATAATGGGTATTTTCATCAAATTTGGTGAGTAAATTCACTCGGATGGTTGGTTTTTTTAGACAAATTATGCCTCTTTGAATCACCCGATAACCTCCTTCACTAAGAAGAGATCTCGAGGGAAAGATGGCACGAAAGGGTGAGGGGAAATATATGCAGAAATTTTTTGCTTATCCTTGAACTCCTCTCTATCCTATTGTATGGAAATTGGATCCACTTTATAACCCAAGAAGGCTCATGTGCAAAAAGGCATGCAAGAGCATGCATGGCAAGAGGCGCCATTTGGCCACCGGGGTGGCATGCATTGGAGGGGGAAGAGAATCTCCCTATTTGGGCTCTTAAATGTAGCATGTCATAAGTATGCTATGTCCTTTGACTTGCATGCTTGAATAGGCAGGGCAAATGGCAATTTTTGGGCACCATTTGTCCAAAATTTGACTTTTTTTGGGTCAAACTTCCTAGGCACCCCACCCTGGGATGGTTGCTTGTATTTGTCCCTGGGTGGGATGGCCATGGAGCTTTATGGCCATCCCAGGGTAGGATAGATAGGATCTGCAGTTGTCTAGGGTGGGACGGTCATGATTATGGAGCCAGAACTTCCCAAAAGTGGGCCAGAACCTTCCAAAACCTCCCAAAAGTGGTTAGAACCACTGCGTAACCTCTGAGGGCTTCCCTAGGGTGCATATGATGTCAACTTAGCCATTTTTCATGGTAGCATAATCATATTAATGTGATTTTAGTGTTTATAGAAAGCATGTAAAACAATAAATTAATAAGAATGTGAAGACTTATTTTATTAATTCATGCTAAAATTTGGTTACAGATAGGTCCCTCTTAGGAATACCGACTCTTGATACAATGATTACAATGTTTTAAAGGCCCTAAATAGGGGTGGTGCAATTTGCAAGCCTTCTATATTCGACGTGAACTACTCAAGGGATTATTAATGCCTTCTTCTCACTTGCTTGGAGGAAATTGATGTGAAAGTGTCTTGAAGCTTCCAAGAATCTATGATCTGCATGCAAGAAACAACAAAGCACAATTAGGAGCATATGAGGCCTCTCATGATGAGGCTTTTACCAAGAAATTATAATAAATATGGTAAATATGCAAAGAAAGCATAAATACTTGTAAAGATATTCATAAAATATCTAAATTATGGTAAATTATGCTTAAAAATTAGTAAATCTAGCTAATCTAAGACCTAATTTGCAATGAAAGTATGAAATAGATCTAATCTAAGAAAATTAGTGAAAACTAGAAAATGTGATGAAATAAGGGTAAAGCTGCCTCTAGTCTCTCAAATTAACCGTAAAAATGTGCAAATGAATATTAATCTAAGCCATATCTAACTAATTGCATAAGTGAAATAAAAATCCTTCAACTAAAATGGAAGAAAATGAGCATCAAAATCTAGCCATGAGTTTTAAACTTAGTTGGCTCTATTAACCACTATTGACAGGCATGGCTGAGGTAAAACTCATCTTTCTCTTGCAACTAGGGCCATAAGCTCTTAATTCCTCTGAGGAATTGATGATCAAGGGTTGCCTTAGTGTTCTAAAATAGATTGGCGATGTAGTTCACTCAAATTTACAATGGAAGTGGTTCAATTGGTAAATCTTGCTCCTCAAGCTCTTGAGATCTCCATTGCTTCAAACATAGTCATAATTCTCCAAATGGACAACATGTAGACACTCCTCAAGGGTTGTAAGTGGCTCTCCAATTTGGTAGGGCTTCGATGCATTCAAATTTTTACTTATTATATGTCTCTCCCCAATTTTGAGGGGGGTCTTATAGCCCTCCCAAATCCTCATCCTAGCTTCCTTGAGAAGCCAAGATCAAGAATTGGGAGGTTGGAGAATTTGGGAGGAAGAATCCATAATATTCCTCACTCAAAACCATCCAATATCAATTGCTATGGTCGTTACAACTAATTTTGTCTTGGCTTGGGAGTTTAAGATAGTTACAGAGCTAGTCATGGCTCCTAAATGCATCTAGGACCCTAGTCATGGGTGTCAACCATGGCTGAGATCTTAGCTATGGATGCCATCCATGGCTAAGGCTGAATAGGCCTAGGATGCCTAAAATGAGTGGTTAGAACCACTGCTTTGTCTTGGAAAGGTCCAAGATCATTCATATGGTCTGCAAGGATGCCCATATGAGTAGTCTCCTAAACATGATGTGTTTTAGGTGTCTACAGATGCCCCTTTTGGGATGCATTGTGGGAAAACACGACGTTGAGAAAAAATAGATCACCTAAAGCCATGTTATAGGTTGAATGATGATCATTGATCTGATCAACATTAGATGCCCCAATCCTGAAAAGGACACACATCTTAGAATCATTGCTTCCAATGGGATGGAAGGCTTAAATTTGCAAAGCTTTCATGTGTCCAATGATGATCGGGTAGCATCAGTGCTACAATTGTTCCGATAGGTGGAGAGCTTCAATATTTAAACTATCATATTTGCTTTTTTCCCAACAAAGGGTAAGCTTATGATAGTTGTTAGCAATGATTCGTAAGACGAACACAATTTACATGATCGAGTGATCCTTTGTTGATTTTGATTATGATTGTTGATATTATGACTACCCCCTCAAGCGATGAGTCGATGAGGGAAGGACAATTAATTAAAGTGATGAGTCGCTTGACCAAGATGAATAATTTGGATGATTTAAGACTTTTGCATTTTGTTATATGGCAAGGCCTATTACAACTATGATTTCAACCATTAATAGTAATTGTACATCTCTATCCCATGGAGCAATCCAACCGCAATGGCCTTCTTAGGGAATCAATATGATAGCAATTCCATTTAAGCTTGTGTTGAATCACTATGTTTGATGATCTACTAAAAATATCATAGAAGAAATGAAATGAACGCCTCATTCCCATGGGGCAGTCCGACTACCATGGCCTTCTTCGAGATTGAAGTGAAGACATTTCAATTCAATGATGACTAATTTACCCCAAATGACCTTATGGTAATTTACTCATCTTGCCGGATTGCATGGAGCGCAAGTTGCTACAACCACCAAGTGTATAGAATAAATAACTAGATACAAGGCGCATTTGAATTTTGATGTTATTTGATGTTTTTGTGATTTTGTGATTTATGATGAGATGTCTCAAATGACCTTATGGTAATTTACTCATCTTGTTGGATTGCATGGAGTGCAAGTCATTGCAACCGCCAAGTGTATAGAGTAAATAACTGGATACGAGGTGCATTTGATTTTTGTTTATTTGATGTTTTTGTGATTTTGTGATTTATGATGATTTATCTCAAATGACCTTATGGTAATTTACTCATCTTTTGTGCATGGAGCGCAATCGCAATCACCAAGTGTATTGGGTAAGTAAAATAGGTTGAAATTTTGATGTTATTTGATGATGAATAATTTGGTTCAAATGGCCTTATGGTTATTTACTCATCTTATTGGATTGCATGGAGCATTAGTCATGAACCACAAGTGTATATATAAATAATTGATACAGGTCATTTAATTTTGTTTTTTTTATTTTTTAATGTTATTTTTTATTTTTTGATTTCTTAAATATAATAATAATTATTTTGTGGTTGTTTTCTTTTTTGATTGATGGAGCAGTGCTGCAATCGCCAAGTGTATAGGGTAAATAACTTGATATGAGGTGCATTTGAAATTTTGATTTATTTGATTTTTTTGTTATTTTTGAAAATTTTGAGATTTTTGGATTGGTAGATATGCATTAATGTCCATTATGAAACTCCTTATGGTGAGAAAATGTGTGCATTTATGGGATTGACCAAATAAATTAGGCATCTTTGGAGCTTTTTGGGAAGTATGATATTGATAATGCCCCAGTTGATGCTTGAAAATATTTTTTATTTTGATTTTATGTTATGGATGCAATGATGAATGCAATGCCTAAATGATGATTTGATTATGCTATATGTATGCAATGTACTAATGACATGCACTAGCTAGATGATAGATGTATGCTTAGATGCTATGATCTAGATGTATGGATGCACTATGATGATGGGTACATATATGGATGCAATGCTTAATGTTAAATGCATGTTTAATTTGTTTCAATTGTTTATGCATTTAATCTATGTGATATAATATGATAGATGATATGTATTGTGATGCATTAATTATATGAGGATGATCTAATGCAAATGAACCTGTATGCTTTAATCACTTAAAACATAAGGAATGAATCTAATATGTGTTTAACAAACTAATGGATGACACCACAGAATGTATAAAAATCATGAATGAAAATGATAACTCTTATCATAAGAATTAATCATTTAAGCATCCATATGTGAGATGAGATGATTTGAGATGTAATGATTTATGAGATGAGATGATTTGTTGCTATAAGGGAATTTTTGAGGTTTTCCATGAGACTCAAACACCCTAGTTGATTAATCAAAAGTTGTATAATGACTATACAAGACTCTTGAAAGATAAAAGCTTTTGTTATGAAGACCAAGATATTCATTATCCCTGTGTGTGCAAATGAATATATTAGATGAGACATAAGACTACCTCATTGCTAGGAAGGATTCATTCAGCCCATTTCTGTAATGAGGATCACCAAATGTTCACCATGATCCTAAGTTTGGACGTAGTTGGACTAGACTACTAGGTAATACAAGCCACCTAAAGCTAGCTCATTTGTAAATTGCTTAGAACTACCCCAATGCCAGAAGGGATTCATTCAGCCCATTGTTGTATTGGGGATCACTCAATGGCTTTGAGTAGTGACCATTCTAGGGATTCAAGCTCTTCACCCCCTTCTTTTCTTCACATTTATTGGGATACTTGCTCATGCTTAGTGATGAAAATCACTATTTATTTTGCATTTTTTTTTAGCAAGGGATTTTGCTTTGATTTTGGGATTTTGCTTATTTTGTATGAAAGCAAGGGATTTCTTTGGGTAGGGGGAGCTTGTCCTTTTTTCAATGATCAACACTCTAGACCATGCACATCACAAGATGAGCAAGTAAAACCTTTCGCTTAAGGTGACTAGGACCACTTTGTAGTGTTCATCTTTCCTTGTCTAGACTAGGATTGTTAATGTGTTAATTAGTGATGGGATTTTGACATATGCTAGGTGCTATCAAAACTAGACCTCATCTTCAAAAGCAAAGATAGCTTTCTACAAAATCTGAGAAGATCACTAGGTATGGTTGAATGACTAGAAAACCCTAGTATATTCCTTATAGCAACAGGAGGGGTTGTGTTGAAAAACACAATTACTCACAAGGGTGATGGATGATGATGATGAATAGATGCATGATTAAGATACAAATGTGGTGTCATTTGTAAGATTGTAAACACAACCTATCCTAATGCAAGTGCAATGGATGAAAATACCTAATGCAATGCAATTAAATGAATGCATATGCAAAATGAAATATATAATGTAAATGTTTTTGTATTTTTGATGTTTTGCAATGTTTTTGGATTTTATTGCTTTTTGATTTGTTTGGATTTTGATGTTTTAAATTGTTTTTGAAATTTTATGAATTTTTCAATTTTTTTTGAATTTTTGATTTTTCAATTATTTTTGAAATTTTGATTTTATAATTTTTTTGAATTTTATGTTTTTAAGGGGAAGGTATGCTACCTTAGGTACCCCTAGTGTGTGTGCCACTCAATGAAAGTGAGGAAGGTGTGATACCTTTAGAATCCTCACTTTGCCTCATTGAACTTGATGTGGATGGTGGGGAAGGTATGCTACCTTGAGGACCCCCAGTGTGCATGTTGTCCACTGCAATGTAATCAACTTGCTTAGGAAGAGTGATAGAAATCAACTCTCCCAATTGGGGCACAGACCTCTGCGGGGTGCCCATGTCTTGGTGGGGTGAAATGAGTGAACCATCTGTACGAAGCTCATTTCGTTCTAGTAGATCTTGGACCACCTTCTTGAATGAATAGCAACCATGGATGTCATGCCCCTGTATACGATGATAGACACAATAGAGGCTTTCATCAGGTGACCCAGGCTTAGGTGCTTTTTGTTTGACCTCTGGTAATGTGAATGCATTTGCCTTGTAAAGCTTTTGAAATAAAGTTGCAGTAGTCATCTCAAATGTGACTACTCATTGAGGTGGCTTGTTAGGCCTATGAGGATGTGACTGACCTTGGGGTCTCACATGGGAAGATGTGGCCTCTATTTTGGTAAGTTGAGGCACTATGGATGAACCATCTATGGGAAAATCCCCACTATCTATGAGATCCTGAACCACATTCCTGAATCCATAATAATTGTAAATGCCATGGCCCTCTATTCGATGATAGAGATAGTAATGGTCCTCCCTATAGCCCTTAGGTTTAGCTTTATTTGGGTCTAAAGGGTGTATTTTAGGTAAGGTGAGGACCTTCGCCTCTTGCAACTTTTGAAAAATATCTGACATGGGCTCGTTTAAAGGAGTCCAAATGCGTTGCTGCTATTTTGGGTGCTCAACATGCATTGGCTTAGTTTGATGACCAGGTTGAGCCCTAGGTATTTCGATTGCTAGCTTAGGGGGCTCCTCTTGCTTTTTTGGTGCAAGGGATGGATTACTAACTATGATTATTTGTCGGTTGACAACCTGAAGCTGCTTCTTTTCAAGCATGTTGTGTATTATGGCTCTAAAACCTTGACATGATTGAATGTCATGTCCATTTTGTCTATGGTATACACAATGCTCATCCTCCTCATATCCTTGGGGTTTTGGATGATTTGGATCTAAAGGTCAAACCTCAGGTAAGGTGATGGCATTTGTGGTAGATAATCGATTGAAAATCGATATCATAGGCTCAGGCAATGGGGGATACTTGCTAGGTTGATGGAGCGGCTGACTTGGTGCTTGCTCTTGTTGAGGCTTTTCTTGTGGTTGAACAGGAGGTGGTTTGGCCTCATATGAGGGTTGCTTTTGTATTTCCAGACTCTCAAGATGGATCATGATAAATTGCAATGCCTCATTTTGTTTCTCCATCTGTACCTCTATATTATACAGGTGATTTTGCATATGCTCTAAGATGGATAAGGCTCTCATGTGTATTTCTAGTGATGCGCTTGGAATATCATCATTGATTGAAGGAGGTGCAAGAGTGGGGGCTACAAAACCCCCAGGTATATGCAAATTACCCATTTCCTTCATTTGAGATGATGTGGATGCTTCATGATGATCCACTTCGATAGTGGCATCCACATGCTCTAGTTGGCTATCTAGTTCATACTTTTGTTTTACTTTGTATTGTTGAACCTTGCGAGCTTGAGTACCCCCAATCTGATGTGGGGAAAACACCTGTTCTTGCTCTTGAGGAGGCACCATGAGAAATGAGTCAGGGGTGACTAATTTCAATGGTTTTGGCACCTTCGATGTGGAAGCAACATCTGATTGCACCATCTCTTGTTTTATCTACTTTAGAGTCACTCGATCCTCTGACTTAATGTTAACCATCCCCACAAACTCGTGAGAAGGTGCTTCAACATTTGGATGAGTTGTGGGTGGCTCCTCAACTTGTTGAGGTTGTTCTATTTCAATTGTGACAACTAATTTTTCCTCATGTTTAGGTGAAGAATCAAGGATGGGATCAATAGGTAGTGACTCGATAGGAGGTCGACCTAAATCCTCAATGGACTCAATGATAGGCATAAACATAATGTTTGCCTCTATATGCTCTTTGAATTCAATTTCATCCAAATGAACTGTGACCTGCGATGTGGTGGATGAAGATGGTATGATATGATTTGATTTATCCATAACCACAATAGGTTCTTCCCCTTTGATAGGAGTAAGAGAGTCCTCTAATGACATGTTTGAGATAGTTGTGAGCATCTCTGTGGTTGTTTTAGTTAATTTCTCCTTGCTTAGAGAAACTGAATATGGAAGCTTAATGGGAGAAACCAAAGGTGATGGCGGTGGTGAAGGTAACTTCATAGCAAACCATGGGGTTGCATCCAGACTCTGGATAACATCATTAGGTTTAGTGTTCAGATGTGTGGGTGACACAATAGGCTCCTGTGGATGATCCACTGGTTTATAATACTTAAAGGGATCTGTGTCAGCCTGAACTACATGGACCTTATTTTCATGAATGTACTTAATGCACTGATGCATTATGGATGGTATGCACTCCATGGCTCTCATCCATGGCCTTCCGAGTAGTATGTTGTACTATCTTGAACCCTCTAAAATGTAGCACAATGTAGGAATAGTATTTTATCCCACCTCAATGGGGAGGACTATTGTGCCTACTATGGGAGATACAACATCGTTAAAGGCTTGCAGAGTGAAGGTAGATGCTCTAATGTGGGAAGGCGGAATGTTGAGATGTTTCAATGCAGTGGTAGTGATGATATTGATGGATGAACCAGTATCAATCAAAACTCGCTTGTATGAAATCTGATTAATGCTAGCTATAATGTGAAATGGTGGATCAGGTTCATTAATAGGGGTTGGTTTAATTTCTTATTTGTGAAAAGTAATCATAGGTTCCTTGTATGGTAGAATAGGCTTTAATTGCTATGAGGACTATGATGAATGTCGAGCATTGATTAGATTCGATAGTGATGCAGATTGGCTAGGGAGTTCCTTGCTTCCCATCATGATATTTATCATGCCGATACCACCCTCTTTAGGTGGGGCTATATGCACCTTGCTCACATGCTCCTTTTGATCTTCCTTAGCCTCATGATTGGGTAAGGGATCTTTGAATATGTCTATTCATTGTTTATCAATAGCCAGAGGTTTGTCTATCTATCTAGGAGAATGGCTATCTACCTACTTAGGAGGCAACTCTTGATGATGTGCAGGGTGCACCTCATGTTGATTTGTTGCCTATGAGTTCTAGGTGTGGGTCTCTTTTCAGGAGTTACCCTACATGATTGTTCTTCACGTAACTTCTATTGGAAAATCCTTTCTTCATGTCGTTTGAGCTCATCCCATCTATGTTGTTGCAATATTTTCTCTTCCATGTATTCTTGCTCTATACGCTCATGCTCAATGCGTAGGTCCTCCAATTGATCTTGGAGTAGCTGCTCTCTGAACTACATGAGGCCTAGGTTCTCGATATGATTGGTCTATTGTGTAAGATTGATGGCTTTCCATCTCGCTATGGGGGGTTTTAGCTATGTTAGTTCTTGCCATGTATGTGGTAACCTTATCACCTCGGTGAGTAGATCCCCTATGTGAGGAAGTGGCTTCGTGATGACTATCAGGGCATCATGTGGGAATGATGAGATCCTCAGGAGAATAGTGGGTGTGATGACTATCAAGGTGTCATGCAAGAATGGTGATATCCTTAGGAGAATATTGGAGGTTTTTAGGGCCTCTCCATAAGTTTTTTGCTTTATTGGCTCATGATTGAGCTCGGCTATGCATAGTTGTCATGATGTGCTGACTAGGCAAACCTTGAAGGAAAACCCACACTAAAGAAAATTTTGACTTCCAAAAATGGTTGTGGGTGTTATATACCAAAATGATCAGTGTGACGAGCTGATCACAATGGGCTATGACTCCAAAAAGTGACTTTTGGGTCAAAATTTGTATTTTTGGAATATTTGGCCAACCGAGGCTCGTGGGAAAATGACCAATTTTAGGAATTTTGGGAAAATGCAGAGCCAGGCCTCAAAAATGGTATGAGGGGTGCACAAGGAGCTAACTAAGACAACAAAACAAATTTGGAAAATTTTGGGGTTGTCTAGGGCTTTTTATGACTATTTTAGTGCAGTTTTTCCCTATTTTTGGCTTAAAAATCACTCAAAAATAGAGTAATCATAAAACCAACATAACTTTTTCGTTATAGCTCCGATTTGCACGATTTTCAATTTGTTGGATGCAGAATAAAAAAGTAGCAATTTATTTTTATTTGAAAAATTAGGGTTAGGGTTTGGTCCCCGATCAAGGATCTTATGTTGATTACCCAAACAATAAAGAAACACACAAAGTAGACAATATGATTATCTCTTTTAAGGATTAGATGTGTGTCCTAAGAACTTGTTTAGTGTGTTTTTGATTTGTTGAATACATAAACTAACTCTCATCGTGTTTGCAATTTTTTTGATGATATACTTGCATAGTTTAAGGGTTTTTCACCTGTATACTCGTAGCTCAACAACTAGCAATGAAATTCTGGTCACGTAAACCCACCAAAGTATGGAGATGAAGCCCATACCCGATCAGGGAGCATAGGTCCTACCGGTCCTCACCCAGTCTCACCTGGTCAGTGTTATACCCTTCTAAGAGAAGTACATGTAAATTTTATAGGCTACATCAGTTCTTGGATCCGGTATTGGCCAATAGATAGGGTTCGTAGGATTTGAGCCAATGGATGGAGATGAAACCCACCGTCGTTGGTCTCTATTAGTGGTTGGTGATGAAATCCAACTCACTAACATTTAAATGTGATGTGGTGTGTGGTGGTTCTTTTTAATTTTGCATGAAAATAAAATGCATCATAGAGCACTCAAATGATTTTTCCTATATGCCTAAAAAAAGAATGTTTCCGTTTTAGAGAATGCACATCTAACAACTAGATGATATTTAGAGAATGCAATACTAATTATGAAAAATTTACCTCTAATCGGGTCTCAAGCATGCAACCCTAACAAACAGGCCAATTGTTAGTCATTTTTCTATGCATTAGGTAATAGAGTTTGCCACTGGACAGAGCCACAACCCAAAAGCTAGCCATTGTTGACAACAGCAACTAATAGTGTTAGTTGTTTTTGTCAGCCGCAGCTGACATAAAACATACAATTTTCATTCATTTTCCACTTCAACTTTTGCTAGGTGATCTAATTAAGCTATGCACAGGAAAACAATATAAAATAGACAAAACAAGGAAAATGGATTTACCTGGAATCCATCATCCAATGATGAGATAGGATGCCTACTATATTTTCTTTATGGCTTCTTCTAGTCACGACTGTTAAACATGGCTGACAAGCTAGCCATGGGTTTTAAATGTGATTAATACTGTGCACTATGATTGTTAAGAACAGTTAATACATACAACATAAAAATACAAAAAGATCAATTAATGGAAACAAATTTTATAGGTTTCTGTCATGATCGTCATTTGTACAATCCTAGAAAACATGCACCTAAGGTATTTGCAACATTATATCAAGCACAAGATAAGAAAGCATGTAAAACAATGAATTAACAAGAATGTGAAGACTTATTTTATTAATTCATGCTAAAATCTGGTTACAAATAGGTCCCTCTTAGGGATACCATTTCATGATACAATGATTACAATGTTTTGAATCCCCTCAACGGGGGTGGTGCAATCCACAAGCCTTCTAGATTCGACATAAACTTATCAAGGGCTTATTGATGCCTTCTTCTCACTTGCTTGGAGGAAATTGATGTGAAAGTGTCTTGAAGCTTCCAAGAATTTGTGATCTACATTCAAGAAATAATAAAGCACGATTAGGAGCATATGAGGCCTCTCATGATGAGGCTTTTACCAAGATATTGCAAGAAATATGGAAAATATGCAAAGAAAGCATAAATACTTGTAAATATATTCACAAAATGTCTAAATTATGGTAAAGTATGCTTAAAAAATAGTAAAACTAGCTAATATAAGACCTTATTTGCATTGAAAGCATGAAATAGATCTAATCTAAGAAAAATAGTGCAAACTAGAAAATATGATGAAATAAGGGTAAAGTTACCTCTAATCTCTCAAATTAACCGTACAAATATTCAAATGAAGATTAATCTAAGATAGATCTAACTAATTGCATAAATTAAATGAAAATCCTATGGCTAAAATAGAGGGAAATGAGCATCAAACCCTAGCCATGGGTTTTAAACATAGTTGGCTCTGTTAGCCGTGACTAAGGTAAAACTCCTCTTTCTCTTATAACCAGGTCTAGAAGCTCTTAATTCCTCTAAGGAATTTATGATCAAGGGTCGCCTCGATGTTCTAAAATGGATTGGTAGTGTAGTTCACTCAAATTTGTAATGGAATAGGTTCAATTAGGAAAGCTTACTCCTCAAGCTCTTGATATCTCCATTGCTTCAAATGTAGTCATAATTCTCCAAATGGACAACATGTAGACACTCCTCAAGGGTTGTAAGTGTCTCTCCAATTCAGTAGGGCTTTGTTGATTTCAAATTCGCACTCATTCTATGCCTTTCCATAATTTTGAGGGTGGTCTTATAGCCCTCCCAACTCCTCATCCTAGCTTTCTTGAGAAGCCAAGATCAATAATTGGGAGGTTGGAGTAGTTGGGAGGAAGAATCCAAAATCTTCCTTGCTCAAAATAATCCAAGATCAATTGTTATGGCCATTACAACTAATTTTGGATTGGCTCGAGATTCCAATATACTTATAGAGCTAGTCGCAGCTCCTTAACATGGCTAGGACCTTGGTCGCAGGTGTCAATCGTAGCTAATACCTTAGCTATGGATGCCATCTGTGGGTAAGATTGATTTGGCCATAGATGACTAAACTAAGTGGTTAGAACCACTACTTTGACGTGGAAAGGTCCAAGATCATCCATATAATCTGCAAGGATACCCGTATGAGTAGTCTCCTAAACATGATGTGTTTTAGGTATCTACAATATGCTTCTTAAAAATAGACTAATTTTCATTTGTGAATTCTATGATGGACCAATAAAGTCAACTCTTTTAGCTCTTGATCCAATTTTTGTGTGTCTTCATTGGTGCACTTAAATTCTTCTATTTTCATTGTGGCAAGGACTTCTACATTCTGTTCTATAGTTGGATCTCCAATCAAGTTACACTGTATTTTCCTTTTATCATCTATTCTCTTGACTAATGCCTATATTTCTTGTAGGGTGATTTCCCAATAATGCTTCTGATGTACGAAGGAATTTAATCTTTGAAATTCTACCTTGCAATTGTGGCTTTGTCCTTCTGTAGTTTGAACTTGTTTGTCTCCTAGTAGATTGTATTCTTCTTTGTATTTTAGATATGTGTGTTTAAATATTGATGCTCTCTTTTCTATGTCTTGCAGCAGATTTTTAATGTTCTAAATCAATTGCATCATGTCTTTCAGTTATTTAAATATCTGTGGTAGAGCCTCTAATTCTCCTTTTATGTCCTCCATTAGTACTTATATTTTTTAATGTATTCTGCACTATCAAGTGACCCTTTGGACAGTTGAGGTACTTCTCCTTTTAGCTTCTTAACTTCATCTTGCAATTTTTGAATCTCAATCTGCATTAATTCATTTTTTGTCTGCATCTTAGCCATTTCAACTGATAGAGCTTGATTTCTCTATTGCAGAATTCTTGTGACAGCCACATGGGTCTAAGCTTGTGTTTTGGCTAAAATTATTTCATCTTCTTGATATTCAATACAAGCCACTTGAGTTATTGGATCAACTTGCATAGCTTTGGTTTTTTCCATGGGTATCATGGCCTCTAGTGTAATCAATGGTTCCCCCAAAACTTGTGGTTCGATGGAGGTTGTTTCTAGCACATTGTATTTTATTTTTTGGGGATATCTTCCTTCCTACATCTCTTGAAGTTGCTTATATTCATTGGTATCAAAGTTTAAAGCTTTTGATTTCCTTGTGAGAATGAAGCTCTTAGCTTGAGTTGGGTCTTCTACCTTGGCTATCTTCATCTCAAGGGGCTTTGAACCTTTGGAAGTTACTTCATAATTGTAAAAAAAATCTTCCTATCCTTTGCTTAACATGTCCCCTTTCTACAAGGTTTTGGAAATTTAAATTTCCTCATAATTTATTATTATCAATCTGGATCTCACTTGGGGTGTGTTGGCAGTAGCTTGTTTTATTCTACGGTCCACCATTTATTGAATTGTTTTTTAAAAGTACTATTGAGTTATTTTTGGTAAATATGTAACAATCTACTTTCCTTTATCTAAGCCTTCTAGTATGGGACTTTTGGAGGTGATGGCAGGTACCTCGATTGAAGGAAGTTCTAACTGGGTAACCTTGGGCTCTATTATTTCAAGCAATATTTCTATTTCTTGAGGCTCTTCTTTGATTATTTTTACCATTGGATCTTGAATTTCCTCTAGCATAATGGGTGGAACTAAGGGGGCATATGCTTCTATAGAATCTTTTCTTATGGCCTTCAATTCAACTAAATATTGCCCTACTCTCCTAATTTGCATGCAATCCCTTTTGTTTTTATATTCTTGCCATAGGGATATCAATTTTTGATTCATTTTTGGTCCTCCCTTAGAAATAACTAATACTATTTTATCTTTAAACTTATCTTCTCTATGAATTAATATTGCAGCTGGTACTAAGGGCCCGACATTAATGTTTTAGGTGTCAAAAGGGTCATAAGGTCACCAAGAAATCTCTACAAAAGAGAACAAATCCATTTTCTCCAAGGCAGTAATCAAACTGAGCTGAATCCTATAGGTGTAATGGCCTAATATGCAAGGGAAGGCTATCCATGTGAGCTTTGCCTTCTTTCTGAGTAGCCTCATTTTGGTTTCTTCTACTGTTTATCTTTCAATCTCTAGGGTTGCTACAGGCATTGTGCAATACTGTGTTAATGCTTTAGGGGGGATTTTTGCTCCATATATTCAGATATATGTTACATGTTTTATAAATAATACATCACTGACTATTTTTTCTTTCAAAAATTTAATTACTCTCTTCCCTATAATATTTGGTGAATATCCACACAAATGACGATGAACTTCTGGTATAAAATCGTTTAAAAATTGGGTGTAACTAGACCAACCCTCATGAATCTAAGGGAGCCTATCTTGGACTGGTTATTCATACACCCCTCCCAATATCTCAATTATTGACTTATCCATTTGGCCTACTATCAGGTGGATTAATAAAGAATAATTAGAAAATCTGGGTATTGATTCTTGCAGTTGCAAAATTACGATCTGCAAGATTTTCAATTCCCTATGCATTTTATCACTCACTATATCTTTCCACTTGTACATGGAATTTTATCCCCATTTATTGCATTGGCTTACCAGGTATAAGACTTATCTAGGTGTCTAATTTAAATATATTTTCTCTATGACTATATTTATCATGTCTGAAATTCTGATTTGTGAATGGAAAATTTTTTAAGTTATTTGTGCATTTTTGTTGAAGAACTTGGGGAAGAAGGAAGTACCCGTGAGGTGACAATATTGTACTTCAAGAACTTTAAAATTGATAGGTAATGTCACTTTCTCTATGTTGAAGACTTCTGCAATCTGCTTCCTAGTGATGCTGAAGATGGCTCACCCACTTTAATTTTTGATTGTTTGCGATTTTGGGTCATATGCTACCACCAACCATGATAGGAGGTTGGAAGAGAAGTAGACCTTTGGACATGTTAGCTTTGTCATATTACATCTCCATGGGTTATAGTAAGGGCTTCTACTATCTCTATCTCTCCAGGATTTATCATACAGGTCCATCAATAGCCATTGATGTTAGCTATAAGCATCCTTTGTATTTTCATAGGTGAAAATAGCTTGTTCTTATATCTTCCATTGATGCACTTGTGTGATTTCTCTATTTCATCTAGACTGCTTAACAAACTCATCAGTATCAATGGTGGATGCTTTTCCTTTGAGTTGCAAGTATGGTGGATCATTCATGAGTTTGTATATTATTTTTATCACTTTATACTGTGGATCTTCACGATTAATAGAGTTGGATGAAGTCATATTAACATTCTTTTATGATTTTTCAAATATTTTTTGGTATCTGGTAGACCTCGCTCTCACTGGTATCTCTTGATTCTCCCTTACTAGATCATGCAGCTTTGTAACAGGCTAAAAAAGTGGAGCATGTGTTGATATAAACTTGTGGTATGTTGATTTTAAATAAGCCCAACTAGTTTTTTTATTTTCAAGCAATAATATTTCACCACCTCTTCGACGATGATGTGCCTTCGATCGTTCTTTTACTTTTCATCAAGAGTTTATCAGCCCTCATTATTGGTTGACATGTTGAGTTATGTACGTGAACCAATGTGCCCGTACACTTTTGAAGATTTTTTTTGAACTGGTTGTCAGACTTTGGTGAACAAAATAATGAAAAACTTCATCTTTGGATTTTTTTGCCATAGGTGTTAGTTTAGAAAAAATATTTCTATTATCAGTTTGTTCATGAAATTCGACACTTAGCAAATTCTGCTTTGGTATTCAAATAATCTTGATCATTCATCTATCTCTTGCAACACCATCTGCATCATTGATCTCGAGCATGCACCAATTAATGTTTATAGCTAACTACTTTTATCAGGCAATCAATTATGCATATCGACCAACGATATTAATTCATCGGGTAGGTTAGCCTCTAATCTTAGTCCTATCGAGCAAGTTATGCATTTAGGCAAGCGGGATGGCCAACAAAAGATATTATTTTAGGAATTATGGCTGATTGCATGAGTTAAAAGATTACTTTGGTAATAACACCTTTATTTATCAGCAAATGAGATATTGGTAGGTGAAGGGACAGACCAATGAAGACGTAGCAGGTAAAATAGCCAACTAAAGGGTTTATAAAGAAATACTAGGGCAACATGATTTCATTTTTGAAGTATTGGGTGTCGTCGGATGACTCATTCGCCCAATGTGCAAAGTGAGGCAATTATTGGATGAAGAGGCTAACCAATAGAAGACTATCACTTTACTTATTAGAGCTCATTCACACCATAGATTTTTTTTGAGCGATCAAAAGGTATTGGTTAAGATATTCGTCCAATGAGATAGCATCATATGAGTGGGCCAACCAATTATTTTCTACAATAGACCTTTGGATAGAATGAATTACCATGGTACCAAAAGGGGGATGTATTATTCATGTAGGTTAAACCCTTAAATACCTAGGTGGGTACAACATGTTTTTAAAGTTAATTTCCCATCAATAAAATACCATCGAATGAGATATTTAACTTAGGCACATAAAATATAGACCGTCGGCTAAGATATTTGATAAAGGTATCATGTGAATGAATGGGGTCATAATTTAGGACATGCAAAGAGAAGAGTAGCTTCGGATAACTTAGCCTCTTTTAACTATAGGTGTGCACGATGACAAAAGGATGAATAAATCGTTGAGCAAAAAATGGAGTGGCGTTGGGTAACATAGTTGATAGTAATATTTGTATGAACATAATGGATGATGACTCTTTTGGATTACACGTGATAGCCTACAGATCTATGGGTGGTCGGGTCAGATGAAAAAGGAGGTATCAGTTGGGATAGTCACTTTTCTTTACTTTTTCGGGTGAGATAATCAATGGGATTTTTATCGGGTGTGATGACTTAGCCATTAGAACTTTGAGACTTTTGATGATTCAAAAAGAAGAAAAACTTCAATGTAGAGGACACATATTACACTTTATGGGACATGAATACATGAGGGTGTGTTATTTATCATTATTCGGAACTTTTTCTAATGAACTTAGAATTTTGACACATGCTTGGAGGTGGTAATCTTATATCCAAATACCTTCAATACCATGGAGACTTTTTACTTTTGCCAATGGTTGTCACTTTCTACAATCACCTAGCACTTCAATATTTAACTTTGTTTAAAATTTAGGGATATGATATAAGTTGGGACTTTTAAGCCCAACATAGGATTCGTCTGGGACAAAAGAAGTGTTTGACCTTTAAGGATTAAGAGTTTTTTTGAGGACCTTAGAATCTCTGGTTGATTTTATTGTATTCATATCTTCTTTAGATTTTTGGTATAACCTATGACAACATGTTTCTTCCACAAATGCGACCTCTATTTTGACCATCACAAAATTTGAAGACTTACTATTTTTAAAATTTGGCTTGAATGGTATATCTCGACCTCCTTTTAATTACCTAAAATTATAAACAGACTACTAAAGCCTTAAAAATGAAAGCAAGAACTCTCGACCACCTAAGGAACTAGATGAAACTTGAATAAAAAAGATAAATAACGTTAACGTGATGAACACTGAAACATTTTTTTTATCATTGTGCTCTTCTATCAAACAACTTTTCAACCTCTGGATTCAAAACAAGTTTGAAATTCCTTTGTTTTTCTCTGAAAGTCTTGGGAAAAGTCTCTGATTATTTTTTATTCTAAGTGGAAACATGTTTCTTATCTCCTTTTGATAGGGCCTCAAACATTTTCTTTATACCTACTCGTATTTTTACCCTAATACATTTTTGGTCTAGCTACTCAATTCCTATAAAAATTTCAATGATGCCTTCATCCTTTTAAGCATATTGCATATTAGAGAATTCATTTTGAAAATAAATGAACAAAATCACATCTCCTGATATTTCCATCTTGTCAAAAGATATGATCGATAAATATTTTAAAAATTGAGCATCATTTTTTTGACTAATAGACACTATGAATTTTTTAATTACATCAGGTACATATTCTTTATATTCTTGTAACACATATTCTTCATGTTCACCGACTGTTGGGTACTCAAAACCTAGACTTCTTATCTTCTTAAGTTCTAACAATGAGGTTCCATTTTTAATAGCTCGGGGAGATTCAAATTGATGTGATATTTCAAGATAATTTCTTCTCAAGCTAATCCAACTCATTCTGTCTTCTGTTTTTGCCTATGATTTTGCTAAAAAATGTAGCCCCTCTGTCTCCTTTATCTATATCTCTAGTGTTTGTTGTTTCAGGACATGTTAACAATCTTCTTTTCTTTACAAATTTTGAGACCCCATTCATGTTATCATATGGTTTTTTTGATTCAACTAAAATTTCATTGAAATGTTCTTTTAAAACAACCCCTTTTGTACCTTTCACAAATATAGTAGCAAATGTCTGATTTAGTGGGATGATATTTTCTAATTTCTTAGTACACTACCCTTATAACAAAAAGAAAATATTGAATCCTTATGTACTATTACAACATCTATAAATTTTTCTTTCCAGGGGCACTTGTTTATGAATTTAGATAGTTCTTTTATGGCGTTAACACATGAATCTTCCTTTTTATATATCATGTGATCGAGGGAATAATTATTTACACAATTGAGACCCACTTCATTAGCCACTTGCTCATTCATGATGTTATGTGAGGATCTACTATTAAGCATGCAATTATCAATGGCCCATTCATCTTTTGAATCTGGTGTGTATGTCAGAGGAACATAGGAGGGAATTTCCACATATGGGATCAGGTAACTGTAATTCCTTTGACTTGGGAACCTCTTTGAAGGTTTCCTTGACTGATCATTTTTTATGTATTCAGGTGTTGTTATATTTTCCTTTTGTACTATGATTTGCTAATCATCTCCTCCCTGGAGCTTGATTAGATCTTTGGGCTTATGGTCATATAGTTCTAATTCATGGTCTTTTATTTTACAAATGACTTCATCTCTTATTTTATAATTCTCAATTGTTGGATCTTTATTAGTTTCTTATCCCTTAGCCTTTACTATTTCACTAAATAGTGCTTCTCCTTTTGACTATTGTTCTTTTATCTCATATCTATCTAAATCATCAGTCTTATCTATTACACTCTTAAATTTAATGGTCTGAGTTCTTTCAAACACTCATGTTACTGCAGGCTGGTCTTGTTGGATTTTATTGAATCTGGTATCAGAAATATTATGTTCTTCTTCTTCCAAAAATAGTCTATGATTAATCAATACTTTCATCAAAGTAAATGTTTCCCTTATATACCAGATTGCTTATTGAAGCTCATGTTGGTATGCACGGTTAAATAAATGTCACAATCAGAGGAATTATTAGGTTCTTAACAGGCAAAGTAAAAAAATGAGAACATGGTCATTATATCTGCATTTCTTTCTTTATTTGCAGGTCTATTCTTATCCTCCATTACTTCCTAATTAAATTCACAAATTGATTCATATTCCTTCTTTTTCATTGTAGCTAATACATTCAACAGTGGTTGTTTGATTTTCTTTTTATCATAATTTTCAGAAAGACTTCCTCCATTGTTTGAAAATAAAAAATACAACCGGTTGGAAGGGTATTGAACCAATCCCTAGCATCTTCCTCTAAAGTATGAAGAAAAAATCTAAGGGCTACAACTTCTTCCTTGACTTCCAATCTATCTAAGATGTATATAAAGCCTTTGATATGTTCTTCTCCAGTGACAACATTATTACCTAGGAATTTAGTCAAGTATTTAGGGGATTTAATGGGTAAGTTATGGAAGTGAGGGGGTATCCAAAAAGGCATGTACCTATTAGCTCTCCAGAATTGAAGAATTTGGTTACTGTAGTTGTTTTTTTGTAAAAAAATAGCCATATCAATGGTGGGGGTTATGAATGGATTTATTATGTTACTGGTGATAATAGCAGGGGAATTTTACATGGTAATTTTTAGTGATGGAATTTTCATTCAAAGGAACATTGCTTGTTAACAAAAATATTTCCTCATCATTTTTTCACTTTTAGCCCTATGATTTTAATTTTTCAAAATTAGATTTCTTTGAGAATGGGTAAATACCTTTGAGTCTTCAAGTTCTAAAAATATTTCTTGATCGCTCTATATTGTATACACCAGGTCAATTCTTCTTCTTCTTCCTTTGGTTTCATTCATATTTGCTAGCACTTTGGTGCAATAGAATCTCACTCAAGCTAATATTGCTTGACTTTTAAATTTTTTTCAATCTCTGAGGTATACATGAAGGTATCCACGGTGCTATAAACTATGGCGTTGAGTTTATGGGTTGGTATGGTCAAAAATTTCATAACCCTAGTTTAAAATCATGAAGATTCTATCCCTGACAATAATGCCAAAAATTGTTGTGGAAAATTTTGATATCCTTAAAATAATGGTTGTCACGCTACCAAAATTTTTAAAATCACAAAAATATGCAAGCTATGGTGGACTTGCCACTCCGACCTATATGGGGTTTAAAGAAAATTCATAAAATACTAGATCAGGTCTGAACACCCTAATAAGAGCCTAATTAAACAAGGATTTTCTATCTCTTTAGCACTTCTATATCATATGGGTTTGAATCAGATTTAGATGATGACCAAGCTTAATATAACACTTCAAGAATACAGACCAGTGTCTTGTTTATTGGGAAATCATAGCAAGAATTAAGATCTTTATGAAAATATTGAAAAGAGAAATAAAAAATTATTTTATTCACATACATTCGAATAACATAATGGATAAAAATATTGACCAGTTAAAGAAATCACTATTCATATGTTCAAATCATGTAACACATAAATAGATAACACATTCATTTACACAACAAAATTGCAAGAAGGATGAAACCTGAATTTGTATTAAATTCCATATACAATTTATAGTATAGATCTGGTAGAGTGCCAAGGACCCGATGAAACTCAATACAATGGTTCTTTTTGTTCAAATAATGTAACATAAGAACACAACTCTCTATTCTAATGAAGTAATCAAGAGTCTTTTATCTCTAATACAGTCATAGAAAATGATCTCAGTGATTGGATACATGTTCATAACTTCTTGCATAAATTGAAAAAATGAGAGTGGAACAGAGGAAGACTAACATAGGGGAATATGATAACCTAAAATAGGACACACAGTATACCTTGCTTGTAAAGTTTTACAATGGATGCTTGATGATGAATTTTGGCTTGAAAGGCCTCTTTTATAATTTGAATTTTACAATTTTATTTTGAATACTTGGTGCATATGCATCCACTTGGTGTCTTTTGTTAGGATCCTGCTATAAAATATACTAAACAACACACTCTCAACTCAAATAAACACACTCTCACACATTTGCTTGGAAATAAACTCACAGAAACATTATAACAGTATTCAGAATTAATTGCATATGATAACAAAAACTACTTAAAAGGAACAATCTCACAATAGATAGAATCGCAGGCCTCTTCGAGGGGGCAACCTCCTTCAATACTTCATTAATTTGCAAAAAGATGATTACATTGGTGCCTTTTCGGGTATTTAAAGAGTTTCCTTCCAAGGTTGGCTTACATGCAAAATGCCACCTGGATTACATGCATAATGCCACCCGAATTACATGCATAGTGCCACTTTGAATTACATGCACAATGCCACTCGAATTACATGCATAATGCCACACGAATTACATGCACAATGCCACCTTACCTAACCTATCTACCATGTGTTACATAGAAAAGGGTGCCATTTGTCATAGGCACTACCTAAGCTAAAACTTAGAACATTACAAAATATTAATCATGGGTACTACCCACGTTCACTAGGAATTATTACATCAAGGAAGTTATTACATTAAGGGTTAGGATGAGATCCTAACATGCCCTTCTCCTTGAAGAAGCTTTGTCCTCAAAGCTGAAAATGAGGAAACTGTTGCTGGAGTTGATGGAGAGACTCCCATGTAGCATCCTCAGGTTGAAGCCCATGCCACTGAACAAGGACCTCTGTAATGGTACGGTTGCGCAGAGTGCGAGTTCGACGATCCAACAACTACTCAGGTGTGAGTAAGATGGAGCCTTCTTCATCCAATTCGGGAAGTGTTGATTGAACCTGTACCTTTGTGCCCACAACTTTCTTGAGAAGGGAAACATGAAAAATAGGGTGGAGCTTGGAAGTGGGGGGAAGAGCCAATTTGTAAGTTGTAGGGCCAATCCGTTGTAGAACCTGATAAGGACCATAGAATTTTGGAGCGAGCTTCTAACACCTACGAAGTTGTAGGGATGATTGTTTGTATGGCTGTAAGCGAAGGAAGACCATATCACCCACATCAAAACTACGCTCAGAACGATGCTGATCAGCTTGTTGGCGCATCCGATTCTGGGCCATGTTCAAATTTTGCTTGAGTTGGCGGAGGACCTCGGTGTGTTGACTCAGAGCATTGTCAACGGCCTGGACCTTGGAGCTGCCCGAAATGTAGGAGGAAGGCGTGAGTGGAGGGCGCCCGTAAACTGCCTCAAACGGTGTGAGTTTGGTGGCGGTATGATAGGAAGTGTTGTACCACCATTCGGCCAAGGAAAGCCATTTTTCCCAATGAGTAGGATGATCGGAGGCAAAGCAGCGAAGGTAGGTTTCCAAGCATTTATTAACAACCTCTGTTTGACCATCCATTTGCGGATGGTAGGCTGAACTCATTTTGAGCTGAGTCCCCTGCAACTTAAACAACTCTTGCCAAAAATTGCTAGTAAAGGTGGGATCACGATCAGATACAATGGAGGTTGGCATGCCATGAAGGCGAAAGATGGAGTCAAGAAAAATTTGGGCAATAGTGGATGTTGTGTAAGGATGGGCTAGGGCACAAAAGTGAGCATACTTTGAAAGGCGGTCCACTACTACGAAAATAATTGACTTGCCTCCCGATTTAGGTAGCCCTTCTATGAAGTCCATGGAGATGTCAGTCCACACCTGCTCTGGAATCGACAATGGTTGAAGAGTGCCCGGAGAGCGCACTGTTTCCCCTTTCATCCTTTGACATGTGTCGCAATCAACTACAAAAGAGCGAATGTCCTATTTCATACCTTTCCAAAAGAAGGTGCGCTTGAGTCGCTCATAAGTTTTTAGGAACCCTGAATGGCCAACAGATGGAGTAGCATGTGATTCCTTCATGAGGAGCTCTCGAAGTGGGGACTTAGGAGGAAGAACCAGGCATTGATGGTAACGTAGATCCTGGCCATCCCAACTATATCCTGGTGTAGACTCTGGATCATCCATAAGTGAAGCAACCAAGTCTTTCAAATCTGCATCCTGAAGTATTTCCTGATGTAAGGGCTCAATCCATTGGGGCAATGGTGCAGAAATGGCACACAACATACTAAGGGTCTCAAATTGGTGAGAGAGAGCATCCGCCACAAGATTTTCCTTTCCTTTTTTGTACGTGATGTCATAATCATAGCCCATGAGTTTTGATACCCACTTTTGTTGCTCGGGGGTGGCAACCCATTGTTCTAGAAAGTATTTCAGACTCTGGTGGTCAGTTTTGATGGAGAAATGGCACCCAATGAGGTAAGGTCACCAATGTAGGACTGCATGCAATATTGCCATCATTTCCTTGGCATATGTGGATTTCCCTAAATTGCGATCAGATAGGGCTTTGCTGGTAAAAGCCAAAGGGCATCCTTCTTGCATCAATACCGCCCCAATACCATGACCAGAAGCATCACTTTCAATGACAATTTTTTTAGAGAAGTCTGGCATGGCTAAAACTGGAGTGGTGGTCATGGCATGCTTGAGTTCTAGGAATGCTTGCTCAGCCGGCCCTGTCCAAGTAAAAGAATCCTTCTTCAACATGGAGGTGAGGGGGGCGGCTATCTTTCCATAGTTACAGACAAATTTATGGTAATAGCCTGTAAGCCCTAAAAATCCTCGAAGTCCCTTGAGAGTGCGAGGTTTCGGCCATTCTTGGACTGCTTGGATCTTCTTAGGGTCAACCTTGACACCATCCTTTGAGACAATGTGTCCCAGATACTCCACTTCAGTCAAACCAAAGGAACACTTGGATATTTTTGCGAACAGTTGATGGTCAGCCAATAGTTGTAGGGTTTGATCTACATGCTTGAGATGCTCTTCCCATGTGTGACTGTAAATCAAGATGTCATCGAAGAACACAAGGATGAACTTCCACAAAAAGGGTGAAAGATGTTGTTCATCAGGCTTTGAAATGTGGAAGGAGCATTTGTGAGACCAAATGGCATTACCAAGAATTCATAATGACCTTCATGAGTGCGAAAAGTAGTTTTAGGAATATCTTCATCCCTGAGCCAGATCTGATGGTACCCAGAGCGAAGGTCTAGCTTGGTGAAGTACATGGTCCCATGTAATTCATCTAGTAATTCATCAACCACGGGGATAGGAAATTTATCCTTGACAGTTATCTTGTTGAGTTCTCGGTAGTCAATACACGTCGCCAGGAGCCATCCTTCTTGAGGACAAGTAAGACTGGTGCAGAGTAGGGACTAGTACTAGGCCGAATGATACCCACCTTGAGTAATTCTTGTATCATTTTCTCAATCTCCGACTTCATGGCATGAGGGTACCCGTATGGTCCGATATTGGGAGGTGCACTATCCGACAATAATGGAATGGCATGGTCGTGAGAGCGATGCGGTGGTAGTGTAGTTGGTTCTAAAAATATGGCCTCATGTTTGTGGAGAATCTGTTGTAGGTCTGATGGAGTTTCACCCATTTGAGAGGTGGATGGTTGGATGGAGAATAGTTGTGCAATGACCCCACGTGATGATTTCTTTAGCAATTTCTCCATGCCATTTGAACTAATAATTTGAGGTGTTCCTGCTGGGGAGCCCTTGATGATGTGTGTTTGTCCATTTTGGGAGAACTGCATCCAGAGTTCAGCAAAGTTCCAACTGATAGTGCCCAATGTACTCAACCATTGAGATCCCAAAACAATATCACATCCACCCAACTGGAGGGCAAACATGTCCTGCTTGAGTTCATAGTCCCCTATCTTGATTTTAACATTGCGACATTTTCCTTTACAAGGTAAGGTTCCCCCATTGGCTACCATGACCTCAAAGGAATTACAAGTGTGGATATAGCAATTTTCCCGCTGAGCCACTCTAGGGTCTATGAAGTTGTGCGTGCTTCCCGAATCCATAAGGATGGAAAGACGTTGGCCCTTGAAAAATCCCACAACCTTCATGGTTTGTGGAGTAGTAATGCCTGCAAGAGCATGGACTGTAATTGTTGTCTCAGGTTCCTGTTTCACTTCTTCTTGTGGAGAAGGTGTTTCTGGAGGGTCCTCATCCTCATCACTCTGGTCAGAGTCATCATGTTCTTCAACATCTATCAAGAACAATTTTTTGTGTGCACACTTATGCCCTTTAAAAAACTTTTCATCACAATTGTAGCATAATCCTTGGGCACGACGTGCATCCATCTCTTCTGTGGTTAGGCGCTTGGGTGCAGCAGGTTTATTATCAACTGGGTGTTGAGATCGAGGAGGAAATGAAGGTCTATTTTGAGGAAACTTTGATGGGCGCCTTTGGGCAGAGAGTTTAGATTCGGCCAAATGGGCCAAACTAATAGCTTCCATCATAGTTTGTGGTTTCAACATTCTTACTTCCGCTTGGAGTTCCACCTTCAACCCACTGATATAACAACTCTGGAAGAACCCTTCATTCAATCCTCTTGTCTTATTGGCCAATTTTTCAAATTGAGCTTGGTATTCATGGACTGACCCTGTTTGTTGTAGTTTGGTCAAGGCCCCTGTAAAGTCCTCATACTCACTAGGACCAAATCGAGTGAGTAGTTGGGATTCAAAATTCTCCCAAGAGAGATTTGGGTTGGCAATACGTAACCATTGAAACCAGTGTAGAGCCTCATTTTCCAAGTTAAAGGAAGCCATCTGGACTCGATGAAATATGGGGACATTATGAAGTCTAAAGAATTGATCAACCCTACATAGCCACCCATCAACATCCTTCCCACTAAATTTGGGAAAGTCCAATTTGGGCATTCTGAAGGATGGTTCATGGTCATGATTCCTTGTAGAACCCTCAGCTTGGTGTTCTATTTTGGGGGGTCCTCTTTTTAGTTTGTTGTCTACTTCTGTCAGTGCTTCTTCTAAGCGATTACTGGTGGCCTCATGCTCTAGGCGAAGACCTTGGACTTCTTCCCTTATGGAGTGAAAAGTCGAGTGCAAGTTCTCAATGGATTTTGTTAAGGATTCCAAGTGGTCTAGTTCCTTTTGATGTCCACGGGTACCCTGGGCCATTTTGAAACCTTTTGTGACCAGTTACTAAAAATAGAATTGAGTTTTTAGGACTTACTATTTTTAGTAAGTGCCCAAAAAAGTGCTTGGGTGCTATATATCAAAACAATCAGCTCGAAGAGGTGGTCACAATGAGCTATATCTCTCAACACTACTTTTTGGCACCCCAGACTTTTTTTTTATATCTTGTTTTGCTGAGTCTAACGGTGTTTACAGTTTTTGATTCTGAGCTACAGAGCAAAAGTTGGGTACTGGAGCACTATCTATAACTGGCCTTGTGTCATGCTCTCACTGGTTGGCTCAGTCCTGACTTCACTAGCTCCAAGATTCTCTATATTTTGTAGGTGACTATTACGACAGTTCTGTTCTGACTCTAAAACTATAAATTCTGACCTGACTGTGCTGACCTCTCTGACCTGATTGTGACTGCCACTGTAAATTTGACTGTTATTCTCCAGACTATCAGCTTAAGTGTCACCCTCATGGTCTATCCCGAATGCATGTTCTTTCTATTATTTTTTTAGTAGAGGACTCCTTTCTCATATGCTCACTTTTTGGGGATTTGAAATGCA
This sequence comes from Wollemia nobilis, assembly GCA_028583015.1. NCBI lineage: Eukaryota > Viridiplantae > Streptophyta > Pinopsida > Araucariales > Araucariaceae > Wollemia > Wollemia nobilis. Next base: position 731,010 of record JAQPPZ010002486.1, on the reverse strand, counting down.
GGTTTACGAATAGGGAGGTTTGATTTTTTTATATTTTCATTTTTTACAGGTTGAAGTTTTAACAGAACCAGGGAATGCTAGGTAGAGGAGTATGTACCACCCATAGGCCCTCTAATATACCGACAATGATGAACAATAGTGCTCGGACCAATATTTCAGGCCACTACTCAAGGAGGATTCCACACATACCCTTGAGCACACTACCTGCCTCTCTGACAATACGGGAGGGTAATCGTCCAGGATGTTGTGTCCCATAGACTATGAGTAATACAAGGCCGAAAAGCTTCCTAATGGCTAAAATTTTGTTTAAACCTAGATGGTCTCCCGATATACCCGAAGATACGTGGGAGCTCAAGTCCGTGCGCGAGTTCTGTCTGAGGCCTGGGTATTGGAGCCTGATCGCCCCTCACTTCACTAGACGCTTTATGGGCTATCTAGCTTAGCCAATAATGACAGATCCTTCACGATATTTTAAAACCCCCGACACAGGGTTTCTACCTACTCAACTAAAAAGATTTTTTTTTTTTGGTCTGGAAAAAAATGCACTGTATTTTTTGGATTTTTTTTTTAATAAGGAAAAATAGGAACGGAAAAACACACAGAATTTATACCTAACAGGCAGATTGGATGGCAAGAATCATTGCAGTTGCAGCAGAACTTGGCCCTGGAAAGCGCTCTGATACCACTTGTTAGGATCCTGCTATAAAATATACTAAACAACACACTCTCAACTCAAATAAACACACTCTCACACATTTGCTTGGAAATAAACTCACAGAAACATTATAACAGTATTCAGAATTAATTGCATATGATAACAAAAACTACTTAAAAGGAACAATCTCACAATAGATAGAATCGCAGGCCTCTTCGAGGGGGCAACCTCCTTCAATACTTCATTAATTTGCAAAAAGATGATTACATTGGTGCCTTTTCGGGTATTTAAAGAGTTTCCTTCCAAGGTTGGCTTACATGCAAAATGCCACCTGGATTACATGCATAATGCCACCCGAATTACATGCATAGTGCCACTTTGAATTACATGCACAATGCCACTCGAATTACATGCATAATGCCACACGAATTACATGCACAATGCCACCTTACCTAACCTATCTACCATGTGTTACATAGAAAAGGGTGCCATTTGTCATAGGCACTACCTAAGCTAAAACTTAGAACATTACAAAATATTAATCATGGGTACTACCCACGTTCACTAGGAATTATTACATCAAGGAAGTTATTACATTAAGGGTTAGGATGAGATCCTAAAATCTTCTCTACCACTAATTTCTATGAATGTATTACAACAAGAACTGAGTTGTCACATGCTATCAAAATTGAAGAAGTTGTGCCACCTGTCCTCAAATATTTAGGTTGTTCATGTTTTGTTTCTGGTCCTGAATCCTTTTCTCCTTCAGTGGTGTTAGGCCCTAAAGTAATTTCTACTTTGCCCTTTCCTAGAATCTCAACTCCCAATAGTACTACAATTTGATGTTGTAATGTGGTGGTTTACAGTTGGACTTTAGTGGTTTACAGTTGGGTTGATGAGTTGTCTCCTAGGTGATGTGTCATTTTGAGGTTCTTCTTGATTCAGATCTATAATTTTAGCCTTTGATCTCTGTAATTGTTCTGGTATCTTCTCCTTGAAGCTAAGTGAGTTGAGTCATCCATCTTCAATTATTAGGGTTTATCCAACTATTCAGCATCAAGTAAGTGAAATCCATTCTAATTTCATAGTATGGTTCAATCACCCGTAAGACTTCTTGATTCTTTGGTTTTCAGTGTTTGACCTTCGTACATTGCCTGTAAATCAATATTAGTTCTTTTAACAAAAAGAAAATCATAATTTGTTATTATAATTATTATTAATATCAAATATTTTAGATTTATTAAAAGACTTCTTAAGGTTTAAATTTTTTAAACAAAAAACCAAGATTTCTATTGATGGAAAAATACAAGTACAAAGCAATCAAGGGAGAAAACTAATTCTCACACCCTACATGCAAAAACAAGCACTACAAATCATTCATTCTAAAATTTGGATCATTGTGAATTGCTCATTGTTCAATCTCACCCCTTCATTTACCTATTTGTCTACTTTAGAATTCAAACTTCTTGGAATATGGATAATTTTCCATCTCTGGAATTTTTCCAATAGCTCTTTTGCCTCCTCATAAGAGTCATTTATTAACTCATCCTGTGGAGACCATAATTGTTTCATAATGTTGACAACCAACAAAGAATCACCTCTTATAACCACATCCTTCAACTCAAATTGAATAGAAATTCTCAGTCCTGAATTAGGCCTCTAAATTATGCAATACCTAAGGTTTAACATTATGTCTCATTTAAATTTTTAATTTTTTTTTTTTAATTTTTATAATGTTTTAACATTAGAATTAAATTTTAATTTTAATGTCAATGTATTAAATCAACTCTAATGTCAAAAATTTATTAATATTAATTCATTTTTATTTATTTACCTTTGTTATTATCATCATTATTATATTCATACATTTATTATTATTATCACCTTATTTATATATCAATTTAATATTCTATACTTAAGCTTTAATAATATATTTGTATCTCTATGGTTAAATATATTATTTATATATTTATTTATTATCCTTCTCAATCAATTTATTTTCCCTTTCACATTAAATATTAACCCTCACATCCTAATGTTTCGATCTCAAAATAAATTCTTCCAACTCAATTTAAAAGGTTTTGAATGAAAATTCTCCATTTTTGGTCAATAGGATTTGATCGTTTTATTCATCTGCACCAATGGAGTTACATCGTTTAAGATAGCCGAATAGAATGTAATTTAATCAACTCTTGGGACTTAGGGAAACTGCAAAAACTCTTCTTCCATTCCTCATCCAATGGCACATCTTTGGGTGAGATATTCGATATCCCACATGAATTACTTTTAAATAAGTTTTTGGATCCGATATTTGGACTTGCCCCAATTATATGACTTTTAATTATGTCTTTGGATTCAAAATTTAAACTTGCCCGATTAAATGATTTCTTTCCCAATGGTTTTAAAAAAAAAAAGCCCTAAAATTTAATCTTAATGATGTCCTCGGCTCCAAAAAATAAATTTGCTCAATGTGATTAAAGGATTTTTAATAAAGTGGTGATTTTGAAATTAAATCTCTCCCAATCAAACTAGAATTTCCCTTATAAAAATTAGAAAAGGGTTTTAATTGGCCAATGGAGAGTCGTCGGATGAGTCATCTGCCTCATGCGCATAAGGGAAATGACTATCGACTGAGGTATTCGATGGGTGTAAATGGTCAGCTGAACAAAAGGGCTATCGACTAGGTTGAGCGATGACAAATGTGGATTCAAACAACTTAACCACTACTGGTTATGGGCACATGCAATAACCGAAGGGCATAGACGCTGTCGAGCAAAAATGGAGGGGTGTTGGATAAGATATCCGATGAAGCTTTTACGACAGAAGTACTCTTCAAGATTATGTGTGATGGCCAATGGACACACTGGAGAGTAGGTGAGACAAAGGGGACATTGGGTGAGATATTCGTACCCTTGTATTTCATTGGGTGAGATAGTCGTACCCTTGTATTTCATCGGGTAAGATGACCGACATGATTTTATTGGGCGGACAACTTTATGATTATTTAGATTTTATAAAGGCATTTTGGGTATCATGATCGATGGAAATATTAATCAATGGATGACTTGGGTGATGTTAAATTACTTAGGATATTTCAATGAAATATCATCGGGTGCATTAGCCGAATTATGTTATAGGACTAATCCGGTCGAATTTTGGTATTGTAGCACTAAAATTAAGTCAAAATTCAAAGTATCTAGATTTTGATAAAACTTCCCATGTTTCTAAATGAGGAAAACGGGTATCCAAATCCACTGATAAAAATCAAAAATTCATTTTTAATCATGAGATATTTCAATTAGAAATTCCTCACCCGCTTTGGAAAACTATTATTTTTGAAAATAATTGACGTCCAATTTTCTACAAATCAAGCACCGTTATAATGATCATCTCAAGAATTTTGCACCAGTTTTTTGAATCAAATCAAAGGAATTTTTCTAGAGTTATTTCCATTTCAATTTTACATTAAAATGTAGAGTAAAAGTGATGAGATTTGAGTAACCCTAAAATGAAATTTAATTAATTGGGCCTTTGAAAAACCTTAGGACTTGCATTTTCTAAAAAATTTAATTTTAAATAATACAATTAAGATACAAATGTTCAAGAATATTCAATCCAAATCATTGCAACTAGATTCAGGTCTTCAAGATGCAAAAATACCAATAATTTTGAAACCTCAATGTAATCAAAAAAATTTAAACAATCTTGATGCAAGCCAAAAATTCAAATTAAACCCAAAACTTCAATTCATTGAAAATTGATCCTTGCACCATAAGTTCACCTAGCCATATTTTTTTATAAAAGTTTTGAAATTTTAGGGTAAAAAATGAGTTGTAACTGTGGGGTACAACAATCCCATAATAAGTTTATCGTGGTCTCTATTGATACATTCAATAATATTGAATTAGATAAGCACAATCTGATAGAGATCCTTGCCTTCCTATTGATCTTTAGCCAATTCTCATCTACCATTGATGTTGATTTTATTCTCAAGACCACAATCCACTGATCTCTATCAACCAACAGATCCTCCATCTTGAGTTTCCATAGCTCAAAATTCTATCCATTAAATTTTTCAATCTCTACCTCTATGCCTCCCATCATTTTCCTTCACCTAGACTCTTTCATGTATGGCTCCCACTCAAGAATTAATTTACCATAATTTTGAAACCTTTACTCCTCGATCAAAGCTAAAAAGCATAGCTTTGATACCAAATGAAGAGCAAAAATCCCTAATAAACTAAATCAAGAAAATTAGTAAATGCAGAATCAAAGGACAAAGAAGAAGATAACAGATACATATATAACACAGTATTTCACCTAAGAAAAATCTTAAGAAAAAAATCCAACACAATAATATTTCCTTATTGTATAAACTTAACCATCTCCAATACAATAATGTTCATCTCACATCAAACCCTAATGCAAGTGCAATTAAATAACAACACAAGAACATATTTTACAATACCATGGGCATAAAACCATGGGTTCAGATATATTAACCCAAAACAACCCATATGGGTTTAAAAATAGATTAAAAACCCTAAAATTTCTAGTACCTTTTAGAATTAACCCCGATGATAATACATGGAGAGTGTCCAATACCTTTTAGAGTTAACCCCTCTAGAATAACATGGAAAATATTCAACACATTTCCAACATATCCTTACTGATTTGAGTTGCCCAATTTTGAGAAGTTCAAGGGTAAAGAAGATCCAAAAGAGCATCTATGAAATTACAAGTCTTAATGCTACCAAATTCAAGGTGGTGACCCCCTACTAATTTGAAATTTCTCTTTGTCCCTTGTAGGATAAGCTCCAAAATGGTACATCAATTTGTCCCAACACACCCTATTCTCATTTGAGCAATTGGGTAATATATTCTTGGAACATTTTCAATCAACATCATAAAGAAAACATTGTTGCCTGACATTTATATTCTATGATAGTTTAATGATGAGCCAAATAATTATTATATTTCTAGATGGTGTGGGGTGATCAATGATTTGAAATTTTCTATTCCCCCTACTAAGTTGGTGAAAATGTTTACTAAAATTTGTGCTAAGTATATCTTTGAACTTTGTAAATATGACAACACCACTCATTCAAGGACACCATTGCTTAAACAAAGGTTATAGGGGATATCAAGATCCAAGAGGGTAAGGTCAAACTTCATAATAATATTGACTTGCTCAACAATTTTAGTAAGGGCAACCCAAATCCTAACCAACCAAGAGATCCCTAAACTAATCAAGTCATGTTGAATGCAACAACAGCACCACAACAACAAAATATTCAACCATGACTCTAGGGTTATCAACACCTTGGACTTGCTTTTCCTCCTCCCCATACTAATTAGTATTTTACTTATCCCCAACACCCTTCTCATCCATCATGTAATTAGACTCCACTATCCAAGCCATTAGCTAGTATTTTTTAGAAATTATACGATGTAGGTCACATCGCTTTGCTTGATATTAGACCAAAAATCCTAATTGGGTCAATCCAAACTGGTATAATGATCATAAATCTTATATCTATCATCATCAATGTGAGCATGAAATTATAAATTATCATAATTTTATACACTTGGTTCAATACATCATCCATCGTGGAGTCATTCAGATCGATAGCCCCCTATCTCCTCCTAACCAAAACCTTGAAATTCTTAGAAATCCCTTACCCCAGCATGGACACAATAAACACAAGTTGACACCTCGATATCATAATCTGCACCCTAGTAGATTAATCAATTCAATAGTGTCCCTTCCAACCAAGGTTTTGTAGGAATTATTAACATCATAACCAAGAACCAACATTATCAGGCACGACCTCCTCAGCAACATGATCCTCCCCCAATGCCATCTTCTTCCACTACTCCCCCTTTGCAAAGTGTTCCCCCTCAAAGGTCTATCATAACTATATGAATTAGAATCATGCATTAACTAAGAATAGTATCAGAAAAACTATCAATCTACAACCTTCTACAACAATTTCAACCTCATCGTGAGGCTTTGAACGATACTTTACAGTTGATAGATCTTGAAACCAACAACAAAAATACCTTTTCTATTATTGTGGGTAGTGTAAGAAATTTCATGAAACCCTCAATTATGTTTTATGATCATGATTTCACAACTCTTGAGGGACCAATGGTCAATCCCTCTATGCACATCATGGCATGTGTCAATGGCACCACATTCAAGTGCATGCTTATTGACATTGACTCTTCCATAATTATAATATCCATTGTCACTCTCAAGCACCTTAACCTCCCTTCCAATTAATTTTCCATCCCAACCCTAGACATGTGGACCTTCAATGGCACCCTATGCTCAACATTGGGTACAATATTCCTACCTATTTAGGTGGGTTTCAAAACCATATGCACATTATGCCATGTCATTGAAGAGGATATATAATACAACCTTCTTCTAGGGATACCATGGATTAGGGATATGTAATTTTTACCTTCTACACTCCATCATTGCTTGAAATATACTCATGAGATATCGGTACATCTCATCCCTACTGATGATGATCCATTCAAGTTTTACAACATGGTAACCCTCCTACAAGGTCCCACTATTCCCTCTACCTACCTTGCTCCTACAATTATTCATCCTACAATGCTCACTCAATTGATACCCTTACCCATCGCTCAACCAATCCCCTAGTGGAAAACCCTTCTCTTTATCTTGCTTCCTCAACAAACCTTTTTCCTTCTTCCTTGTATTTAGCTTGCATTACCCTTAGTTCGTCGCCTTATCCTGTCACTAATTCCAATGATCTCCTTCTTCCTATTACTTCCAATTTTTCTTCTCAACCACATCCATTCCCAAGATCCTATTGGATCCTCAAAATTCAACTTTATTTTGCTCTTAATGTTTGAATTTTGGTGTTTTGTGAGTCCTTTCGAAATTTGCAGTAATCCCCTAGTCAGTCTCCTTTTAATGAATTTTCGGGCCCTTGGGTCTTTTTGTGTCCTATCTCACCCTTCAGAAGTATTTTTGATTTTTTTTTATCATCAAGGTTAGGTGTTTGTTTTGGTTTTTCTAAGGTCTTTTTTTATTAAATGTTTGGCCTAAATGAGGTTGATGCAGGAGCCCATATTCCAGAGGGCATAACTTTTGATTTGACCATTGGAACAGCTTAAAATATTATGTGGAGCTATATAAAGAGGAGGACAATGTCGTGGCTACAATTTTATAGAAGCCTAGATATTTTTTTAGGCTTTTACTAACCCCTACTTCCTTCATCTAGTGCCTCGAAAATGGAATTTAGTGTTTTTTAGTAAATTGAAAAAAAAAAAATTATAGAATTTAATAACTTCTTAGATATCAATAGAGGTTGATATTTTCTAGGAGGCTTAATATGGGATAATACAATGATAGGTACTAATTTAGAGGGCTATTCAAGCTTTTTTGGTGAATTACTAAAAATAGGGTAGTTTTTGGCCAAAAATGACAAATTGCCCAAAAATAGTAATTTAAAAAAACGAAGGCAATGGAGATAGTGGCTATTATGGATCATTTCCAAGATCCAATTAAGAGACAATGAGAGGCCATCATTCAGCTCTAGTAATTGCAGTTATAAAATATTATTATTATCATTCTTTATATAATAGCCATTTTGACCAACCACTATCACACTCTAAATAAGAACCACTACAAGCACAATTAATAATATGAGCCATCATAGAGGCAGCTATAGTTTTCGTAATTATGGACCAAATGATCAAGCTATTTAAGAAAGTTGTTGCAATAACAAAAGATATCAAGTTTTTGCACAGTAAAATTCTGCAAGAGGCATACCAGAGTGTCCATCCTTGTCAATTGTATTTTCCTTTGTGTGTCTTGTCTAGTCACCCCTTTTTCTTCCCCATTATTATGTAGGTTTTTCTAAAGAGATATCCATTTTACTAGGATTATTTCTAGTGGCTTAGTTTGGAAGCTAGGATTCTCTTTGTTACATCATTTGAATGAAGAGTTGTAGTTCTTTATTGCATCATTTGAATGGATATTTTTTTTGTACTTGTTTAGTGAGATCTGATTATTCTGATAAGACTTTGATTGTAATGATCTATTTTTTAATGCAATCATATTTTCCCCTTTCATCAGTTCTATGTGCAATTTTATGTGTTATCCTATTTACATGTTACATCACTTTAATGTGTAAATGGCATCTTCTTCCATTGACATGTTTATTTATTTTTGTTAAATTATTTGAATGGATGTGATTGACTCAGTTTTATCTTTTCCTTCTTTTTTATCATCTTTTAAGTTTGGCTGTAATTGCCTAATGGATAAGGCAACAATCTACTTTTTAAAGCATTAGCTCGGAGTTACTTCGAAGCTTGGTCAACTTTTATGTTGTTTTATTTATTTTTTACAAATTTGGATGAGCATGAGCATATGAGAAATATTATAGGCTCACCTCAAGGGTTTCCTTACCTTACTCGATCTGTCTAGAGTCTTGTGATAATATTTTCTTGAGTCAAATAGGTGGATCCACCAAATTCCATAGTGTTTATTGGATCATGGAAGTCGTGCAGCGTGACAAATCTCTTAAGGGTGCAATAATTTCCCATAACATATCCTTTAGCCCTCATCCTTCACATCTTTTTGATTCCTCTCAAACTACCTCATAATTCACTTAGGCTGTGTTTGCCCACTCGCTTACTTCTAAAGAATGTCAATCTTGGGAGTGGCATGCTACTCAATTTGATTCTCAACTTGTCAAACTTGCTCCATCCATTTCTTCTCTTCCTGTCACTATCTCTCAAATCATAATCTTTATCATCCTCCTCTTCCCTTCTAATTCTCAAAAATTGAGGGTCTCCATCACAATAAGCACCTTAGGGGACATCTCATGTGTCAATCCTTATGTCTAGTCTAGGTCCAAGGAAGTACACTATACATAATGCTCGTATCTCCCCTCCTAGCATCTAGTCAATACAAGATTTTGGTTGTCCTCAAGATGTATCTTTGACCATTGATGCAGTTATTGCCATGGATCCCCCATCAAATCAGATAATTTTTTTGTATAGAGGAATTAACACCTCTTCAAAGAAGCCTGATTCCAAAGAGCCTGAGGCATAGCTTTGTAGAAATATTAATTATATTTCCAACCCTTATTTTGCTATGATTTTTTAAATATTTCCAATGGAAAGGATTTTTTCTAGGTTATTACGAGTAAGGCCCATAGTACCTTATCAATCTAACATACTAGCAACCTAGAGATAAATATGGCCTAGGCTATCATCGCAACCACATGGATATCCTTGAGGAAGAACTCCAATACCTTAATCTTGACACTTCAAAGGAAAATTTTGATGAACACATAGATCCTAATTATGATTCTCCCATCAGGAATTGCTCCTCACAATCCATGATGGATATTCCTAAGAACTTTTTCTAAGTTTCCTTTATACACACCATGTCATATAACACTTCTAGTGATGAACTCAATTAGAATTTTGATGATCTATCGATTATTTCTAATATCTCTAAAGATGTGTCATCTCGCATCCTCCCCATAACTGGCAATCTAAATGATCAAACATCTTGTATCATTCTACCTCATCGATCCTTGCATCAACCACATCCCCATATGTATATCCTACAATAGCTCTTATCTCAACCACATAACCTATCTACATTGGTTATTCCTTCTAGTGCCCCTATATTTCAACCTCATCACCATCATATTGTAATGATTTTCATTGATCTTTTCACCATGTTTCATTATGTAGCTCATCTCGATAGAATTCTCAACATCGACCCAAGTTGTATCAATTTCAACCAACTTCCTTCTAGTCCTTTCCCTATTGAATTTATCCCTTTAGAGCCATTCATAGCACATTTCAATGCTTATATTCCTCTTTTTTCTTCTCAATCTTTTTTTGTGAACCAATTCAAAGTCATTCATCATGATTAAGTCCTTGTAGATAATGTCACATATGATCTACACCTCATCCCAACTCTTGCCCAGATTGAGGATGGCTCCCACATGCTTATGGAAGACAAAATTGACATTGACCTCAGTTTTGATCCCACTAATCCTTGCATCATCAAAATTGGAAAAATTATATCCCCTTAAGAGATAACGAGCTTCACAGATCTCCTGACACAATATAATAAAGCCTTTGCTTGGTCTTGTTGTAGTCTAATTTGTCATATAGCTCATGCTAGAACTGTGATTATTATCTCTTGAGATTTGAAGGTGAGCACTCATTGATCACATCCCGGACTAAACATTGGAAGAATCAAATTGCTTTGATTCAACCTCCAGAGAATACTGACTCCTTGTCAACTTAATGAGTGTTGACTCTATTTAGCTCAAATGTTGAAATATTAGGGATAGAAATGGTAGGGTTAGAAGTATATAGATGTAAAATGGATGGGTGAAGCTAACAACATAGACATCCACACAATATCCCTAACAAATTGATTTTAGAAACAGCTTAAGGGATTAACAACATTCAAAAATTATACAGTTACGCTATTAAATGGCTTTTGCATGTCACAGAATTATTCCAAATATCTAGAAATATTTATTATCCAATTTTAACATAATAATATCAATACCCTAATTTAACAGAAATAGAATTCTTGAATAACATGTGTGCAGAAATAATTACCTCAATATACTCTAAGTCAACTTTTCAAATTAACAAAATAGACTAACCATAGCAATGAGATAAGACAACTTCTAAGAATCAAGTCCACCATTCAATACAGGTACAAATTTGAGGTAAACATCCCTTGTAATACTTCATTCATCAATTTACAGAGATTTACACAGTGGTGCAAGCAAACACTCTAGAGATGACCATTTGGAAGGAGGTTTCTACCCATATTTATAGGTTTTACAATCATCATTTTACTCTTAAAAATTTACAAGGAATTTGATTCTTTTGTGATCTCTCTAACCACTTTGTCATTCATGATGCCTACCAACATGCCACTTTGGTCCTATTGCAATGCTCTTTTGGGTGAGTTCATCATCATCGTTGCTGGTTCTTGGAATTCATCCCTCTTCATCGATCTCACAAATAAATCTGGTTCAGTAGGATATTTTGGAAGGTTCTGGACTACAATTTCTTTTGATTCGACTTCTAAGGCATCATTTTTAACTTTTCCCCTGCTTCATGGATTACGTGCTCAAAAGTTTACCAAAAATATTTAAGGGAGGTAAAATTTCAATTTTGGTCGTAGATCTAACCAGCGGATGGTTGTAGTGTTCCTTCTCGTTTGCACTGTGTCAAAGAGAGAGAAAGAGAATCATGACCCTTCTTCTTAGTCACTCTTTTCTACCTTTTCTTCTTTAAACCAGCACTTTTCCATCTTGCACACTCTTGAAAAATGGGTTTGAGAAGCACGAATTTGCATTTCTTTGGTTCGTAACCCTTCCTTATGCTTTTTAGTTTTTTTTGTAGATAAATAGTAGATGAGAAATAATTATTCTTCATCCTTCTTATATCTATCCCTTTTCTAACACTTCTTTTTGGTTGTTTTTAGCACTTTTTCATTTTTGCAGCTAATGCAAAGATGGATGAGAAGTGTAGTTTGAATAGCTTCTTCGTTCTACTTCATTTTTAGAACTTCTTAGTTTTAGGCCCTTTTCAACACTTTTATTTCACATGCCAGATACAAAGGAAGTTGAGAAGTGCAGTTCACTTTTATTTTGTACTTTAACCTCCTTTCAGCGCTTTCTCATTTTCAACTCTTTCGTAGCACTTTTCTATATTTTCACTTTTGCATGGTGAATACAAAGAAAGTAGATAAACGTGAACCCACCATATTTCTTACTTTTGTGATTATTTTAGCGCTTCTCAGTTTTGGGATATTTTCAACACTTTTGCATTTCTTTCTCATACTTAGCCAAATTTTGTAAAATTTTGGCTTAAGTATGGATGTAGCCATTTTTGGCCTACATTATTGGTGCTTCCTGGGGAATATTGCTCACAAGGTTTTAAGAACTCATAATATTATTCATTGGGTTCATGGAGTCTAAGGGGATGAATGATTTATGGAATAGAAAAAATAAAAAATAGGGGGTGAGATGGGAAGTATTATTTGAAATGGCAAAGAAAAATGGCAGGGATGCATTGAAATGTATGGAGGAAAAGAGCAGGTATGGAATGGTGAATTGGTATGAAGGAGAATGAATGGTGAACTTAGACTCAGCATCATGGTTCAAAAATTACTCCTTCCTAACTACCAACTTCATGATAAAAGGTAATATATCCTGCAACTAGTGGTCACGAAGAAACTATTGATGAAGCAAAATTATGATTTCTTATTTCAAAGAGGGCCCTTATTATAGATGCCCCTTAGCATTTCAATGCTATATGCATGAAGCCCTTTTTACAAACCCATACTTTATTCATTTCTTAATTCTATCAGAGTGCAAAAAAGTACTTCAAAATTATTTTCCTTACGGGTCCCTTGCTTGGACCAGTTATTTATCCTACCCTTCATCTTCTTCTTCTTCGATATGGACTAATTCAACTTCAGGCTTTTCACGAATGATTTCATGGACTTTATCATCATATTTTTCTTCCCTGATATCATCGTCAATATGCTCCTTTTCTTCATCATCCCCACTTTCCTTAGACCCATTTTCTTCATCATCTTCCATATTTACTTCCCCTCATCATCTTCTCCTTCGCTAAGTAATTAGGTTACATTACTTAGCATGTTGGAGACTTGCTCCTAGGTTTTTTTTGGATACCTGGTAGTAATAAAATGTTCCTATGGAGCCTTTGTAAGCTAGATAGTCTCTTGTGATATGTCTTGGAACCTCTTTTATCCAACTTAGATATAATATCTTTTATTTCTTATTGGATTGGTTTAGGCCATCCTTCTATTTTATAATCATCTTGTGTGATAGAATTTAAGCAATCTGATAGCACTGTATCTCCGATGAATTGATAGTCTTCCCCAAAGTAATCAGGAAAACCGAGTAGCTTAATGTGAGAGACCTTACCCATCATTTTACTTGTTTTATCTTCCAACCTATCTAGAAATTGTAGATAGTGATTTGTTTTTGGCTAGAGTATCCTTGGCTATTCCCTCAACTATACACCATTGTCTGCTTGAAATGAGTCTAACCATGACTCTAGACTTAGTTTTCTCCAATCTACAAATTTTTCCTACTAGAGCTACCTTATGTAAAAGCTCGTCTTTCACTTTTCAAAGGGTATTTCTTGTGGTTACCATCTCATTCATAACCTCGTCAAGAAAGATAAAGGTTGTTTAGCTTCTGAGATTTTTACCTTGATTTTTGACCATAGTTTCCTCCAAACTTGCTTTATCATGTCCTTCAATAATCCAGCAGGTTTATCTCTTTCTGACAACAATTTTTGGTGTAATTTTTCATTTCATGTTGTATGAGTTGCTATATAGGCATGAAGACCCTCTACTTTCTCTTTGAAAATAGTCATTTCATGATATTTACTTTGTCATTCCTTCATCTCATCTCTGAGAGAGTTGGCTAAGTCTTCACGTTCTCTAAGAGAAGTCTCCAGTTTCTCTATCCTTTATCTTAATTCTTCATTCTCCTCTCTTATTACATTATTTTATAAGAATATTATATCCATATGAGCTTTGGCCATTACCAAATCATCAGAAGCTAGCAACTCCATGATGTCCATGGTTTTTTTAACTATTTCAGTCTTCCATGGTCATTTTTTCTCAATTTTTTCACTTTAGGAGTAATGGTGAACTTTCTTTTCCTAGATATTGGGTCAACAACCGTCATCTTTCTATTTCATGATATTTCTTCCAAATATTTAGCCGGTTTTTCATTCCACTAGGCTACTACATTAAATGATATCTCTTATTTATTTGATGTTGAATTGCTATAGATTCAGTAGTCAAAATAGACGTGGTGACCAAAGATGACACCAAACTAATAGGGGTGAGTGGAGAGGTTAAAATAGTGGACTCTTGGTGTGAAGGAGTGGATATTACAACTTTCATTGATGATGGAGGAGGAAGTGGCATTGTGATTTGTGGACCTACTGATACTATAGTTGAAAATGTAGGAGGCTCCTACGGTGGGGAAGGTGGGAGTGTAGCCTCAATGGAAACTGATGGAGGTGGCATGGATGGAAGTGGGAAGGGTGTACCAACTTGAGATGAAACAACAGGGAGAACTTCCACTAATGGGATTTAATATTTAGAATGGGATGGGAGTTCTTCCTAGGAACCAAGAGGTAGAAGAGTAGAGGGAGAAGGGATAGAGAACATACATGAGTCCCTCGATGGGGACTAACATGTGTCTTGATCCATACTTGATTGCTCTATTGATGAAGCTTGAACTTGCTTCTCTTCTTCCCTTCCTTCTTCTCTTTATTATTTCTCCTCTTCAGTAACCTAAGCGATTCCAAAAAAGGGCTACTACATATTGTGACCTGGGGGCATCAACTACTAATTTTTCCTTTTGAACAGGTTCTTGGCTCTAATTTTGTGAAGTATTAGGTTACTCTTTCTTTTGAACAAGATTAGGATGCATGAATATCACTATATAGGTCTCAATCATGACTTGATCTTGATCTCTTCTATTTTTGGGCTCCACATAACCTTAAGTAGATGCTCCAAGAGCTAACCTTTTGGCCTTTCTTCAATCGAGATAGGCCCTATATTACCTGACTCATTAGGGCCCAAACCACCTCCTTAATATCCCTACCTTTGCACTAGGTGGGCACCAGGCCTATACATTTGTAATTCTCTTGTCAAAAATTGGAAAGTAATTTGTTTGCCTTTCCAACGGGGATATTCTCTATAGAACCTTTTATTTATTGAGGAGAGGACAGGGGTGTCCTAATAGTAACATGTTTTAACCTTGATTTGATGGTTTGTTCATCACTCATCACCTTTTTTTGGCCCATAGACCTCTTTAAGCTTACTGCTAGGAATTTTTCGATGCCCTACCAAGTATCAGCATGCAAATTATAATATTCCTCGAATAGTCTATCAATTTTGACAAGGTATCTGGAGTTTATGGTATCCGTATCTACCCGCATTAATTCAAACAACTTTGCATAATTCAAATATTTTGTTCTTACTAAAGCTTTAATATCATGTTCTATATAAACATGCATCGCGTGATTTCTTAGATCATAATCTACCACATGATCATAGAATTGTCTCTAGGGAGGTAGTGCTTCCATATGTTGAACATCCCATTCTAACTCTGATTTTTCATCATTATTCCTAAACTTCTTGATATGGGGATGAAGAGTTCTCTTGAATATTTGAGTTTTAGCTTTTGGGTCATTTATATTTTTTGAGAACTTATTTTATGGGTCATACCTCCATCTGTGAAGAAGCTCTACTAATCTCATTACTCGCATGTATTTGGTAATGTTTTTGTGTTGTCCTTTGCTAACAACAATATCACTCACCTTGAGGATATAGGTGCAGGTGCATTTCTTGCCCTTGCTTGTTCCAAATATGATGTTGGTGTAATCCTTTTGGCAGCAGTATTCTAGAGTAAAAATTTGTTTGGTGACATAGTGGGTTAAGACAAAAGGTTTCTCAATGAAACCATAAATGTGAATAACTATCCCTTTTGTTAAGACGTACCAGTCACCTTCCTCTTTGCATTTCTTTATAAAAATATCCTTTACCAATTGAGGAATTCTAGGCACTTCTCCTTTTATCAGTTTTAGGGTTGGCCCTAAGAATTCTTTGTTGAAATTGTAAAAAGACTCTTTCTTACTCAATGCATTCGATGGGAAGAGCAGTTCCATTAGAGTTTGTTTTCTTTTTTGGGATGAACAATAATTCTTTGTGATTGAAATAAAAGAAAATCCAAGCCAAATGGGAACAGTGCCTAAAGGATACTCCTTCCTCATTCTCTTTCATTCAGATTAGACCCCCATGGGATACACTTGCCAAATATTATAGCCAATTAAAGAATATAGGGTGACTTTTGTGCCTAGAGGATTCATAATCCTTAGGGTTGGAGATGCAATGGGTCGTGGCTATCTATCGATTGTATACTTGCTTATAATACTGTAACCATGCTATTGCAGACAACATAGAGTAGATTTTTGGGTCTTTGAATTCCTCTATTTTGATTGCGTCGAGGGTAAATTATTGCTTCTTATTTGTCTGTTAGTTTGGCCTACCACCCAATTTAATAAATTCTTCCCTCCCTCAGCATTTTTGCGTAGTGCATAATATTGAGCTTGAGTTTTTGTAGAAAATTGTTTGGCATTTACACCTAGATTTATCTCGAGGGTGAAAGCATTATTGAATAATTTTACTTTGACATGCATTACGGTTTTACCTTTGAAGATTTACAAAGTCCTATGCTCAAGGTTATAATTTTCTATGACAGCTTGGATGATTTTAGGACATGAGTGTACAGAATCACACATATAAAAATATAGTAGTGAACTTACCGCTATTGTCCTTGGATTTGAATATAATATGCACTTAATGATCCTTTGCTCAGCTTCTATCCTCATCTAAGACTTCTCCTTGAAGGTGGCAACTGTATTAGAAATCATGCTTGCATTATCCTTGAAAGGGCTACTCACTTGTATCTCCTCAAAAGTAGTTTTTTTGGTAGTAGCAGATGGTGATGACATGGTTTTGAGCAAAATTGGACTACTCTCTTGAAAGAAAAATTTGAGCTATCGATGATTTCTTAGAAAACTACTCTTCTTTTTCCTTCATTCAATTCTTAGAGATCAACTTTCATAGCAAGAGTAAACTCAATTGAGCAGTGTCAAACATATAGTTGTCTTAATACATGCAGTTTAAATGAGGTGGTTGCAATGTTCCTCTACATGTGAAAAAATGTCAATGTCGTTACTTCCTATGATTGGATCACCCTTGAGGTTGACAACACTTATTTGACATGTATGCACTTCTCATACTTGGGATTATAAAATACAGTGTTGGCCTTGCTTTGGATTGTGGGCCCTGCATTTATTTTGAGCTTTTTCTGATTAATTGTAATCCTCCACGGGTATCTCTTTTCTTGTTTATGGAAAAAAAACATTCCTTTCTTGTAATTATATGGTACCATTGTGAGCCACATAGCACATTTGACTTATGAGCAAGTTGGGCATTGTGCATTACGAGGATGCTTGCCATCGTGGAACATCTTTTGTCTTTTATTGGTCTTTATCATAAAATAAAGTGCAAAAATGAAAATATTTACAAGTTTATGATACATATGATACACAGGAGAAAGCTCACTATTGGATATATAGCTTGAGGTGATATCCATTCACTGGGATGGGTAGAACCTCTCCTTGATTTTTTATCTTAGATTTGTCATATTGATCAATTTTTTGTGTATTTGCAATCAACTCCTCAATACCATTTTGATGAAGAGATAAAATATTATTCATCCAATAATCTTCTTGGCCCCTTATTTCAATTATGAGGTGGTATTGAAAGTGTAATTTATCTTATGATCAAGGTCAAAATTTATGATATAGTCTTCTATAGGCCTATGGGTAATCATTGTAGAAATATTTTTATTTTATTATATTATATAAACTCTAAATGTTGTGATTAACCTTGTTATGGTTAAACTCACATTATAATTTGTAATTAACTTAAATCCCTCTTATTATACTAGCTTAGATTAACATAAATCATGTAATTGGGATTTTGGCATTTGGTATAAATACCACCATTGCTTAATCCATTGGATGAAAGTGTTGTTTATCGTATTTATGGATAATATAGTGATTATTTATGGTGCCTATGAGTGCCCCATATACCTTTCTCTCTTTCGTATTTTTTTTAAATTTATGTATAATATTTGAGTGGATGGATTGCTTCTATTAATTTTTAGAAATAGGTGTGAATTCCAACAATTTATACTTTCACATTACAATTCCTTGACCTTTGAATCTTTATTTTTTTTCAACTTTTTTCTTTGAATAAATTGTGAAGGACTTTAACATCTTGTGATACATTTGACTTAGGCGAATAAAATATAGACCATCGACTAATATATTTGAAAAATGTAAGAAATCAGGTGAATGAAAGGGGTCATTAGCTAGGACATGCGATGAGAAGAGTAGCTTCAAACAACTTAGCCTCTTTTAACTATAGGTGTGCATGATGATGAAAGGGTGAATCAACCGTTGAGCAAAAATGGAGGGGTGTTGGGTAACATAGTTTATAGTAATATTTGGGTGAACATAACGAACGATGACTCTTTTGGATTACACGCAATAGCCTATGGATCTATGGGTGGTCGGGCGAGATGAAAAAGGAGGTATCCGCTGGGATAGCCGCTTTTCTTTACTTTTTTAGGTGAGATAATCAATAGGAGTTTTATTGGGTGTGATGACTTAGGTATTAGAACTTCGAGACTTTTGATAATTCGAAAAGAAGAAAAACTTTAACGTAGAGGACACACATTACACTTTATGGGACATGAATACATGAGAGTGGGTTATTGATTATAATTTGGAAATATTCTAGTGAACTTAGACTTTTGACACATGCTTGGAGGTGGCAATCTTATATCCAAATACCTTCAATACTGTGGAGACTTACTTTTGCCAATGATTGTCACTTCCTATAATCACCTAGCACTTCAATCTTCAAATTTTTTTGAAGATTAGGGGTATGATATAATTTTAGACTTCTAAGCCCAATGTAGGATCTATTTGGAACAAAATAAATTTTTGACCTTTAAGGATTAAGAGTTCTTTTGACGACCCTAGAATCTCTGGTTGGTTTGATCGTATTCATATCTTCTTTAGATTTTTGGTATAACCTAGGACAACATGTTGCTACTACAAATGTGACCTCTATTTTGACCATCACAAAATCTGAAGACTTACTATTTTTAAAATTTGTCTTGAATTGTTTATCTCGACCTCCTTTTAATTACCTAAAATTATAAACAAGCTAATGAATGCCTAAAAATGAAAGCAATAACTCTCGACCACCTAAGGCACTGGATGACACTTGAAACAAAAAGACAAATGATGTTAACGTGACCAACACTAAAATATTTGTTTATCATTGTGCTCTTCTATCAAACAACTTTTCAACCTTTGGATGCAAAACAAGTTTGAGCTTCCTTTGTTTTTCTCTAAAAGTCTTGGAAAAAGTCTCTGATTTTTTATGATTTCAGGGGGAAACGTGTTGCTTATCTCCTTTTGATAGGGCCTCAAACATTTTCTTTATACCTGCTCATATTTTTACCCTAATATATTTTTGGTCTAGCTACTCAATTCCTATAAAAATTTCAATGATGCCTTCATCCGTTTCAGCATATTGCATACTAGAGAATTCATTTTCAAAATAAATGAACAAAATCACATCTCTTGAGATTTTCATCTTGTCAAAATATATGATCGATAAATCTTTTAAAAATCGAGCATTATTTTTTTGAATAATGGACACTATGAATTTGTTAATTAAAACAGGTACATATTTTGTATGTTCTTGTAACACATATTCTTCATATTCATTGATTGTTGGGTACTCAAAACATAGAATTCTTATCTTCTTGAGTTCTAACAATGAGGTTCTATTTTTAATAGCTCGGGGAGATTCAACTTGATGTGATATTTCAAGATAATTGCTTCTCAACCTAATCCAACTCATTCTATCTTCTTTTTTTGCCTATGATTTTAATAAAAAAAATGTAGCCCATCTGTCTACTTTATCTACATCTCTGGTGTTTGTTGTTTCAGGACATGTTAATATTCTTTGGTTTACAAATTTTGAGACCCCATTCATGTTATCATATGGTTGTTTTGATTCAACTAAAATTTCATTGAAATGTTCTTTTAAAACAACTCCTTATGTACCTTGCACAAAGATAGTAGCAAATTCCTAATCTAGTGGGATAGTATTTTCTAATTTCTTAGTACACTGTCCAGATAAATAAAAATAAAAAATTGAATCCCTATGTACTACTACAACATCTATAACTTTTTCTTTCTAGGGGCACTTGTTTATGAATTAAGATAGTTCTTTATGGCGTTAACACATGAATATTTATTTTTATCTATCATGTGATTTGGGGAATAATTATTTACACAATTGAGACCCACTTCATTAGCCACTTGCTCATTCATGATGTTATGTAAGGCTCTACTATTAAGCATGTAATTATCAATGTCCCATTCATATTTTGAATCTGATGTGTATTTCAGAGGAACATAGGAGGGCATTTCCATATATGGAATCAGGTAACTGTAATTCCTTTGACTTGGTAACCTCTTTGATGGTTTTCTTGATTGATCATTTTTTATGCATTCACCTGTTGTTATCTTTTCCTTTGTATTATAATTTGCTAATCATCTCCTCCCTAAGTCTTGATTAAATCTTTGGGCTTATATTCATATAGTTTTAATTCATGGTATTTTCTTTCACAAATGACTTCATATCTTATTTTATCATTCTTAATTTATTCATATTCCTTCTTTTTCATTGTAGATAATCCATTCAACAATGGTTGTATTATTTTCTTTTTATCATACTTTTCAAAAAGACTTCCTCCATTGTTTGAAAATCAAAAATACAACCTATTGGAAGGGTATTGAACCAGTCCCTGACATCTTCCTCTAAAGTATGGAGAAACAATCTGAAGACTACATCTTCTTCCTTGACTTCCAATCTATCTAAGGTGTATAGAAAGCCTTTGATATGTTCTTCTCCAGTGACAACATTATTACCTAGGAATTTAGGTAAGTATTTAGGGGCTTTAATGGGTAAGTTATGAAGGTGAGGGGGTAGCCAAAAAGACCTGTACCTATTGGCTCTCCATGCTTGAAGAATTTGGTTACTCTAGTTGTTTTTTTGCAACAAATTAGCCATATCAATAGTGGGGGTTATAAATGTATTTATTATGCTACTAGTGATAATAGCAGGGGAATTTTACAGGGTAATTTGTAGTGATGGAATTTTCATTCAAAGGAACATTGTTTGTTAACAAAAATATTTCCTCATCATTTTTTCACTTTTAACCCTATGATTTGAATTTTTCAAAACTGAATTTCTTTGAGAATAGGTAAATACCTTTGAGTCTTCAAGTTTTGAAAAGAGTTCTTTACCGCACTGTCTTGTAGATGTCAGGTCAAATTCTTCTTCTTCTTCCTTTGGGTTCATTCTGTAGACACTTAAATCATGGAAATCCTATTAGGCATACATAAAAATGGCTAATTTGACATCATATGGACCTCTAGGGCAGCCCTCAGAGGTTACACAGTGGTTCTAACCACTTTTGCAATATTTTAGAAGGTTCTAGCCCACTTTTGGGAAGTTTTGGCCCCATAATAATGACCATCCCACACTAGGACAAATGCAAATCCTATATTTCCCACCCTAGGATGGCCACAAAGCTCCATGGCCATCCCACCCAAGGACAAACACAAGCAGCCATCCTAAGGTGGGATGCCTAGGAGCTTTGACCCCAAAAAAGTCAAATTTTGGATAAATGGTGCCCATAAATTGCCATTTGCCCTACCTATTCAAGCATGCAAGTCAGAGGATGTAGCATCCTTATGATATACTATATTAGGGAGGCCAAATAGGAGATTATATTCCCCATCCAATGCATACCATCCTAGTAGCCAAATGGTGCCTCTTACCATGCATGCCGTTTTTCACATGAGCCCCGTGTGGCTATAAAGTGGATGCATTTTCCACACAAAATGAAATTAGATGATTTTAAGGATAAGCAAAAGAGTGCTGCTGATATTTCCCCTCACCTTTTTGTGTCCTCTTTTCCTTGAAATATCTACCTAGCGAAGGAGATTATCGAGTGATCGAAGAGGTGCAATTTATTTACAAAAATCGACCATACAAGTTAATTCCCTCACCAAATTTGACAAAAATACCCCTAAGAGTGTTTTTTACCATTCCATAGTGGAATTGATGGCAAAAAGTTAGCAGAATTGGTGGGCATCCCACCCCCGGGCGCCCTCCAATTTGTGACAGTCAAATTCGCTCCCCTGGGATGAATACAAATTTGTGCATGATTTCTTTACTATTTTTTTATATATGTATTCTATGATTTTATAATATGCTACTATCCAAATTTCATGCATTGTGAAGTTGTACTGGATGAGATATCGCATTTTCAAGATTTTGTAGGCTTGTGGGCTCCATTGGAGCATGCATAGGGATATGTGCCTGATTTTGTAAATTTGACCACATGGGTTGTCTTTAAATTTCATTTTATGTATTATTTCCAAGTTTCATGTATTTTGGATATGTTTAGGGGCATAAATTTCTTACTTTGGGTTTTGTAGGTTGGAAAAGTGCACTGCGATTACGCCACACCATCGGATGCAATTTCAGTTCTATTTTTGGCGATATTTTTCCAAAACCATATATTTTACATCCCTCTACAATTTTAATTAATTTTGAGTTTATTTGGTATAGGCACTGTGCATATTCTTATTTCTAGTCTTTTAGTGCCTATGGGGATTGCATGTTTTCATCATACACACTTGTTATTTAACAATTATGATTTATTTTTGTGTATGATCAGGTTTCTATAGAAAATTAGAAAGGATCATAGAACCTCAATATCAAAGAAACAAGCAGTGGCATCATAGGCCCACCCACCTCAATTATGGGTACGAGGAAAGACACTAGAAGTGCACCTGAGTTACTTGAAGGATTTTGATCCTTGGGCATCCAATTTGTAACAATTGTATCTATATTGAGACCTCAAGGGGACATCTATGTAACCTTGGATCTGATACACCAAATTAATACAAATAAGCTTCCTTTTATTTCATTTCTTGTAATTTGGTATCTCTTCCACTTTTACTTGCATGCTTTCGTTTTAGCTCTCATAGGCAATTAGAGATAGATGCACATTTATCCTCATCATTAGGTGCACCATTTTTTCCCTAATTTAGTGGTGATCATGGTGGTACCCTGTCCCTTTTTTCTTTGGGTGAACTTTTAATCTCATTTTCATCCTTTTTGTGTTGCAGGTACTAGCCATTTTGGCCTGCTATTCATGCCACCTTGGGATTGATGCATATCTATCCCACCCTGGGATGGCCATAGAACTACTATTCATACAACCCTAGAGTGAATAGAAAATATAGACATTTCTACTCATATTTCCAAAAGTGGCAGGTTCTAGGACTGATGAAGTAAGTGCCTAAACTTCCTATTTTCCCTTGGCACTTTCAGAAGTTGTTTCTTATAGTTTTTCTTGCGTTCTTTTTTTGCTTATAAAGGTTAAGAGATAGATTTAATTTTCTCATAAATAAAAAATATCAAAAAAAATAATGCATATTGTAGGTTGTTTTTTACCTAGCTTTTTTGAAAGTAAAACATACATTTTCTTGTATTTAGTGAAATATCATTGAGTGCTTCATTGCTTACTTTATTTAAAGAATAAAAGGAACCACACACACTTGAACGTATCACAATAACATTGGTAAGGTTGGATTTCATCACCAACCCCCAATTCAAACCGGTGATGTTGGAATGCACCTCCTTCCATCGACTTACCCCATAGATACCTTAGATAGAATAGAGCACTCTCTTAATATGGAATAGGTCACTGGTGTTCAAACTCCCTCCCACTATTGGAATCACTTACCGATTCAGAGTGGAAGAGCTAGGCGAACCCTCCACTCATTATGGGTTTTAAGCGGTGTACCCTAGACCCTTTTGAGAACCTCATGTTTGGAACTAGTGTTCCTAGTCTCCACTTTGGTTGAGTTCCCTCATTCTAAGTCCAAAACATGAACTAGAAATCAAGAGCAACAAAAAATCTAAACACAAAAAACAGCTTAGAGATTCACACCTAAAAATTAAAGGAGATAATCACATTGTTTGTTTGTGTTCTTCTTTGATCATTTGATTATGTGTTTCTAATATTTAAAAGAGATAATCATAATCCTTCCACATCACGAAGAAGGGGGTCCACTCCACCCCAAGGTAGTTTGCAACTAGTCAAAGGGAAATATTAATGCGTCTACCCTATTGAGGGCATTGGCAATTGTATAAACTATATCATCATTTAAGTGACCCTAAGAGGACCATATTTGTAATAGAGATTCATCCATAATAAATACAAGAAATATCATTTTGTTGAATTTATGCAATGTGTCAATTTTTTACACTTTTATGATGATTATAGACCAATACAGTAGATAGGTGCACGCTTTTTTGTTATGTTAGATGGTGATCACGGTGGGACTCTGCATTTGTAGTCCCTGAGTGCTGAAATTCTTGATTTTTTTATCTCAAGTGCTAACCGCAGCTAACAACTATGGTTATTTTTTGGCCTGCGGTTCACACTGCAGCCCATAGACTAAAGTTGCAGTTTATAGTAGAAGCAGTAGGCAGTAGAGAAACCACTTGGCATCATATCAAGAGCTAAGGTAGGCTCTATTTTCATTCTCTATTCTGCATTTTCTTCTTTGTATTTTTATAGTAAGCATCAAATTGATGGTAAATTAGGTACATTAAAGGAAAAGTGTGAATGAATAGTCCTAATTTGCTTTCACATTCCTTACATTAGAAAGGCGATGCTAGGAACATTGGACCTCTGATTGTAGTCTATAGTATTTTGCATTGTCATAAAATCATGTAGGACATAGCATGCATACCTTTTTTAATTTGAAACATTTCTTTTTATGCATATCATGTAGGAATGATCATATGAATGCTCTTTTATGCATTTGTATTTATGCAAAGTAAAATTAACCACACACACCACATTTCATGTTAAACATCAATGGCATTGGGCTCTCACATCCAACCCACTTGATTGAGACCAACAGTGGATGTCATTACCACTTGGTTGGCTCATTTGAAATTGTATTATTGAGACCCGCTCGTTGCCAAGGTCGACCCAAGAACTGTCCTATCCATGCAAAATAGCATGCACTCATCTTTAGAAGAGTGTATCGTTGCGCACGGTGTGTTGGGTGAGGGTTGGTAGTACCTATGCTACCTCGTTGAGTATGGACTTCATTCCAATATTCAGCTTGTGCAAGTATATAGGTGAAATCCAATTAAACTAAGAATAAAATCCAATGATTTTGCAAAACACGTGAGAGTTTCTCATAATGATACAACACATTTTGAAACAACATCAAACAGTTTAAGGCTCACTTTAAAATTTAAAAAATATAAGCATCATTGTATACCTTGTTTGATAATAAAAGATACATCTAGACGTTAGGTACACTATGGTGGATACACGGGGTGGTTGACAAAGGCGTAAGCCTAAAGGTGATGACCAAGCCTCGACCGATTCACAATTACACGTGTCTAGTCCTCGACCACATGAGCAAATCAAACATCATTCGATAAGCATTAGAGGATACAACTCGACATGAGGGTATCCTATTGAGTGTACCCTTGATAGACTAGCATCAGTGCATTCTATTAGACGTAGATTAGATCATGGAGCTTCTCATATTGAGGGTGCTCCACTCGAAATCCATTATCGAGACCGCATTGCACGTGCATCCACGAGATCGATCGAAGAGTATGTCATGCAGGGAACCATATTGGTACCCATTCACACTATGTCTACATGATGTACTATACCCACATCTTTTGAATATAGAAGGAATAGAGATCCACCCATTCAAGGACAAGTAGATAGGCTCCCTGCTGAGTGCAAGTCTACCCATACCCCCATGCGTACTATAGCATGCAATATCACCATTGATATATCAAATGTGGGAGCTAATGGAACACCACCCCATCAGAGATGGAGGTCTAGACAACTAGATGGTCTAGGTAGTGTGTTAGAGCATCTAGGTTGCAAGACTTTGGCTCCGCCCACTTGTGCTCCAAGTGAGCATAGCGGGAGCACCATTAGAACTACTAGAGAGCATGGAGAGGCTTCTAAGCACCCTCATGTCTCACGTCCACCATCCATGCATGGTGGCACATAGCATAGGACATAGCACAATGTTGATGCCATCTTCATAGATAGAGGTAAAGGCACAACACATCAATTCGATGGGTACAAAACCCACAAGGTCGCTCGTACAGAGCAAGCATACCAAAGGCCTCCTATGGCTGACCAGGTTGAAAGATCATATCGAATGACCTCTAAGTATAAATTCCAACTCCTCCAAGATTAATTAGAGGATGCTCACCTAGAGATGTAGCGCATCGAATATGAAGATCTTCAGGTGCAAAGGCTTACTAGACAAAGGTTGTATGATCAACGCTTGCACGAGGAGTGCATCCTCATCCAGAAGGAGCGTGTAGAGCAATAATATAGGTTGTCTAGGGCCGACCTATATTCTCAGGATGATCATAGAGATTAGGTGCACAAGAAGGCTCTTTTACAAGCCTACATGCACCATGAGTGCATAAGCATTCACACTCATATCACTGCCCATTAGAGAGAGTGACCGCCTTCGATCAAAAATCAGAGGCAACAACATTATGAGGAATAAGAGGGGAACAGATACAACCAGGAATATCTTAAGAGTTCCCAAGCTGAGGAGGAGGAAGAGCAATGCCCTCCACCTCAATAGAAGAGGAATGTACCTCCCAAACTGCATCCACACCGACTTAGGGAGGAGGACTTTCTGTCTTTTGAGGCTTACAAAACTTTGGCCGAGAAGGTCAAAGCAATCGAGAAACACGATGCGACTATCCAAAATCTAACACTGAGGAAAATTCATAATGAACCTTTAGATCCCTCAGTGCCTACGCCCCCATACCCTGAGCATTTTGAGATGCCCAAGTTGTACAAATTCAAGGGTTATGAAGATGTGCAAGAACATGTCACGAGCTTTTTGGATGCTTGCTTCCATATAGAGAACAATGATGCACTGTTATTGTGTATGTTTTTCATGACACTCTCTGGGACATCCCGAGAGTGGTTCAATCAGATAAAGAAACATAGCATAACAAATTTTGAGCAATTAGCTGATGTTTTTCTTGAATGCTATTCCTTTAGCGTCAAGAAACGGGCCAACCTTTTTGATTTGGCTATGCTAGCTCAGCACAATGATGATCCAATAGAACAGTACGAGAAGAGATGGAGGATATTAAGGGTAAAGTTGCCATTACCAATTATTGCCATAGAATTAACCCAAATTTTCATAAAGAGTTATGCCAAACACATCTCGCTACTATTGTAGCTACAGTAGTATGCTACATTCGAAGATGCTTTGGTGCAAACCAAGGTAATTGAGGACATCAAGTTGTAGGAAGGAAAATTGAAGCTAAAAACTAGGAAAGAGGGATATAAGAAGAATACCTCAAAGCAACAGGGCAAGCAAGCCCATGTGAATCAGGTGGTACTAAATCTCTAAAATGAGGATAAGGGGCAAAAGAAACAGAATTATCAATCCCATCCTCCTCCTGCGTAATACGACCAGTGCAAAAATAATGACAAGGGCAAGAACAAAGAGCAATGCCCACCTCGCATATTTACACCATTGACAAAATCAATGACATCAATTTTTTGTCAGCTTTACGAGGCCAAGGCAATAAGATTACCTGAAGTCAATATAGTTGATCCAAATCAGCCCAAGCCCAAAGACTATCAGGAAGATTTGTTTTACATATTTCATAGAGTGAAAGGCCATGACATCAAGGTGTGTTGGTTTTTCAAAAATATTGTGCAAAATATGATAGAAAAAGGAGAGCTGGTAGTACTAGGCAATCCCTAGGCACCAGACAACCAAAATATGGGGATTTTTAAAAATTCGTTACCAAACCATGAGGCACCCCATAACCACGCTAGCCATGTCAATCAAGTGAGAGTCGAACCACCTACCCAAGATTTTGTCGGTATGGTCAATTTTGTTACCATACATGGGAGGTACAGACAACTGAATCAACCTCGTGATCCCATTCAGATACAGGTCATGCCCCAACAGTGGTAGGCACAAAATATTCCAGGTCCACCAACAAGACCAGTGGTGACCATTAGGAGCAGGCTGGTTCAAAACCTGCAGACGACTCCTACAAAGTTGTCGATATATGAGCTTATACAACAGTCCCCTAGGCACAGGGAGACTTTTATGGATATTTTGAGGTCCATTGAGGTACAATCCCAAGATACATATGCGTTCATAAACTTTGTGGGGTATGTACAACAGTGCCAGGAACCAATGATTCAATTCTATGATCACGAAGTGAAAATAGTTTCTGCAAGTGTGGCTGACCCACCACTACATATCATTGTATGTGTTAATCATGTGTCATTCAAAAGGGTCTTGATTGACACTAGTTTTTCAATCAATATAATCATGACTAAGGCAGTACACCATTTGAAATTTCCTAAATCACTCGTCATACCAACCACCTTTACATTGAGAGCATTTAATGATGCACAATGCTCTACGGTTGGCACGATTGTCCTACCTATTCAGGTGGGACTAAAGACCATTCCCGTAATGTGTCACATGATATAGGGTGCTTTGTAGTATAACATCTTACTAAGGAGGCCTTGGATTTGTGAAATGTGTTGTGTTACCTTGATATTGCATTAGTGTGTCAAGTATATACACGAGGGACAAGTTCACATGGTTTCATCATATGAAGAACCATTCAATTTTGTGAACTTAGCAGATTTGTCATGGGACTTTGTGATCCCATCAATGCACTTGGACATACGACCCACGTCACCGATAAGGGTTCCAAGAGGTAAACAGGCGGTGCATGTTCAACCATCGATATCTATATCAAACAAATCTAAACATACCACTGCAACTTCTCTGAGATCAAGTGCATTGGCAATGTGTCGGGATGACAAGAAATTAAAGGCAAAATTGGGTAGGAAAGAAGCAGAGAACATGCCCGAACCAGTCATCATTGAGGCTGCCACTACCATGAAGGTGGAGGAAGCCTAGGATCAAGTCAAGGAGGCACCTCAACCTGCTTTGCCAACATCATTAGCAAGGTCATCCACACTGTAAGTGACTTTTCACCTAGCAAGCACAGCTCTAGGTGAATATCTTGTGCAAAATGTGACCTTCGGTCCTATTTTAAAGACTGCACAAGATATGGGATGGCTAATAGCCCATCGATATCCATTTGGATCCATAGTACCATTTGGCAAGACACCCAACCAAACAAACTTCATCTATGTCAGGTTGGATCAAGTTCCAATGGGAGCACCCATGGATATGGATGATGAGGAACAGTTCACGGTGAATGCTCGGTACTTGTCCAACCCAAAGTACACCATACACATTTTTGAGCTCTATCATTGGCATGGATATGGCCTTGGTATTTTTAAACAAGGACGAAGAACCCCTCTTGAAATACGTTATCAGTTGGCAACCGATAGGTTCGGATTGGGATTACAGATTTAGGGACATGATGATTTACTCACTACATCATTGGATCATTTATACCTGAGTTTGGGGGACAACGTGGATTTTAATTTGTATCATCCTAACATGTCTAGCCTTTAGTGCAACAACCCAATGGTGTCATACATCACCATTGAGATACCAAAGCTTTAACATGAAGAGTTCTCGGAGCAGAACCCTGAAGGTAACTTGGGTCATCAAAACCGTATCACAATCGACGATACCGATATGTAGGGGCACAACCTCATCATTATAGGTGATCTTGATTCAAGAGATATTTGTAGTTTATATGGATAGGAGTACACCTCCAAAATAATTGGACCAAGTTATGATGCAGATGGCGAGTCCTCAAATGATGATCAATCTGAGGAGGAAATTGATCGAGCCTTCGTGGTTTCGATATTTCTACGTCATTTGCTACCTAGAGAGCAATTAGGTGAGATACAAGAGCATTTCATAGTCGATAGTGATTATGAAGATGAGACAGAGTAGGCCTACTTAAGGCCTCATCCAACTAATCTCCCAATATTTGTGGACACGATAAAGTGGTCTGCTCATAGTAGCAATCATAGCAATGGGGTTGAGATGACCGATCTAAGGCTCGTATACCCGCTACATCTATTGCCTACGGAGTCAAAATATGTTATAGAAGAAGGGCCTCTTAACACTGATCACACTGAAGAGGAAATAGAGCCAATTTTTGTGTCGGTTTCATATATACGATCATTTTATCCAATTTATCTAGATAGTGATGATAGTGATCGCAGAAACAGATACATGGGGCCACATCTGGCAGATTACCCCTTGCATATGAGGGGAAGTGAAATATTATATATATATAGTGATGATGAGGATTCATTGGAGATGGCCTATTTAGGGCCTCATCACCTATGTAATCAGAATCCACTTCGGTGTCTACCACCTATCACAGCTACAGGTTTACGTCGAGATATTAATCTCCAATGCTGCCTCAAGGGAAGAATAAATCTAGAAGAGGAATATCAAAGGCTCTTTCCCCATCCACCTGCTTATGCTGAGCTACATGAGCCGAGAGATCCCATTTTGTAATTAGTGCATGGGGAGGATCCAGTTATCCGAGCATCCCACAGGGAGGACCCACTCATCCCCGTACCATCTGAGCCAGATCCTGGGTATGTAAGCTACATAGACGATGTAGAGTTTAGTCCATGTGGTCCTGGAGATCAATTTCATTCCATCAACATGGTCTCCATTGATTTTGCCACTCTACTCTACAATCTAGCAAATCCATCTAAGACATTGCATCTAAACATGGATGTTATCGATTGGGATCACGTTGATTCGCCAGTAGAGCCTGAAGATTTCTTCTCGAATGAAGAGATGCTGCAACCATTTCATTTTGGACCAGGCTATGCTTACGATGTCTATCACACTGAACATGCTTCCAATGAAGAACATATAAATCCAATTGATGACATCCATTTGATCCCTACGCCTCATCAACTTGAGGAGGGATCCCATATATCAGTAGAGGAAACCTTCAAAGTGAATATCGGTAATGACCCCACCAATCCAAAGAAGGTTAAATTTGGAATGAGTCTCACTCTAGATGAGTGTGCTAGCATCATCCCTCTGCTGAAAGAGAGATCTGACCTTTTTGCCTGGACATACAAAGATATGCCTGATCTAGACCCAAAATTGGTTATTCATAACATTTCACTAGACCAATCCAAGAAGTTGTCAAGCAGAAGCTCAGAAAGATGCATCCAACAATAGCCTTAATGGTGAAAGATGAAATGCAAAAAAATTTGGATGTAGAATTTGTCATTTCCATCGACTATCTAGAATGGGTATCCAATACGGTGCCTATAGGAAAACCAGATGGAAGGATCCGTATTTGTATGTATTTTAGAGATCTCAACAAGGCAACACCCAAAGATTCATTTTCGTTGCCCAATATCGATGCTCTAGTAGACTCTACTGTAGGTCATGAAATGCTCTCCTTAATGGATGGTTTTTTTGGTTATAATCAAATTTGGATTAAGCCTGAATACAAGCACAAAACCGTATTTATAATGCCATGGGTAACATTTTGCTACAAATTTATGCCATTTGGTCTCAAAAATGTTGGTGCCACATACCAATGAGCCATGACATACATTTTTCATGACTATATGCACAAAATTCTTGAAGATTATATCGATTATTTGCTAGCCAAGTCATTGCTATGAGAAGAGCATGTGAAAGTCTTAAGAAAAGTCTTCGATCACCTGATAGAGCATAATGTTAGGCTAAATCCTAATAAGTGCATATTTGGCGTAACTTCTAAAAAATTACTAGGGTTCATCATATTCAAGAAAGGCATCGAAGTAGACCCAGCAAAGGTCAAGGCCATTTTGAAAATGTGTCCCACCAATATTAAGGAATTAAGGAGCCTCTAGGGCAAGGTAGCTTCGATAAAGTGATTTATCTCCCAACTAT
This sequence comes from Wollemia nobilis, assembly GCA_028583015.1. Classification (NCBI taxonomy): domain Eukaryota; kingdom Viridiplantae; phylum Streptophyta; class Pinopsida; order Araucariales; family Araucariaceae; genus Wollemia; species Wollemia nobilis. The sequence goes on along the minus strand of JAQPPZ010002486.1, from coordinate 698,612 downwards.
CGGATAAATATCGACCCATGAATCGACTGCTACATAAGGGTGTCCCATTCAACTAGGATGAGGACTGCAAGGCAGCCTTCACTGAGATAAAGCAATACCTGGAAACGCTGCTAGTGTTAGCCCCACTAAGGCCAAAAGAGCCTTTTCTGCTATATATCAGCAACAAAATTTGCATTAGGGACCATGTTGGCCCAAAATAATGTACAAGACAAAGAGCAAGCCATATATTACATTAGTCGAACCTTGGTGAGTTACGAACTAGGATATGCATATGTGGAAAAACTATGTTTAGCAGTAGTGTTTTCTACTAAGAAATTGTAGCACTACGTGTTGAGTCATAGGACATATGTGATATCAAAAAAAAATCTTTTGTAGCATATGATGAGCAAGACATATCATAATACACGTATTGTAAATTGGATCAAGCTATTGATAGAATTAGATTTGGAATTCATAAGCCAAAATTCCATTAAAGGACAGGTCATAGCAGATTAGTTAGCTAAGGTACCACTGTCCAACAGTAGGCCTCTGATAATCGAGCTTCTAGATGATGCAGTGTTTGTAGTATCCGAAGCTCCCGAACCTGAAGAACCAGAGAATAATATTGATATAACTTTGTTCTTTGACGATTTGAAATGCAAGCAAGGAGTTGGCATAGGTATAGTGTTTTTCATACTGTAAGGAGCTCCAATGCCCTTGTCATTCAAAATAGACTTCCCATGAACCAACAATAATGTTGAATATGAAGCCCTACTTTTGGGCCTCCATACAGCCATCGCCATGAATATCAAGAGATTAAACATCTTTGGTGATTCCTTGCTCATAATTAACCAAGTTAAGGGACTATTTTAGTGTCAATTTTTGATACTAAAAGCCTACAAAGATATTATTACCACATATCTGGCTAAACTAGAATGGTACGACATAGAGGCAATCCCTCGTTCGTCAAATAGGTTTGCAGACACCATGGCTTCTTTGGGATCCTTAATCCCTCAAAATCCATCTATCGAATTCACTACCATCCCTGTGAATATGCTCTCACATCCTGCAACAGAGCGTGCAGCCTTTGATAACAAAGAATCAGTCAACATGATTAGTGTGGAGCCAAAAGCTAATTGGTTTTGCAATGCTGAATATTTTCTCAAGAAAGCACCCTAGGGGTCTTTAACCTCCCAGAGTCTTGCAAGGAGTGGCACCACCATTCACCATAAGGTTGTTTCCCAGTCTACATTTGCAAAAGTAAATATGCAGGGGGTACAAGATGTCTTAGCGATCGAAGCTGAGGCTCATCAGAATTGGATGTCATAGACTCAAGACTTCCTAAGACTTGGTTTTGTCCCAGAAGGACTGTCGCATGCTGCAAGACGTACATTTAAACATAAAGTGACTAAATATATCTTGATAGGAGATATTTTGTATCGTCAAAGTTATGATGGATTTTTCCTTCATTGTCTTGAGTCCCAAGAGTCATCTTGGGCAATTTTAGAAGCTCATGACGATACGTGCGGTGGCCATTTTAGTGGCATGGCCATCATCAAGCACATCCTTTGAATGGGTTATTATTGGCCCACTATGGAGAAGGATTGCAATGTGTATGTCAAGAAATGTATCAAATATCAGCATCATGTTAATCTTACACACTTGCCATCACAGGCCTTATAGCCCATCCAAGCGACTTGGCCATTTGCTCAGTGGGGGTTTGATCTAATTGGCAAGATCTCTCCTCTATCATCAGGTCCACATACATTCATTATTATGGCTACTAAGTATTTTACAAAGTGGGTGGAATCCATTCCCTTAACAATGACCACTGGAGCTCGCATAGCAAAGTTCATAATGGAGCAGATCATAAGTCATTTTGGGGTACCATCCAAAATAGTTTCGAATAATAGAACTTATTTTAAGAACAAAACTGTGTGAGCTTTAACATCTAAGTATCGCATCAAACATAGTTTTGCAACTCCATATTATCCATAGGCAAATGGGCAAGCTGAGGCCTCAAACAAGACTGTGGTAGCCATCTTGAAAAAGAAGGTGCAAGAACAACACAAGGATTGGCATATACAGCTACCCCTTGCATTATGGGCTTATAGGACTAGAATTCAAACTCTCACTGGGGCAACTCCATTTTCACTAGTATATGGTGTAGAGGACATTATGCCCTTAGAGTTGGAAATTCCAATGTTGTGTGTCGCATTGAAAGAGTTCATCGATGATGACACCGTGCAGCAAGCTCGCCTAGATCAACTGATGTTGCTCGATGAACGTCGCATGAATGCCCTTGAGCATCTCCGTGTTTATCAAGAGTGACTCAAATGAGCTTGCAATATCAAAGTCCACTAGAAAGACTTTGAATTTGGGGATCTTGTGTTGAAAGAAAACCAACAGAACTTGAATTTGTTGCTCGATATGCGAGACAAATTTATGGCTAATTGGCTAGGACCCTATATCATATCTAAAAATATTGGTCCAGGTACCTATCACCTGACATCGCTAGGGGGTGTTGAAGAACCTGAACCTCTCAACATCATTCATCTTAGGGCATTTTATGCTTAGAGAGTGTAGCATAAAAAAGCTTCAAAGGCATCTATAAGCCCTTTGGTCAGTCAAAAAGGCACCAAGGATTTCTAAAAAATTGCTTGGTCAACCCAAAGGCTCCGAGAGCTTTTTCCAAACTACTCGGTCATCCCAAAAGGCTCCAAGCTCTCATTCGAGTGATTTGGTCATGTCATAAAAGCTCCAAAGGCATCTTTAAGCCCTTTTATCATTCAAAAAGGCACCAAGGATTTCTAAAAAATTGCTTGGTCAACCCAAAGGCTCTGAGGGTTACTTAAATCCAGTCGGTCATCCCAAAAAGGCACCAAATATTTCTAAGAATCGCTTGGTCAACCCAAAGGCTCTGAGAGTTTCTATAGCTTCTCGGTCATCCTAAAAGGCTCCAAACTCTCTTTTTGAGAGTCTGGTCAACTAAAAGGTTCCAAAGGTGTATGTAAGCCCTTTGGTCAGTCCAAAAAACTTTGAGGATTTCTAAAAATCGCTTGGTCAACCTCAAAAAGCTACAAAGGCATATATACTCGGCGTTTGGTCAAATATGAAAGCTCAAAATTCATAAAAAATTGAAAATATATAAAATTCCAAAAAAAATTGGTAAAGCATAAAATCCAAAAATATTTGCTTTTGCAGTTTGCATTTTCATACATGCATTCACCTCATCATATTGCATTTAGGCATTTGTCATCTGTTGCATTCCACAGTAGAGTGTAATGTGTCTATCAAAATCTTATAAACGGTCGCACGTTTGTGTTTCAATCATGCACCCTTGCATGATCATAATTCATTGCATTCATACACGATACTTGTTGCAGAGAAATATGTATGTATATTAATTTTTCCAGTCACTCAAACATACCTAGTGGTTTCTTCAGATATTATAGAAATCTTGCTTTGCTTTCATAGACGAGGTCATTAGTTGGGATAGTGCTTCAACATATCAGGATCCTGTCACTAAGCAAAATAATATAAAATCCTTCGAAGATAAGAGATGATGAAAGCTGTGAAAGTGGTCTTAGGTATTTAGAGAGATGGGTTTCACGACCTGCTTATCTTACAAATAGTCAGTCTAGAAAGGTGAACTTTGGCAAAAGGACAAGAATTTCCCCCATAAATCCCAAAGTTACAATGTTTAAATCCTAAATTTAAATGTAAAGTGACATAGTGAACCAAAAGCACTATAAAAATCCCTTGCTCAAATAAAATGGTAACGCATGGACTAACAGTGATTTTTATCACTACATATGAGAAAGTAATAAGGGTGAGAACTTCAATCCTTGGATTGTCCACCTTTTGAAAGCCATAGAGTGATCCCCGATTGCAGCAATGGGTTGGAAGATTCCAGCCTGCAATCAGAGGGGTAGTTCTATTGGATGATCCCCAAATGTAACAATAGGTTGAAAGAGTCCCACCTACATTTGGAGGGGTAGCCCTGATCAATTTGAAATATGAGCTAGATCTAGGTGCCTAGGTTTTTCTAGCTATATAAGTTTAATCAAAGCTAAAACAAGGATGGTATGATCATATGAGGAACCCTATCTCACATATGGGTTGAAAGAGTCCCGACTGACATACGGGGTATGCTTATGGTCTATATAAAAATACTCACATGCACACATAGGGATAATGAATAGTTGGGTTTGTCACGACAAAAGCCTTATCCAATAAAAGCCTTGTATAGTTAGTATGTGATTTTTGGAGAAGTCTACTAGGGTGTTTGAGTCTCAAGGAAAACCTCAAAAAGTTCTCTAATAGCAACAAGATACCAAATATCATTAGACATCAAAAATATGAGTCATTTATTCATCAGGATGCATTTTACAAAGCACAATAAAACATATAGAATAGATACTGCATGAAGATCATAAATGATGTTTAGACGGCCACTGACTATATAGTGCAGCAAAGAAAAATATACAGAATGACATATTCATTCATTAGCATTATACCAATCCATTTTACTGTATTTCATATATGGGTGATTAATTGATTAAGTTCTTGTAATGAGACTTATCAATTATTTTGCATGATTGTTATACATTCTGTGGTGTCGTATTTCAAAACTGATATACACAATTTACATTCATTCCTTATGTTTTAAGTGATTAAAGCATACATGCTCATTCCCATTAGATTACGATTATGTACATAATGCATTATCATACATTGCATAGCATACCATAACTTCATAAAAATAAATGCATGCCCACAAAGAAAAAACAAATATGCGTTCAAAATAAACAGTGCATCCATATGCATGAATTATATATGGCACATCTAATCATCTAGATCACTGCATCTCATCAACATCATCATAAATAAGATATATATCTAGTGCATGTCATCCATACATTGCATCATATAAACATAGCATCAACATAAGCATTGCATCCATGTGCATCAAATAAACATAAAATCAAAAATAAACATCAGATACACATAATGAGTCATAAATGATCAAGTCATATATATATATATGTGTGTGTGTGTGTGTGTGTGTGTGTGTGTGTGTGTGTGTGTGTGTGTGTGCAAAAGATTACATAGGAGGTGTAAAAAAATTCTCGTAGGCTACAAAGTGTGTAGGTCCTCGACCTTACACTCAAAATGAATATAGCATAGCAAAAGTGTAGTCTGCATCTAGTAGAGCCCAGATCTAGTCTGCTTCCCCTATACCGGAGCTCTCGTCATCTCCCTCAGCATTGTGCTCTAGATCCTACTCTCTTGTCTACTCTGGCACCTGTGGTGGATCTTTCTATGGGTATTGCCTACCTCCAAATCCTAAGGTGCCCAGCACATGATAAATTGGTAACTATAGCAAGCTATTCCCCTAACTAGTAGCCCCTAAAGTTTGCCCTGCATCTCTAGGCCTGGCATGCGATGTCGCCCCATGTGTGCTAGAGGACATGTGCATCCTCTCAGTCCTATGAGTCTTATGATCCAAGATCACCATATACTATATCGAGGTCCTAGACCTTGTCCATTGAGACTCTAATGAGAAAGGATCCTTAGGAACCTATAGTCTGTGCATCTCAATATAATCGACTAGCTAATCAACACGAGAAATCTGGGTTGCGTGCATCTCATTGGTCCTCATGACCATACTGCATAGTCTCTCTACCTCGACCATCATATCCTAAACACCTATTGGTTCTACCATTGGTGCTGTCGAAGGCCCCATAGTAGTCTAATGAGGTGGCATAGCCCCCCTCAATACCTGGAGGAGATCCCTCTCTGCCTCTACGGTAGTTCGTTGTGCTTGTACTAACTCTAGAGTAGTCTACAATATTTGAACCTGGGCCTCTACATCTATGGCCCATGTAGTAATATCATGTATCTGATCTTGCGACTCAATCAAGTGCCTATCCCTGTCAGATACCTTTACCTCTAAAGTGGCGATAGTAGTATCTCGCTCTAGCTACTGTGTGTGAAATCATCTGAGCTAACTCTGTAAGTCAGCCACCTGATCTAAGAGTTAACCCTCTACACTGTTAGGAGGTACCTCACCCTCCTCTAGAGCTCATCTGGGTCAACCTTAGGAGCCTCCTCGATGATGGCCTCTGCGTCCCAGCTGCTCTCTATCCACTAGCACACCCTACGCCCATCGAGATCCACCTCTGCATTTGCCTAATCTGGCTCTCAGCCCAGAGGCCCTGTGTCATACCATTTGAACATGGACCACCACCCATCATACTCTAGAGTGGTCCTAATAGTCTCGAATCTAGTCTCTTGGTAGTCATCAGCAATATCTCCCAAAGGCTCAGGAATGATCCACTATAGATCGTGCTCTGTGACCAAGTGTCTGTATCTGAGGGGATATCTGGAATATCTTGCATGAGCCCAAACTACCACAAAATTTGAGAGTAGAACTGGTACTCTCAAATCTTGGCCTTACAGTCGATCAACCATTTGTCATAGCACGCCTATCTCAGCCACTGGCCCTCCTCTGGCCATGTTGGGCAATCCATATAGGGACGCCACTAAACATCATTCATGTCAAGTTTCACAAAATGAGTGATATATTATTGAACGTCACCAGCATGGATCCTACTATGGATACCCTCCTCTTCATGAGGTCAAAATATGGCATAACACTAATGATCATCAGTAATAGCAGTGATCTGCAATGGAAGATCTACAGGATGCTCTATTCGAATGTGCTACCACCCCTAGATCTGCAACAGAAGACTACAACTTAAGCCCTTATGGGTACGCTCAATTTGTTGGTACAACTTCCTATAGAGCTGACATAGTAGGGTGCTCCCCCAAGCTAGAAGTAAGGGCTCCTCTATAGAGCTCTAAAGCACCCTTCAGGTAGTGGATAGGAGGTTCTAGGGAATCCTCGTGCTCGAGGAGTCTGGAAGGACAATTTTTACTATGAGGTGCATGAATAGGGCTTCCCATGCAAATAATACATCCTCATCATACCACTCATCGATGTGCACCCCTTTGTGTTCAATCATGTCTTGAGAATCCTCGCTCTGGTCATCGAAGATAGAATAAAAAATAGCCTCTTTTACCTTGGAGGTAGAGGAGACGATGGCCTTGCCATCAATGGGGATCTTGAATATCCTATAGACGTCCTCTAGAGTAATAGTTATTTCACCTATATTGGTATGCACATTCCAGCATTGAGCCAATGCAGTCAGGTAGGCTTGATCTACCCTAATAGTGGGCAGATCCATGATGTAGCCAAACCTGACAACTCGAAACCAATATCAGTCATCATTAGACAAATCCTTGTGAAGAGTCTTTAAAATGTTTGGCTCCCGGGATCTAGGATTCAATATCTAAAATAAAAAGCATAATTTAAGATAAAATCTAGCTAACCAGAGCTGAAAACAATGCTAAAAACAACAAAAAAAAAACAACAAAAAACTAAGTTGAAACCTGCGGTCCCTAATTTGCAAATTGGGAACCATAGCTAAAACTTGAGGTCCCCAATTTTCCAATTGGGAACCGTATCTGAAACCAGCGGTCCCTAATTTTCCAATTGGGAACTACAGCTACCAGCTACGGTTTAGGAGCGGCACCCATTTTGGGTACCCTCCTAGACCATTAAGTCATCAAATTAAATTCCTAAAGCTAGCCTAGACTAGTAGGGTTCATTACCAGTAGTTTAGTGAGGTCCATTATCTGCATTACTTAATGTGGTTTATTTTATCGGTATTGAGTGCGAGGTCTCGGTTTCGAGTTACCTTGCCCACACCCTGGCCCCGGCTAGTAGATGGCTGATCAAGATCTGCCATCAAGGTAGAGGAGTGTAATCACGGTAGAGTGTGGTAGCATTTTAGATCAAGAAAGGTTCTCTCACTCTCAGAGCTCTCAAATTGCTCATTTTTGCAAGAAAATAATGAAAATTTTCAAATGGGAATTCAATTTATAGGTTTTCCTAGTCTCGGTGAACCACAGCTGACACCTGCGATTTTGAAACTAGTTTTTTCTGCCTGTAGGTCTGACCTACGATTCCCAAAATTTGGAAAATTAAACTGCAGCCCGTACCTACAGTCCACAACTAGCATTTAATGCACTCAAAACCCACTGTGGGAAGGTCTAAAAGAACAAATTAATGACTTCCATCGGATAAAAATTCAAAATCAATGATTAAAATTGCAAATTTGGTGATGTTAAAAGCACCAAGATCAATCAAATACATGCAAAATTAAAATTAAAAAAATCAAATAATTAAAAACCAAATGCACCTCGTATTCAGTGATTTATCCTATACATTTGGCGATTGCAGCGAGTTGCGATTTATTCAGTTCGACAAGATGAGTAAATCACCATAAGGACATTTGGGGCAAAATTGTGATTTCGTTTATGACATCTTTCAGCAAATCATCGACAAATATGACTGAACACAAGTTTAATTGCATTTGTATCTTTTTTATTCCTTAAGATGGCTATTGTAGCCTGACTACTCCATGGGATAGAAACGTGTAAATATTACTAAGAGTTGCAATCATAAGCTGAACTAGGCCTATCCAAGGCTTTAAAAGGCTTGAATCTAAATTTGTTTAGGATCATTCATTATGGTCAAGTGATTTTGTCACTTCATACATTGTCATTACCCTCATCGACTCATCGCTTGAGGGGGTAGTCATAATTTCATAATCATAATCAAAGTCAACAGAAGATCCCTAAGATCGTAGATCCTTTGATCTTGCCAAAATTGTGTTCATTCTGGCGAATCATTATCAACAGCTATCATAAGCTTCCCCCTTTGCTTGGGGTAAATAGCAAATATGATAATTGATTTTTAACTCTCATCCTTTAGATTTATGGGTTATAAGATACCCATACTTGGTATTGATGCTATCCGAACGGCTGATGATGATGGCAGACTTGTCAAAATGTAAGCCTTTCACAAGTTGAAAGCAATGATTCCAAGATGTGCGTCCTTTTGCTGGACTTGGGGCATATAATGTTGATCTGACTAATGATCATCATAGAACCTTAGACATCATTTTAGGATGTATATTTTTGCTCAGCATTGTTCAATCTCATAATGCATCTCAAAAGGGGCATCTGTAGACACCTAAAATATGTCATATCAAGGGCGACTACTCATATGGACATGCTACAAGACCATATGGAGGATCTTGTACAGACTCCAAGATAGAGCAGTGGTTCTAACCACTCAATTTAGGAATTTTGGCTTAATCAGTCTGAATCGCAGCCCATACCTGTGATCTCTAGTCTAAACCATGGTTGACACCTGTGGTCTGTAGTTTGGACTGCAACTATGACCTACGATTTTAACTAAAGTTTAGTTAGGCCTTCCATCCTAGCCAAATCTATTGGAATGGCAAAAAGATCTAGAAGGAGACAGTTGAAGGAAGGAATATTTCAGAGGCTTCCATCCCAACTATCCTAACCACCCTTCTTGGTCTTGGATTCTCCATGAAGCCACCCCTAGTCCTAGGGGTATGCTATAAATACCCCCTCCAAAATGGAGATAAGGAGAATGATGAGAAGATGATTTGTGTAGTGAAGTGTTGATGAAATATCAAGTGAGTGTAAAGTGATCAAGTGAGTAGTGAATCCCTATCGTATTGCATACTGAATTTGTGCATTCAAATGCTACTTTGCTATTCATCCAATGATCATTTTGCCATGGAAGCCCTAGGAGCTTAGGAGGATCAAGAAACACAAATTCAAACAAACAAAGGCCCTTCACATCGAATTGACCACCAAATCAGTCTAAGGACAACAAAGGCAACCCTTGAACATCAATTTGGACAAGGATATCAAGCCCACTACCCCTAATTTTGAGGGTAAACCTATCAAATATTAAACCATGGCTGACAGCTACAGTTCATAGTGCATACTGCTCACTAGAGCTATGGTTTACAATAGGTGACAGATCACCTTACTCTTTTCATTTTTGTCTGGTTAAATAGGGTAGATTAATCATTTATTAGGGTTAATGCAGTTTAGAAGAAATCTGACCATAGGAATTATTTTAGAATAGATATTTTATGTTTTGCATTAATTAGGAGATTTGTGGATCTTTTATGCACCTCTATGCTTCTATTTTGTTATATGATCCATGCATTATTTGTCTAATGATCTCTTTTATTCTATATTACAAGTATTGATTCAATTAGCATAGTGCAAAGGCTTTCTTTATGTTTTCTTGATTATTAGTTTAATGGCATTATCATGTATGTTTATTTAAAAGGCCTCATCATGAGAAGCTATCTATATTTTTTATTGTGTGTTGTTGTTTCTTGATCGTAGGAAGACAGGTACAAGAGGATTTTATATCATAATCCTTCCACATCACGAAGAAGGAGGTCCACTGCACCCCAAGGCAGTTTACGACTAGTCAAAGGGCAATATTAATGCGTCTACCCTATTGAGGGCATTGGAAATTGTATAAACTATATCATCATTTAAGTGACCCTAAGAGGGGAATATTTGTAATAGAGATTCATCCATAATCAATACAAGAAATATTATTTTGTTGAGTTTATGCAATGTGTCAATTTTTTACACTTTTATGATGATTATAGCCCAATACAGTAGATAGGTGCACACTTTTTGGTTATGTCAGATCAATACTAACCCAGACCCCTTCAAGTATTATAAACGGTTGGATCTCCTATAGGAGCCTACTATATCGCCCATGCATTTGGACACTAAACCCAATGACCTTATCCAGATTCCAGATTCAACCCCACGGTTAGTCATGAAGCTACCTTCATCATCGCTAGTACCATACTCTATTTCTTCAAGAAAGGAAGAGTTAGAAGGGCTAGTTATAAAATCTCCCATAGCTATCATCAATACATCTATAGTAGGTCTTCCCATTCCTACCAAAAATGAGGAGGAACCCATAGTTGATACAGATGAATCATATCATATCATGTTGGAGGACACAATTCAGTTAACCTACCCAAAACTCGATGAGTGCATAGTACCCAATGTTACATTCACACCTATCATCAAGTTGATAAAGAATCTAGGTCATCCTCCTACCAAGTCACCACCCATTAATAGTATTTTTTATGCACCCCTTGAACATGGGGGTCAAAAAAATCACCTTGGACAAGTTTAGGAGGTGGCCATGATTTGTCCAAATGTAAATGCATCTTCTCATGAGTTTGTGGGAGTGATCAATGTGATGACAGGGAACCAAAATTCTTCAAATCCAATTATGCCACTTGTGACTCCATCCAATGTTCCATCCATACCACAAGAGATACCATTGATGGATTCGGTCACACCTATTCCATCTCACTCAACATTTCCACAAAATTAGGAACAGGTGTACCCCCTACACCAAAATAGGGGTGATCCAATTGCCATAGCTGAACACTCTAAGTTGGAATAAGAGCATGAGCTAAATTAGAAACAAGAGCATACAGATATACTCACTAGCTCCAATCATCATGAAGCGTCCATATCTACTCAAATATTGAGGAATTTTGAGCCACCTTCGCTCAATTATCTCCTAGATCCCACACCCAATTTACCTCCACCACATATAAGTTGCAATCTAACTTCCTCAACATCCATCCAGTCATCGCATCCACTATTTTCACAATACATCTTGGATAGGCCTGCCATTGTGGAGCTACAAGTGAGTCACCAACACAAATATTTACAACAATTCATGAATCGACTCACAAGCATTGAGTTACAATTGATTCATCCAAAATCTCAACCCCCTAATTGTCAAGACCAACCCATCCTGCACAGTCCAATGTTAAGTCTCAAACAAATCAAGGGCTAAACCAACAACGTCTCCCTAAGCAATAGTTTACACCCATTTTTTAGTCCATGGACTTTTTTTTTGAGTGCCTTTATGAAGGTAAGGCAATTAATTTACCTAAGAGTCAACCTATCGATCCAAATACACCAAATTCCAAGGGACATCATGAAGACCAATACTATAAGTAGCATAGGCAAAAGGGGTATGATGTGATTTGCTTTAAGTTCAAACACCTGGTACAAGACATGATCGATAGGAATTATCCTCAATTCAATAATATTATTACAATAAACAATCAATAGAGACATACTTAAATATTTGTTACTTACATATGGGAGTCAAGAAGAGCAACCTAAACAGGTGACTGAGACGCATACAACCTCAATACCTCATAAATCGATTCAACCGTATTCACCTTATTTAAAGCATCAACCTTACATCTAGACTCCATTATCTGAGCCCATGTCAACCATATTCACAACCTACAAGACACAAAGGCAATCGTCTTACCAGACATACCCTTTTTCAACCCAAATTGGCCAAGACGTAAACAATATAGGGAGGATCATTCTTACCTTTATCATCAACTAAAAGGGCATGAAATTAGAAATTATCATGCTTTTAGATACATGGTCCAAGATCTTATTGATGAGGAAGCATTATCCATGAGTGGGGCACTCATTCTACCCCATCAAGGCATGGGAATTACCCAAAATTCCCTATCACAATAGGTGGAGTCAATCTCTATCACTCTTCCTAGCCAAGCCAATAATATTGCATCAATCATAGTACATAGTATCCAAGGTGTCACACCTTCCCCACTATCCACATCACAAGAATTGAAACAAATTGAGGATCCTAAAGGTATCACACCTTCCTCGATTCCTTTGATCACCATAAATGTTGGGGGTACACAAGGTACTGCACTTTCTCCCTAAAATCACAAATTAATCAAACTCCAAAACCGCTTAGTCAACCCCAAAATGCTCTAAGGGTTTCTACAAATCTACTTGGTCAACCCCAAAAGGCTCCAAGGGTTTCTCCAAAACCACTTTGTCAACCCCAAAATGCTCTAAGGGTTTCTACAAAACCACTTGATCAACCCCAAAAGGCTCCAAGAGTTTCTCCAAAACCACTTGGTCAACCCCAAAATGCTCCAAATGTTTCTACAAAATCGCTTGGTCAACCCCAAAAGGCTCCAAGGGTTTCTACAAAACCGCTTGGTCAACCCCAAAATGGCTTCAAGGGTTTCTACAAAACTGCTTGGTCAACCCCAAAATGCTTTAAGGGTTTTTACAAAACTGCTTGGTCAACCCCAAAATGCTCCAAGGGTTTCTACAAAATCGCTTGGTCAATCCCAAAAATCTCTAAGGGTTTCTACAAAACTGTTTAGTCAACCCCAAATCGCTCCAAGGGTTTTTACAAAACCGCTTGGTCATCCCAAAAAGCCCCAAAGGTACCCATAAACCCTTTGGTCAAACAAAAAATACTCCAATGGTATCCATTAAGCCTTTGGTCACATGTATATATATATATATATATAAATCAAAAATACAAAAACATCATCAAAATATCAAAAATACAAAAATACCATATTGCATTGCATCACATTGCATATCACGACATCATACAATCATTTGTATTAGGCATACTCATCATTGCACGTCACATTATAGAGTTTCTCATGCATGTCTAGCACTAAGACTATACATTATTCATCATTCCAAAAATATTTATGTCAAAGTCATCATCCACTTCATTCCATTTTCCACCCATCATATTCACTTACATTTCACACTGGTCATAGTAGTGTATGTTTCCCGTCACCTAGTCATTTGTTCTAGAATGTCTTTAGGGTTTTGAGTCACTCAACCATCTCTAGTTTTCTTTTCAAATTTTGTAGAAACTTATCCTAATTTTTAGAGGGTAGAGTCTTGATTTGATTGTACCTTGTATACATCAAATCCCAACATAGTTACACACTAATAAATCTAGGTTATGCGCAAGGAAATATGAAACCCACTAAATGGTCTAGGTTACCTTAAGTGAAAGAGTTTATCATGCTCATCCCCCTGTGCGAATGATTCAAGAATGTTAAGAATTGGTGAAATGACAAGATCCTCCCTACCCAATTCCCCAAAATAAATAGTGGTTTTCACCACTATCACAAATCCAAATCCCTAAAAGTAAAAATCAAAATCAAAATAAACAGTGATTTTCATCACTAAAATAAATCCCTTGCTCAAAGAAAACAAAATACAAAATAAACAATGATTATCATCACTACATATGAGCAAGTATCCCAAATCAATTAAAATAAAATAAGGGAGTTTGAACTTGAATCCCTGGAATTCTTAGCATTTGAAAATCCATAAGGTGATCCGCATTACAGATTTGGTGGTAAGCCTACCTGGTAATGGTTGTATCCTTACGCACGATGATATGTCTATCACATTAGCATTTTGCTTTTGTACAGACCAATGTTTGAATTAGGATGAGCTATATTTTTCTAGCCTATACTACCTAGTGGTCTAATCCAACTAAGTACAAAACCTAGGATCATTTGTAGGTTTGATGGCATCAAGCCTTCCTAGCAATGGTGGTATCCTTATGCGTCTCACAAAAATGAACTCACTTGCACACACAGGGATATGGAGTATCTTGGTCATCCTTGCAGATTCATACCTTGTCAAAAAGTCTTGTATGGTTAGTATATAACTTTTGATTAATTAACTAAAGTGTTTGAATCTCAGGAAAATCTCATCAACATTCTATAACATTCATTTCATTCATTCCACTTTATCACATTCAAATAGTACATTTCCATATATCCATAACACAAAAACAATACAAAAATAATTAATGAATTCTATATAGTCTATGGTGCTAACATAGTATGTCATATAGTATGCATATTCCATCAATACATAACAACTCATCCATCTCATTATGCATCCACGCATATACATAGCATCAAATCAAATCATATTACTACATATGCATATATGATAAACATCCATCAAAATCACATCATATTACAAAAACAAAAACATGCATCCATAACACATGCATCCATGATAATCATCCATTAATGCATCCATAAATCATAACACATCATGCGTCTAATGCTCTAAAATATCAAAATTGAAAATCAAGCAAATATTTTTTGTTAAACATCAACTAGGGCATCATTTGTACCATACCTCCCCTGATCAGAAATCAAATAGCTAAGCAATCAACCTCCAAAAGCCCCAAAGGTATCCATAAACCCTCTAGTCACCCTGAAAAGCTTCAAATCCATCATAAACACTTTGGTCATATAGAAATCCCCAAAGGTATTCATAAACCCTTTGGTCATCCAAAAATCCCCAAAGGTATCCATAAACCCTTTGGTCACTCAAAAAGCCCCAAAGGTATCCATAAACCCTTTTGTCACCCTAAAAAGCTTCAAAGGTAGCTTTAAACCCTTTGGTAATCCAAAAAATCCCCAAAGGTATTCATAAACCATTTGGTCATCCAAAAAATCCCCAAAGGTATTCATACACCCTTTGGTCATCCAAAAAGCCCCAAAGGTACCCATAAATCCTTTGGTCATCCAAAAAAAAGCCCTAAAGGTATATGTAAACCCTTTGGTAAACTCAAAATGCCCCAATGGCATCCAACAAGCCCATTGGTCAAATATGTGTACATATATATGAATCAAAAACCAATTAAAACACCACAAAAACCAAAGAAAAGGGTCCGAAACCCACCAAAAATAAGTCAAATTCGATGGAATTCACTCAGGATCAATATGGAACCAAAATTCTTTATGGATGCATTGTAAAGTTACTTCTTCAATCTCCAAGAAGTCCATTGTGGCTGGACCACCCCACGGGAGTGAGGTTTTCAACTCTTTTCTTCCATGAAACATCAATAACATCATCAAAATCCTCCCAAAAATGAGCATTGTCACAATGGGTAAAACTAAAAGAAATTCTAATAAAAGTCATATGGGTCAAGCGACTCATTTATTTTATCACTTGCCATTCCCTCAACAACTCATCACTTGAGGGGGTGGTCATACTTAATAAATTCATAATCAAAATCAATAATCAAACACTCAATCATGTGAATTACGTCTGTTCAACGAATCATTAACAAAGATAATCATGCCCCTATTTGGGGCAGCAAAGAAGTAAAAATTTCAAAAAATAACATAATAGGGCAAATGAACCTACCTGTTTGGTACACCTCAAAAGTTACCAAAATACTTGGTATTCTCTAACGCCTAGGGTTATAAGTCCCATGAACATACCTGAAAGTTGAAGAGAAACCAAGACCAATTTCTTTACTAATTCAAAATCAAGGATTCAAGAACGCATGCTCTTTTCATGATTGGGGCATAAAAATTTGGTTAGGTTAGTGAATAACCCTAATCATTTAACATTTTAGTCATTTATTTTTGCTCAGAGTTGTGCTACACACAACACATCTCAAAAATGGGCATCTATAGACACTAAAATCATGTCAATATGATTAGGTATCCATGAAAAATAGCTAAGTTAAATTCATATGGCCCCCTAGGGCAGCCCTTAGAGGTTAAATAGTGGTTCTAACCACTTTTACAAGGTTTTGGAAGGTTCTAGCCCACTTTTGGGAAGTTCTAGCCCCATAATCATGATTGTCCCACCCTAGGATGAATGTAAATCATATCCGTCCCACCTTGGAGTGACCATAAATCTCCATGGCCATCCCACCCAGGGACGGACACAAGCAGTCATCCCAAAGTGGGATGCCTAGGAGCTTTGACCCTAAAAAAGTTAAATTTTGGATAAATGGTGCCCAAAAACTACCATTTACCTTGTCTATTCAAGCATGCAAGTCAAAGGACACAACATCCTTATGGCATACTGCATGAGAGAGTCCAAATAGGGAGATTCTCTTCCCCCTCAAATGCATGCCATCCTGGTGGCCAAATGTTGCCTCTTGCCATGAATGCCCTTGCATGCCCTTTTGCACATGATCCCCCTATGGCTATAAAGTGGATGTATTTTCTACACAAAATGAAAAGAGAGGAGTTTAAGGATAAGCAATGAAGTGCTGCTGAGATTTCCCCTCACCTTTTTGTGCCCTCTTTCCCTTGAAATATCTACCTAGCAAATGAGGTTATCGAGTGATCCAAGAGGTATAATTTGTTTACAAAACTTGTCCATTCGAGTGAATTTCCTCACCAAATATGATAACAATACCCCTGAGAGTGTTTTGGACCATTCCATAGTGGAATTGGTGGCAAAAAGTTAGCAGAATTGATGGGTGTCCCACCCCTGGGTGCCCCCCAAATTGTGATAGTCAAATTCACCCCCTAGTATGAATACAAATATGTGTATGATTTCTTTACTTTTTTTTATAGATGTAGTCTAGGATGTTAGAAGATGCTACTTTCCAATTTTTATGTATTTTGGAGTTGTATTGGATGAGATATCGCATTTTCAAATTTTTGTAGGCTTACGGGGTCCATCGGAGTATGCACAAGGATTTGTGCCTGATTTTGCAAACCTTACCACATGAGTTGTCTTGAAATTTTATTTTATGTAGTATGTCCAAGTTTCATGTAGTTTGGATATGTTTAGGGGCATAAATTGCTTGTTTTGGGTTTTGTAGGTTGGAAAAGTGCACTGTGATTACGCCATGCCATCGGATGCAATTTTGGTTTTATTTTTGGTGTTATATTCCAAAAACCATCTATTTTACATCCCTCTATAATTTCAAGTCATTTGGAGTTTATTTGGTATAGGCATCGTGCATATTCTCATTTCTAGTCTTTTAGTTTTCATCATACACACTTGCTATTTAATGATTCTTATTTCTTTGTGTACAGGATCAAGTTTCTAAAGTACATTAGGAAGGAGCATAGGACCTCAAAATCAAAGAAACAAGTGGTGGCATCCTAGGCACGTCCACCTTGATTGTGGATACGAGGAAAGACACTGGAAGTGCACCCAAGTTACTTGAAGGATTTTGATCCTTGGGAACTCAATTTGTAACAATTGTATCAATATTGAGCCCTTAAGGGGACATCTATGCAACCTTGGATTTGATCCACCAAATTAATATAAAGAAGCTTCCTTTTATTTCATTTTTTACAATTTTATACCTCTTCCACTTTTACTTGTATGCTTCAATTTTAGCACTCATAGGCAATTAGAGATAGATGCACGTTGTTTCTCATTATTAGGTGCACCTTTTTTCCTTTATTTACATTCAGATTTTCCAGCACTTTGGTGCAATATAATCCCACTCAAGCCAATATTGGTCACCTTTTAAATTTTTCTCAATCTCTCAAGTATACACGAAGGAATCCACGGTGCTATAAACTATGGCGTTGAGTTGATGGGTTGGTATGGTCAAAAATGTCATAACCCAGGTTTAAAATCATGAATATTCTATCCTTGACAATGATGTCAAAAATTATTGTGGAAAATTTTGATATCCTTAAAATAATGGTTGTCACGCTACCAATTTTTTTAGAATCACAACAATATGCAAGCTCTGGTGGACTTGCCACTTCGACCTATATGGGGTTTAAAGCAAATTCATAAAATACTAGGTCAAGTTTGAACATCCTAATAAGAGCCTACTTAAACAAGGATGTTCTATCTCTTTAGCTCTTACATTTCAAATGGGTTTGAATCAGATTTCTATGATAACAAAGTTTAATATAACACTTCAAGAATGCAGACCAGTGCCTTGTTCATTTGGAAATCATAGCAAGAATTAAGATCTTTATGAAAATATTGAAAAGAGAATAAAATAGTTGGTTTATTCACATACATTCAAATAATGTAATGGATATAAACATTGACCAGTGAAATAAAGCGCTATTCATATGTTCAAATTATGTAACACATAAATAGACAACACATACATTTACACATCAAATTTACAAGAAGGATGAGACCCAAATTTGTATTAAATTCCATATACAATTTATAGTATAGATCTGGAACAGTGCCAAGGACTTGATGAAACTCAATACAATGGTTCTTTTCATTCAAATGATATAACAAAAGAACACAAATCTCTATTCTAATGAAGTAATCAAGAGCTTCGATCTCTAATCCAGTCACAGGAAATGATCTCAGTGATTGGATACACCTTCACAAATTCTTGCATAAATGGAAAAATGAGAGTGGAACAAAGGAAGACTAACATAGGGGAATATGATAACCTAAAATAGGACACATAGTATACCTTGCTTGCAAATTTTTACAATGGATGCTTGATGATGAATTCTAGCTTGAAAGACCTCTTTTATAATTTGAATTCTGCAATTCTATTTTGAATACTTGGTGCATATGCAGCCACTTGGCATCTTCTCTACCACTAATTTCTATGAATGTATTACAACAAGAACTGAGTTGTTACAGGCTATCAAAATTGGAGAAACTGTGCCACCTATCCTCAAATATTCAGGTTGTTCTTACTTTGTGTCTGGCCCTGAATCCTTTTCTCCTTCGATGGTGTTAGTTCTTGAAGTAATTTCTACTTTGTCCTTTCCTAGAATCTCAACTCCTAATAGTACTATAATTTTATGTTGTAATGTGGTGGTTTACAATTGGGTTGATGAGTTGTCTCCTAGGTGATGTGTCATCTTGAGGTTCTTCTTGATTCAGATCTATAGTTTTGGTCTTTGATCTTTGTAATTGTTCTAGTATCTTCTCCTTGAAGATAAGTGAGTTGTATCATCCATATTCAATTATTGGGGCTTATCTAACTATAGCAATAAGTAAGTGAAATCCATTCCAAGTTTGATGAATGTAACCCCAATGCTTCAACTTCCAATCTTTCACAGTCTAGTTTAATAACTATTAGTCAAAAAGTGCCTAACTACAGAAAAATAGCTGATGCACCTTTTTGCATATTTCCCAAGAAGACCAAAGTGGCCCATATGCTAAAGATCAAAGAAAAAGCAAAACACCGCAAGGAGGAAAAAGTGTCGCGATATCGCGACATGTTGCATTTTTGCGGTTCAAGGTGGAGAGAAAGAGCAATGGGAAAAAGAGTCGCGATATCGTGACATGTTTGATTTTCGTGGCTAAGAGCAGCAAAAGGGAGCAAGAGGCAAAAGTGTCATGATATTGCGACATGTTTCATTTTTGCGGCTAGGAGCAGCAAAATATAGCAAAGGGCAAAAAAGTGTCACGATATCGTGACATGTCTTAGTTTCACGGTTCATAGCGAGGAGAAAGAGCAAAGGGAAAAAAGTGTCACGATATCGTGACATGTTGCATTTTCGTGGCTAAAGAGCAAGAGAAAGAGCCAAGAGGGAAAAGTGTCACGATATCACGACATGTTGCTTTTTCGCGGTCCAAAGCAAAGAGAAAGAGCCAAGAGGAAAAAGTGTCGCGATATCGCGACATGTCTCATTTTCGTGGCTGGAAGCGGCAGAAAAGCAAAGCAAGGAAAGAATGTCGCGATTTCACGACATGTCTCATTTTTGTGGCTAGAAGCGGTAGAAGAGCAAAGCAAGGAAGAATGTCGTGATTTCATGACATGTCTCATTTTTGCGGCGGGAAGCAGCAAAAGAGCAAAGGAAGAGACGAATGTTGCAATTTTGCAACATGTCTCATTTTCGCGGCGAGAGGCAGCAAAAGAGTAAATGAAGAGACGAATGTCACGATTTCGCGACATGTCTCATTTTCACGGCTGGAAGCGACAGAGGAGCAAAGCAAGAAAGAATGTCACGATTTTGTGACATGTCTCATTTTCATGATGGGAAGCAGCAAAAGAGCAAAGGAAGAGACGAATGTCGCGATTTCGCGACATGTCTCATTTTCGCGGTTGGAAGTAGCGAGAAAAGCAAAGCAAGGAAAGAATGTCACGATTTCGTGACATGTCTCATTTTTGCAATGGGAGGCAACAAAGGAGAAAAGGAGGAGATGAATGTCATGATTTCATGACATGTCTCATTTTCACGACAGGAGGCAGCAAAGGAGCAAAGGAAGAGATGAATGTTGCGATTTCGTGACATGTCTCATTTTTGTGGTTGGAAGCGACAAAGGAGCAAAGCAGGAGATGAATGTCACGATTTTACGACACGTAAGTTGTAAAGGAATAAAGTATATTTTTGGAAACTAGAGACGAGCACTGACATCAGGTGCCAATTTCTGAAGAATGGTCTGTTGATTATAACCTGGCAAGTCCTCTGGATGATTTCCAATCTATCCAATCTATGGGAAATCCATTGTGTATTGTTAGAAACTGTAGATTATTGCTTGTAAAATAAGTAATATGTACTTAGGAAAAGATACTCTTTTAGGGTATATATAGGGGTGAGTGACTCTAGAAAAAGGGTCGGCTCTTGGACGTTTACAAGACTGTGTGTACATACTTCGAATACAAGCAATAAAATCACATCTCCCATTAGCTTCTGGTTCATATCGTGCAAGTGTATGTATTAATGTTCTTTATTTTTGCTCACAATATTGAATTGTAAATTGAGTCTATTCTTGTATCTAAACTTTCGCAATACATAATCATATTGCTGGAATAATAATCTAATATATATACATGCTAAACGAAATATCAGAAATCATATCTGGAATTATATAATTTTTGCATTGGAATGTGTTTTTAAATACTTTGGATAGAAGTAAGTAAATCTGTCTTTAATGTTGTCTAACCTGCACCATATAAAAGTTCTAGCTTAGGCTATATTTCCCTTATCTCTTTTTCCCCTTTTCTCTAAAAAACTCAAAGGAACCATCCTTCTCTGGAGACTAGACAGATGATCTCAAGCATGATTTGTCTATTCAATGTTGGAAAAGTCTAAGGCGCAACACTATTAACCGAAGGCAGATTTTGTTCCAACAATTTTTGGCATGCCCGGTGGGACTAGCAATCCCACAGTATTGTATAAGTTTTGGTGTTTTACCTTCAGAGCCTTTTGTTTGCAAAATCTCAAGAAAAAAATCACTCAGCAACTCCGTTGCATTTAGACCATAAAAGAAAGACCTTGTCTAGAAGCCTTCTGGTTATATAGCCATATGATAACCAGATCCTGAGCTAGAAAATCTGAAGAACCTATCGAGTTTTTTGAACTACATCTCAGAAGCCTAAAAGCACACCTTGTACTAGCTGCAAGTTCAAATCCGCCTGGCACCATTAGCACCTCTTTACAACCCATTGTAGGAGCATCTGCAAGCAATCCCATAGCGGTTGTAATTCCTTTAGCAATCATGGAAACTGCCCCTGCCCCAGCACATCTTGTATGGAATCAAACTGGCCCTTTGAACTTGGGAACACACCACCAAATTCCATAAGCTGTGCTAAAAGCCTTATCGACCTTTGACGAAACCAGAAGATGAGCACTGTTTGGATGTATCAGCACTAGCATCTGTTTACAACATCACTAAGGAAGATGTAATGGTCATATTGTTGATCATATCTTTGAAAGGAAATATGCTCTATTGGTATAGAGTGCTTCCCGTTGGATCCATTACTTCTTGGGCAGTACTAGTCGGCCGTCTGGTTGATGAATTCAATATACATGTGGATCCTTTCACATTGTTGAATCAATTCATTGTCATTGAGAGGCATCCACAAGAAGAAATCCAAGATTTCAACATCAGGTTTACTAAAACTCGTGATAGAGTAACACAAGGCCTAAAGCCCACGGAAGAACAAGCTATATGATATTATCTAAGGGCTTTTGATTCAGAACTCAGTATGATAATAAGGCAATCCCATGTAACCACTTTTCCTGGGATCTATGTAGAGGCAGCAAAGGGTGAAGCTGATCTCATCGCTACAAAAATATATCCATCAAAGACTCTGTTGCCAATTTTACCAGAGTTTTCCCAAGCATCAATCTCTAAATTGCCTGCACTCCCATCAATACAGGCCCTCCTATCTATAGCTGCACCTCCTGCATTTCATGCATTACCAGCCACACCCCTTGCATCAGCTCCCCCCAATGATCAATACACAACCATAATTGATACCATGAAGACATTGTCAAATGAAATGGCATCCATGAAAAAGAGAGAGGCAAAAAGGAATATTCAAGCAAGAATATTTCCACAGATACAAAAGGAAGCTGCTTCGACAAGTGGAAGGGTACAAGAAAGAAAAAATGTAGTGTATGCAAATGAGACTGGAGATAATGGAGAACCTGCTAATTTTGATTACTGGTGTACCACTTGCAACGATCCTCATGGAGAAGATTCATGCATGATTCATCAACAACATGTGCAAGCAGTTATTAATGAAAGATCCAAGGAGACCGACAAGGGACAAGTGAATATAATCAGAGAAGTCCACCATAATTTGGCAATGCCATCCGTGGAACAAGTCTCAGTCCTGACAAGGTCAGGAAAAAAGTCGTTATAAACTGACCCTAAGGAATTCCAACCATAAGGTTTTCCTCCTGCCCCCAGGGCAACTCCCCAGAAAAACCAGTCCGATGAGAAAGGATGTTTTGATCCTCCTCAGACTTCTATGACTACACCAAGAAAAGAATTTCCTCCTAGAAAAGGGAGCAAAGCTCAAGAGCAAGCGAAGGAAAGACTCAGATTTCCTTCATTGAAAAAAAGGCAAAGAATAGAAGCTACGCAGGTCTATAGAGACAGATATGACGCATCGACTAGTGGAAGGGAGAAAAGTGCTGAAGTATCCCCAGCTACAACTCTTTCGTTCAACATTGCAGAAGAAATGAAGAGGACCCCCTCCAAAATAAGCATGTATGATGCACTACAAATTCCTGGTCAGATTGATCTCCTCCAAGAATCTTTAACTTTAAATAATAATACCTCTTCCTCAAATGTTATACAAGAAAATTTTGTGTCAACCTCTAGAAAAAATAGACCACCCCCATTCTATTTATCTTTGCAAATGGAGGGGTGGATAGTTCACAATTGCATGATTGATTCAGGGGCCGCTACTACGGTAATGCCGAAAGACATATGTGACATAATGGGGATGGAATATACTCGAAGTCATCCTGGTGTGTTGCAATTGGATGGTACTCTAGTAAAAACTATCGGGGTGATCAAAGATATACCTATTCAACTCCATAGAATGCCAGAAGTAGTCGTAATACAAGAAGTAGTCGTTGTAGACTTGGAACCATATTTTGGTATGTGTTTATCCAGAGAATTCATAGCCAAACTGGGAGGTTATCTGTCACTAGATTATTCGCATTTGGAGGTACCTTTCAAAGGTAAAAGAGTCAAGATCTACAATGAGAAACCATCTACTTTTCATGTGGAAAGACTAGAAGAAATAGCTATTGTCAACATGATGTCCGAGGAATTTGAGAATATTGATTTAATGGAAGAAATCTTGGAGGAACTCCAATCTGAAGATCAGTTTTCAATGAAAGACTTCAATGCTATGATAGATACAGAAATGGGAAGCTATTCCATTGAGAAACCAAAAAAGCTCCCTATTGCTGTCCCTAAAACAGATGATTCAGTCAACCAGTTATGGAAATTGTACTTTTATGGGTCAAGGTGCAAAAATGGAGCAAGAGCTGGAATTGTCCTGATTTCACCCACTGGAACAGAAAAAGTCTTTTCGTATAGGTTGACATGGAGTTGCACCAATAACGCAGTTGAGTACGAAGCCTTGTGTTTGGGACTCAAGAAATCTGAGAAACTAGGTGTAAAGCAGTGTTGATCTATGGAGATTCGAGTTGATCGTTAAACGGAGTTCTTGGCAAGTGCATTTGTAAGTAGCATTACCTAAGAGCTTACCAAAACAAAGTGTTGGATCTTTTGGAAAATTTCAAAGCACTAAACATGAAATCCATTTCCAGAGAGAAGAACACACATGCAGACCTGTTAGCATCAGTAGGATCAAATTTTTGCCCAGTCAGCAATGTAATTCAGAAGTCTAAAACAATTAGACTTATATACAGGCCTTCAGTGCTCGACAAAGACATTTTTTGGAAAGTATTCGAAAATGATGAGCAGATCCTAGATTTTCTGATTCATGAGATGAATTGCTCTACAGATAGAGCATTACAAGAAGAGGATGAAGAAAGCCTTATTCAACTGAAAAACAACCATATCCCCAGGGGACTGATCACCCTAGAGAGCCTTTTCGACAATAGCAACAGAGCTGTAAGCTGAAGGATCAAGGTAGATGAACACCGATATAAAGAAGTAGAACTAGAACTGGGAAAAATGATCAAAGTAGGGACCGATTGTACAGTGGTAGAACTAGAGGAAATAAAAAAGTTATGTAAAGAGTATCCAGATATAATAGCCTGGACTTATAGTGATCTGAAAGTGTATAGGAAAGAGGTCATTCAGCATACCATTGAATTGGAAGAAGGAGCTAAACCTTTCAGGCAGAGGCAGATGCTTGTGAATCCCAATATTGAAGCCTTAATTAAACAAGAGTTGTTAAAACTCTTGCAGGCTAATATAATATACCCAATCAAGCACTCTACCTAGGTGGCAAATTTAGTTCCAGTCCGCAAGAAAAATGGAGAAATACGACTATGCATCGATTTCAAAAATTTGAACAAAGCCTCTTTAAAGGATCACTATCCTTTACCCCAGATTGACCCAATCCTTCATACTGTGGCGGGAGCAGAAAGGTTTTCTCTGTTAGACGACTTTTTTGGTTACAATCAGGTTTGGGTGAGAAATAAAGATCAATACAAGACTGCGTTCATCACTAAGTGGGGAACTTTTGCATACCAAAGGATGCCCTTTGGATTATCTAACGCAGGAGCAACTTTCCAGAGAGCCATGGACGTAGCTTTTGGGGAGCTTGCGAACAAAATTATTGTCATCTATTTAGATGACATGATAGTTTTTTCTCACAACAAAAAGGACCATGCCACTCATCTACAGCAAGTATTTGAGAAATGTAGGGAATTTGGGATATCACTAAACCCTAAAAAATCTATTTTTGTTGTGGAAGAAGGAATACTCCTTGGGCATGTTATTTCTAAAGCTGGGTTGTCAATTGATCCTGATAGAGTAAAGGCGCTTCTTGAGTTGTCTCTCCCAGTTAACAAGAAAGGTTTGTAGTCTTTCTTTGGGCAAGTAAATTTCGTCAAAAAATTCATTGCAAATTTTGCCTAAACAGTTAAACCAATGACTGAGTTATTGAAAAAGGATGCTCCTTTTAAATGGACAAAGCCAAGGAAAGAAGCTTTCCAAAAAATTCTAGAAGCCATCGCTCAAGCTCCTGTGCTAGTCAACCACGACTATTCCCGGGATTTCATACTGTATCTTGTCGAGAGAGCAAAATAGTTATGCTACAGTTCTCACTCAGAAGGGAGCAGATGATGAATAAAGACCCATAGCCTTTCTGAGTTCCACCATGCACAAACATGAGGAAAGGTATAGCTTCATAGAAAAACAAGTATACGCCATTATGAAGTCCTTGAATAAGCTAAAACACTTCTTATCCCAGATTTGGATGATGGTGTATGTCATTCATCCCGATGTAAGGAACTTCATAATTCAAGGAGAATTGGGTGACAAAAGAGCTGGATGGGTGACTCGCATCCAAGAGTATGATGTAGAAATACATCCTACTAAAATAGTCAGAGGGAGAGCTTTGTTCCAAGAATTGGCCAAGCAAGATGCAAGTGGATATGGGGAGAACCACCCCGTCATGGCAAACATAGAGCAACACCAAGACAGAGAGTTCAGGTTGGATCAATTACTTTGTGAGGTATTTTCAGACTGGGTCATGCCCTAAAGATATGAACACTTCCCAGAGAAGGAGATTCAGAACCCAAGCATTGAAATATACCCTTCGAACAGAGGGGTTGTATAGGATTGACATTGATGGTGTGTTGTTAAAATGTGTTCCCGATAATGAAAAGCAGAAAGTGTTAGATGAATTTCATGAGGGCTTTTCAGAGGGACATTATGCAGGTCGAACTACAGCTTTGAAGATCCTTAGAGCTGGATGTTATTGGCCTTCCATCTTCCTAGATGCATACAGAGTGACCTAGAGGTGTGAACAGTGTCAGAGGTATGTGGGAATAAACAAAATACACCCATGCCCTTAAATCCTATTCAAGTCGAGGAACCATTATAGCAGTGGGGGTTGGATTTCGTAGGGATAATAGAGCCAAACTCATCATCAGGTCACAAATACATTCTCACTGCCATAGACTATTTCACTAAGTGGTCAAAAGCAGTGCCTACGAAGAAAGCTGATTCAGAGGTGGTGATAGAATTCGTCGAAAGTCTAATCACAAAGTTTGGCATACCATATTCTTTGATTACAGACAATGGATCCCCTTTCACTAGTGTAAATATGATTGAATTTTTCAGTAGATATGGAATTTACCTGAAGACTTCCTCTAATTATTACCCACAAGGTAATGGATTAGTTGAGTCTACTAATAAGAATATTCTAAGAATTTTGAAAAGAACATTAGAGGACAATAAGAAGAACTGGCACTCACTCCTGAATCAAGCCTTGTGGGCCGACAGAATCTTAATAAAAAAATCAATCAATACTTCGCCATATGCTTTGGTTTATGGCAAAGAAGTTGTTCTGCCGATTCATATGGAAATACCCGTGTTGAGAATGCTAAACCAAGTCAATGAAGATGAAGGCCATCCAATGGATTCCCGACTGATGCAACTTCTATAGCTTGAATAATCTAGGGAACAAGCCTACGATCATCATCAAAAGCATATGGTAAAAACAGTCAGGTGGTTCGATAAGAAAACCACTTTCAGGAAATTTAAAACAGGTGACCTGGTATTAAAATGGAATGTCAAGAAAGCAAAGCCATGACATCATGACAATTTTGATGCATTCTAGGAGGGGCCATTCGAAATTGTTTCAGAAAAGTAATTCAATGCCTTCTGGTTAAAAGATCAAGATGGACAGGTTCTACCCATCACGGTGAACGCTTTTCACCTAAAATTGTATTTCCAGTAAAACTATAGATCACCATTATATGTACAGTATATTATAAGTTTTGAATTTTTGTAAATATTTCCCTTTTTTACGGCCTAATATTTCCAAAATACAATAAGAAGGATTGACGCTCACTCCTGGGAGGAAGTTTCCCTGTTGGAATCCTTCCAAGCAAAGGAAATGGTCATTCTTCTGCTCCTAAAGTGTTCCAGCCACCTAATAAATCCCAGCTCCCAGAATCGAATTTTTGTGTTCTTCAGACAAAGGTTAAATACCTAAGTAGTAAAATAAAGGTTCTAATAAGGTGAAGATCACTTGTTCTCCAAAGTGCATTATTTTTCTTGTGTTTTTTTGCTCAAAAATTTACTTTTCGCAACTGTGCTGGTGACTCCGTTTCCCAATGGATAAAGGCCTGGTCTCTATTTTTGCAAGCAAAAATTCCCCTGGAAGGTGCCAATAATGTTAGTCAAAAAGTGCCTAACTACAGAAAAACAACTGATGCACCTTTTTGCATATTTCCCAAGAAGACCAAAGTGGCCCATATGCGAAAGATCAAAGAAAAAGCAAAACACAGCAAGGAGGAAAAAGTGTCGCGATATCGTGACATGTTGCATTTTCATGGTTCAAGGTGGAGAGAAAGAGCAATGGGAAAAAGTGTCGCGATATCGTGACATGTTTCATTTTCGTGGCTAAGAGCAACAAAAGGGAGCAATAGGAAAAAGTGTCGCGATATCACGACATGTTTCATTTTTGCGGCTAGGAGCAGCAAAAGAGAGCAAAGGGCAAAAAAGTGTCACGATATCGCGACATGTCTCAATTTCACGATTCATAGCGAGGAGAAAGAGCTAAGAGAAAAAAGTGTCACGATATCGTGACATGTTGCATTTTCGTGGCTAAAGAGCAAGAGAAAGAGCCAAGAGGGAAAAGTGTCGCGATATCGCGACATGTTGCTTTTTCGTGGTCCAAAGCAAAGAGAAAGAGCCAAGAGGAAAAAGTGTCGCGATATCGCGACATGTCTCATTTTTGCGGCTGGAAGCGACAGAAAAGCAAAGCAAGGAAATAATGTCACGATTTCGTGACATGTCTCATTTTCGCGGTTGGAAGTAGCAGAAGAGCAAAGCAAGGAAGAATGTCGCGATTTTGCGACATGTCTCATTTTTGCGGCGAGAAGCAGCAAAAGAGCAAAGGAAGAGACGAATGTCACGATTTCGTGACATGTCTCATTTTCGCGATGGGAGGCAGCAAAAGAGTAAATGAAGAGACGAATGTCACGATTTCGTGACATGTCTCATTTTCGCGACTGGAAGCGGCAGAGGAACAAAGCAAGGAAGAATGTTGTAATTTCGTGACATGTTTCATTTTTGCGACGGGAAGCAGCAAAAGAGCAAAGGAAGAGACGAATGTCATGATTTCGTGACATGTCTCATTTTCACGGTTGGAAGCAGAAGAAAAGCAAAGCAAGGAAAGAATGTCAGGATTTCGTGACATGTCTCATTTTCGTAGCGGGAGGCAGCAAAGGAGCAAAGGAGGAGACGAATGTCACGATTTCGTGACATGTCTCATTTTCGTGGTAGGAGGCAACAAAGGAGCAAAGGAAGAGATGAATGTCACAATTTCGTGACATGTCTCATTTTCACGATTGAAAGCAGTAGAGGAGCAAAGCAGGAGACGAATGTCGCGATTTCGCGACACGCCAGCTGTAAAGGAATAAAGTATATTTTTGGCAACTGGAGACGAGAACTGACATCAGGTGCTAATTTTTAAAGAATGGTGTGTTGATTATAACCTGGCAGGTCCGCTGGATGATTGCCAATCTATCCAATCTATGGGAAATCCATTGTGTATTGTTAGAAACTACAGATTATTGCTTGTAAAATAAGATGTACTTAGGAAAAGATACTCTTTTAGTGTATATATAGGGGTGAGCGACTCCAAAAAAAGGGTTGGCTCTTAGATGTTTACAAGACTATGTGTACGCACTTCGAATACAAGCAATAAAATCACATCTCCCATTGGCTTCTGGTTCATATCGTGCAAGTGTATGTATTAATGTTCTTTATTTCTGCTCACAATATTGAATTGTAAATTGAGTCTGTTCTTGTATCTAAACTTTCGCAATACATAAATCATATTGCTGGAATAAGAATCTAATATATACGCATGCTAAACAAAATATCAGAAATCGTATCTGGAATTATATAATTTTTGCATTGGAATGCGTTTTTAAATACTTTGGATAGAAGTAAGTAAATCTGTCTTTGATGTTGTCTAACCTGCACCATATAAAAGTTCTAGCTTAGGCTATATTTCCCTTATCTCTTGTTCCCCTTTTCTCTAAAAAACTCAAAGGAACCAGCCTTCTCTGGAGACTAGACAGATGATCTCAAGCATGATCTGTCTATTCAATGTTGGCAAAGTCTAAGGCGCAACACTATTAACCGAAGGTAGATTTTGTTCCAACAATAACCTAGAAGACTTCTTGATTCTTTGGCTTTCAGTGTTTGACCTTTGTCCATTGCTTGTAAATCAATATTAGTTCTTTTAGAAAAAATAAAATCATAATGTGTTATTATTATTATTAATATCAAATAATTTAGATTTATTAAAATACTTCCTAAGGTTTAACATTTTGTTTTAAACAAAAAACCAAGATTTCTATTGATGGAAAAAAACAAGTACAAAGAAATTGGGGGAGAAAATTAATTCTCACACCCTACATGAAAAAACAAGCACTACAAAGCATTCATTCTAAAATTTGGATCATTATGAATTGCTCATTGTTCAATCTCACCCCTTCATTTACCTGTTTTTCTGCTTCAGAATTCATACTTCTTGGAATATGGACAATTTTCCATCTCTGGAATGTTTCAAATAGCTCTTTCGCCTCCTCATAAGGGTCATTTATTAACTCTTCCTGTGGATACCATTTCATAATATTGACAACCAACAAAGAATCACCTCTTATAACCACATCCTTAAACTCAAATTGAATAGCAATTCTCAGTCCTCGAATTAGGCCTCTAAATTATGCAATACCTAAGGTTTAACATTATGTCTCATTTACATTTTTAATGTTTTCTTTTTTTTTATAATGTTTTAACATTAGAATTAAATTTTAATTTTAATTCCAATGTTTTAAATCAACTCTAATGTCAAAATTCTATTAATATTAATTCATTTTTATTTATTTACCTTTGTTATTATTATCATTATTATATCCATATATTTTTTATTATTATCACCTTATTTATCTTATATTATATCAATTTAATATTCTATACTTAGGCTTTAATAATATCTTTATATCTCTATGGTTTAATATATTTATTTATTTCCCTTCTCGATCAATTTATTTTCCCTTTCACATTAAAGCTTAACCCTCACATCATAATGTTTCGGTCTCAAAATAAATTCTTCCAGCTCAATTTAAAATGTTTTGAATGAAATTTCTCCATTTTTGGCCAATAGGGTTTGATTGTTTTATTCATCCGCACCAATGGAATTGCATCGCTTAAGATAGCCGACCAATAGAATGTAATTTAATAAACTCTTGGGATTTAGGTAAAGTGCAAAAACTCTTCTTCCAATCCTCATCCAATGGGACATATTTGGGTGAGATATTTGACATCCCACATGAATTACTTTTAATAAAGTTTTTGGATCCGATATTTGGACTTGCCCTAATTATATGACTTTTAATTATGTCTTTGGCTCCAAAATTCAAACTTCCCCGATTAAATGATTTCTTGCTCAATGGTTTTTAATAAATTTTTAGCCCTAAAATTTAATCTTAATTATGTCCTCGGCTCCAAAATTTAAATTTTCCCGATTTGATTAAATGATTTTTAATAAAGTGGAGATTCCAAAATTAAAGCTCTCCCAATCAAAATAGAATTTCCCTTATAAACATTAGAAAGGGCTTTTAATTTAATTTTTGGTGGCCAATGGAGTGTCATCGGATGAGTCATCCACCTCATGTGCATAAGGGAAATGACTATCGATTGAGGTATTCGACAAGGTTTAAATGGTTGGGTGAACAAAAGGGCTATCGGTTGGGTTGAGCGATGATAAAGGTGGTTTTGAATGACTTAGCCGCTACTGGTTATGTGCACATGCAATAACCAAAGGGTATATAGGTTGTAGGGTGAAAACAGATGGGCATTGGGTAAGATATTTGATGAACCTTTTACGATGGAAGTACTCTTTAATATTATGTGCGATGGACGATGGACACACTGGTGGTTAGGTGAGACAAAGGGAGCGTTGGGTGAGATAGTTGTACCCTTTTATTTCATCGAGTAAGACGACCAACATGATTTTATTGGGCGGAAAAATTTATGATTTTTTAAACTTTACAGAGGCAATCGGGTATCATGGTCGATGGAAATAATAATCGATGGATGACTTGGGTGATGTTAAATGACTTAGGATATTTCAATGAAATATGGTCAGGTGCATTGATCGGATTATGTCAGAGGACTCATCCGATCGAATTTTTGCATTGTAGCACTAAAATTAAGCCCAAATTTTGATAAAACTTCCCATGTTTCTAAATGAAGAAAATGGGTATCCAAATCCACTAATAAAAATCAAAAATTCATTTTTAATCATGAGATATTTCAATTAGAAATTCCCCAGATGCTTTAGAAAAATTTTATTTTTGAAAATAATGGATGTCCCTTTTTCTACAAATCAAGCACCATTCTGATGATCAACTCAAGCACTTTCCACCAGTTTTTGAATCATCTCAAACAGAGTTTTCTAGCTCAAGTTATGTCCATTTCAATTTTGCATTAAAATGTAGGGCAAAAGTGATGAGATTGGAGTAACCCTAAAATGAAATTTAATTATTTGGGCCTTTGAAAAACCTTAGGACTTGCATTTTTTGAAACATTTAATTTGAAATTATGTAATTAAGATACAAATGTTCAAGAGTATTCAATCCAAATCATTGCAACTAGATCCGGGTCTTCAAGATGCAAAAATGCCAACAATTTTGAAACCTCGATGTAATAAAAAAAAAATTAAAAATCTTAATGCAAGCCAAAAATTCAAGTTAAACCCAAAACTTCAATTCATCAAAATTTGATCCTTGCACCCTAAGTTCACCTAGACATCATTTTTGATAGTTTTTTGAAAAATTGGGGTAAAAAATGAGTTGTAACTATGGGGTGCAACAATCCCATAATAAATTTATCGTGGTCTCTATCGATACGTTCAATAATATTTAATTAGATAAGCACAATCTGACATAGCTCCTTGTCTTTCTATCGATCTTTAGCCAATCCTCATCTACCATTGATGTTGGTTTTATTCTAAATACCGTAATCCACTAATCTCTATCAACCAACAGATCCTCCATCTTGAGTTTCCATAACTCAAAATTCTATCCATTAAATTTTTCTATCTCTACCCTTGTGACTCCCATCATTTTCCTTCACCCATATTCTTTCATGTGTGGCTCCCACTCAAGAATTAATTTATCATAATGTTGAAACTTTTACTCCTTGATAAAACCTAAAAAGCATAGCTTTGATACCAATCGAAGAACAAAAAGCCCTAATAGACTAAATCTAGAAAATTAGAAAAAAGAAGAAGATAACAGATACATATATAAAATAGTATTTCACCTAAGAAAACTCTCAAGAAAAAAACCCAACACAGTAATATGAAAACTCTTACGTTATGCTATTTCATTGAAGAGGGGATGCTCTACATCCTTCTTCTGAGGAGGCCATGGTTTAGGGATATGTAATTTTTACCTCCTACACTCCATCATTGCTTGAAATATATTCATAAGGGGCAGGTACACTGCATTCCTACTGATGATGATCTATTCAAGTTTTACCACATGGTAACCTCCTGCAAGGTCCCACTATTCCCTCTACCTACCTTGCTCCTACAATTATTCATCCTATTATGCTCACTCAATTGACACCCTTACCAATCACTCAACCAATCCCCTAGTGGAAAACCCTTCTCTTTATCTTACTTCCTCGACACCCCCTTTGCCTTCTTCCTTGTATTCAGCTTGCATTCCCCTTAGTCTGTCACCTTCTCCTGTCACTAATTCCAATACTCCCCTTCTTCCTACTACTTCCAATTTTCTCTTCAACCACCTCCATTCCCAAGATCCTATTGGTTCCTCAAAATTCAACTTGATTTTTCTCCTAATGTTTGAATTTTTGGTGTCTTGTGAGTCCTTTCGAAATTTGCAGTAATCCCCTAGTCAATCTCCTTATAATGAATTTTCAGGTCCTTGGGTCTTTTTGTGTCCTATCTCACCCTTTAGAAGAATTTTTGAATTTTTTTGTGTCATCAAGGATAGGTGTTTGTTTTGGTTTTTCTAAGGTCTTTTGTTAGTAAATGTTTGGCCTAAATGAGGTTGATGCAAGAGCCCATCTTCCAAAGGGCATAAATTTTGATTTGACCATTGGATGAGCTTAAAATATTATGTGGAGCTAGATAAAGAGGAGGAAAATATTATGGCTATGATTGTCTAGAAGCCTAGATATTTTTTTAGGCTTTTATCAAGCCCTACTTCCTTCATCTAGTTCTTCGAAAATGGAATTTAATGTTTTTTAGTAAATTGAAAAAAAAAAGAATTTAATAAATTCTTAGATATCAGTAGATGTTGATATTTTCTAGGAGGCTTAATATGGGATGATACAATTATGAGTATTAATTTATAGGGCTACTTGATATTTTTTGGTGACTTACTAAAAATAGGGTAGTTTTTGGCCAAAAATGACAAATTGCCCAAAAATAGTAATTCCTTTCAAAAAAAAATGAAGGCAAAGGAGATAGTGGCTATTATGGGTCATTTCCAAGATCCAATTAAGAGACTGTGAGAGACCATTATTCAGCTTCGGTAGTTGCAGTTATAAATATGATTATTATCAAGTTTTATATAACAGCCATTTTGACCAACTTATATCACTACCACACTTTAAATAAGAACCACTACAAGCACAATTAATAATATGGGCCATCATAGAGGCAGTTATAGTATTAATAATTATGGACCAAATGATCAAGCTATTTAAGGGAGTTGTTGCAATAGGAAAAGAGATCAAGTTTTTGCACATGAAAATTCAGCAAGAGGTATACCAGAGTGTCCATCCTTGTCAGTTGTATTTTCCTTTGTGTGTCTTGTCTAGTCACCCTTTTTTCTTCCCCATTATTATGTAGGTTTTGCTGAGGAGAAACCTAGTTTTCCAAGAGGCTCTTTGTTACATCATTTGAACGAAGAGTTGTAGGTCTTTATTGCATCATTTGAATGGATAATTTTTTTGTGCATCATTTGAATGGATAATTTTTTTGTACTTATTTAGTGAGATCTAGTTATTCTGATAAGACTCCCATTGTAATGATTTGTTGTTTAATGTAATCATATTTCACCCTTTTAGTAGTTCTGTGTGCAATTTTGTGTGTTATCCTATTTACATGTTACGTCATTTGAATGTGTAAATGGCATCTTCTTTCGTTGACATGTTTAGTCATTTTTGTTAAATTATTTGAATGGATGTGATTGGCTAAGTTTTATCTTCTTCTTTTTTATCATCTTTTAATTTTGGTTGCAACTTCCCAATGGGTAAGGCAATGATCTACTTTTTAAAGCATTAGATCAGAGTTACTTCGAAGCTTGGTCAACTTTTATGTTGTTGCTTTATTTATTTTTTGCAAATCTAGATGAGCATGCTCATATGAGAAATATTATAAGCTCACCTCAAGGGTTTCCTTACCTTCCTCGATCTGTCAAGAGTACTATGATAATATTTTCTTGAGTCAAAGAGGTGGATCCACCAGAGTCCATAGTGTTGATTTGATCATGGAAGTTGTGCAACGTGACAAATATATTAAGGGTGCAAGAATTTTTGACAACATATCCTTTAGCCCTCATACTTCCCCTCTTGTTGAGTCCTCTCAAACTACATTGAAATTCACTCAGGTTGTGTTTACCCACTCGCTTACTCCTAGAGAATATCAATCTTGGGAGTGGCATGATGCTCAATTTGATTCTCGACTTGTCAAACTTGCTTCATCCATTTCTTCTCTTCTTATCACTCTCTCTCAAATCCTAACCTTTATCATCCTCCTCTTCCCTTCTAATTCTCAAAAATTGAGGGTCTCCATCAAAACAAGCACGTTAGGGAACATCCCATATGTCAATCCTTATGTCTAGTCTAGGTCCAAGGGAGTACACTATAAATAATGCTCGTATCTCCCCTCCTAGCATCTAGTCAATACAAGATTTTGGTTGTCCTCAAGATTTACCTTTGACCATTGATGCAGTTATTACAATGGATCTCCCATCAAATCAAATAATTTTTTT
This sequence comes from Wollemia nobilis, assembly GCA_028583015.1. NCBI lineage: Eukaryota > Viridiplantae > Streptophyta > Pinopsida > Araucariales > Araucariaceae > Wollemia > Wollemia nobilis. The sequence continues at coordinate 662,622 of JAQPPZ010002486.1, read as the reverse complement.
GTTTGGAGGCATTAACATCTTTTCAAAGAAGCCTGATCCCAAAGAGCCTAATGCATAGCTTTGTAGAAATATTAATTATATTTCCAACCCTTCTTTTGCTATGATTTTTTAAATGTTTCCAATGGAAATTATTTTTCCTAGGTCATTACGAGTAAGGCCCACAGTACCTTATCAATCTAACATACTAGCAACCTAGAGATAAATATGACCTAGGCTATCATCGCAACCACATGGATATCCTTGAGTAAGAACTCCAAAGCCTTAATCTTGACACTTCAGAGGATAATTTTGATGAACACATAGATCCTAAGTATGATTCTCCCATCAGCAATTGCTCCCCACAATCCATGATGGATATTCCTAAGAACTTTTTCTAAGTTTCCTTGATCCACACCATGTCATCTAACACTTCTAGCGATGAGCTCAATGATAATTTTGATGATCTATCAATTATTTCTAATAGCTCTAAATATGTGTCATCTCGCATCCTCCCCATAACTGACAATATGAATGATCAAATGCCCTGTATCATTCTACCTTGTAGATCCTTGCATCAACCACATCCCCATATGTATATCCTACAATAGCTCTTATCTCAACCACATAACATATCTACATTGACTATGCCTTCTAGTGCCCATATATTTCAACCTCATCACCATCATATTGTAATGATTTTCGTTGATCTTTTCACCATGTTTCATTATGTAGCTCATCTCTATAGGATTCTCAACATCGACCCAAGTTGTATCAATTTCAACCAACTTCTTTCCAGTCCTTCCCCTCTTTAATTTCTCCCTTTAGATTCATTCATAGCACATTTAAATGCTTATCTTCCTCCCTTTCCTTCGCAATATTCTTTTGTGAACCAAGTTTAAGTCATTCATCACGATGAAGTCCTTGTAGAGAATATCACATATGATATAAACCTCATTCCAACTCTTGCCTAGATTGAGGATGGCTCCCACATGCTTATGGAAGACAAAATTGATATTGACCTTAGGTTTAACCCCACTAATCCTCGCATCATCAAACTTGGAAAAATTGTATCCCCTTAAGAGATAACGAGCTTCACAGATCTCCTAACACAATATAATAAAGTATTTGCTTGGTATTTTTTAGTCCAGTTTGTCATCTAGCTCACACTAGAACTATGATTATTATCTCTTGATATTTGAAGACAAGCACCCATTGATCATAGCCTAGACTAAACATTGGAAGAATCAAATTGCTTTGATTCAACCTCCAGAGAAGGTTGGCTCCTTGTCAACTTAATGAGTGTTGACTCTATTTAGCTCAAATGTTGAAAGCTTAGGGATAGAAATGGTAGGGTTAGAAGTATATAGATGTAAAATGGATGGGTGAAGTTAACAACATAGACATCCACATAGTATCCCTAACAAATTGATTTCAAAAACAACTTAAGGGATTAACAACATTCAAAAATTATGCAGTTACACTATTAAATGGCTTTTGCATGTCATAGAATTATTCCAAATATCTAGAAATATTGATTATCCAATTTCAGCAGAATAAGATCAATACCCCAATTTAACATAAATAGAATTCTCGAAGAACATGTGTGCAGAAACAATTACCTCAATCTACTCTAAGTCAGCTTTTCAAATTAACAAAATAGACTAACCATAGCAGTAAGATGAGACAACTTCTAAGAATCAAGTCCACCATTCAATACAGGCACAAATTCAAGGTAAACATCCCTTGTAATGCTTCATTCATCAATTTGTAGAGATTTACATAGTGGTGCAAGCAAACACTCCAGAGTTGACCATTTGGAAGGAGGTTGCTACCCATATTTTTAGGTTTTACAATCATCATTTTACTCTTAAGCATTTACAAGGAATTTGATTCTTTTGTGATCTCTCTAACCACTTTGTCATTCATGATGCCTACCAACTATGCCCCTTTGGTCCTGTTGCAATGGTCTTTCGGGTGAGTTCATCATCATCATTGGTGGTTCTTGGAATTCATACCTCTTCATCGATCTCACAAATAAATCTGGTTTAATATAATATTTTGGAAGGTTTTGGACTGCAATTGCTTTTAATTTGGATTCTAAGGCATCATTTTCAACTTTTCCCATGCTTCCTAGATTACGTGCGCAAAAGTTTACCAAAAATGTTTAAGGGAGGCAAAAGTTCAATTTTGGTCGTAGATCTATCCATCGGATGGTTGTAGTGTTGCTTCTCATTTGCACGATGTTAAAGAGAGAGAAATATAATCGCGACCCTTCTTCTTAGTCACTCTTTTCTACCTTTTCTTCTTTAACCCCACACTTTTCCATTTTGCATGCTCTTGACAAAGGGGTTTGAGAAGCATGGATTTGCATTGCTTTGGTTTGTAACCCTTCCTTGCACTTTTTAGTTTTGTTTTGTAGATACACAGTGGACGAGAAAGCATTGTTCTTCATCCTTCTTATATATATCCCTTTTCTAATGCTTCTTCTTTTTGGCTATTTTTATCACTTTTTTATTTTCGCAGCTAACGCAGAGATGGATGAGAAGTGTGGTTTGAACAACTTCTTCATTCTACTTTATTTTTAGCACTTCTTAGTTTTATACCATTTTCAACGCTTTTCTTTCACATGCTAGATACAAAGGAAGTCAAGAAGTGCAATCCGCTTTTCTTCTGTACTTTAACCTCCTTTTAGCGCTTTCTCAATTTCAACTCTTTCGTAGAGATTTCCTACTTTTTCACTTTTATGTGGTGAATACAAAGAAAGTAGACAAACGTGAACCCACCAGATTTCTCACTTTTGTGCTTATTTTAGCGCTTCTCAGTTTCGGGCTCTTTTGAGTGCTTTTGATTTTCTTTCTCATACTTAGCCAAATTTTATAAAATGTTGGCTTAAGTATGGATGTAGCCATTTTTGGCCTACATTATTGGTGCCTCCTAGGGAATATTTCTCACAAGGTTTTAAGAACTAGGAGCCTTATTCATTGAGTTCATAGAGTCTAAGGGGATGAATGATTTATGGAATAGAAAAAAAATAAAAAATAGGAGGTGAGATGGGCAGTATGATTTGAAATGGCGAAGAAAAATGGTAGGGATACATGGAAATGGATGGAGGAATAGAGCAGGTATGGAATGGTGAAATGGTATGAAGGGGAATGAATGGTGAACTTAGACTCAGCATCATGGTTCAAAAATTACTCCTTCGTGACTACCAAATTTATGATCAAAGGTAAGATATCCTACAACTAATGGTCATGAAGAAACTATTGATGAAGCAAAAATATGATTCCTTATTTCAAATAGGGTCCTTCTTATAGATGGATTTTAGCATTTCAATGCTATATGCATGAAGATATTTTTACAAACCCATACTTTATTCATTTTTTACTTCTATCAGACTATAAAAAAGTTCTTCAAAAAAAAATTCCTTACGGGTCCCTTGCTTGGACCAGTTATTCATCCTATCCTTCATCTTCTTCTTCTTCTTCAATATGGACTACTTTGACTTCAGGATTTTCAGGAGTGATTTCATGGACTTCATCATCATATTCTTCTTCCTTGATCACATCAGCAATCTACTCCTTATTCATCCCAGTCTTCTTCATCATACCCGCTTTCCTCAGACCCATATTCTTCATCGTCTTCCATATTTACTTCCACCTCGTCATCTTCTCCTTTTCTAAGGAATTAGGTGATATTACTTAGTGTTTTGGAGGCTTAAAATATTTCTATGGAGCCTTTGTAAGCTAGAAAATCCCTTGTGATATGGTTTGGAACCTCCCTTATCCAACTTAGATATAATATCTTTTATTTCTATTAAGCTCCTAATCATATTGATCACTTGTTCTTGCTAGATTGGTTTAGGCCATCCTTCTATTTTAGAATCATCTTGTGTGATAGAATTTAAGCAATTTGACAACATTGTGTCTTCAATGAATTGACAGTATTTCCCAAAGTAATCAGGAAAATCGAGCAGCCTAATGTGAGATAGCTTGCCCATCATTTTTCTTGTTTTGTCTTCCATCTTGTCTAGCAATTGCAGACCTTTTCGTAGTAATTTGTTTTTGGCTAGAATATCCTTGCTCTTCCCTCAACTATACACCATTGTTTGCTTGAAATGACTCTAGACTTAGTTTTCGCCAGTCTACAATTTTTTTATGCTAGAGAAACCTTATGTAAAAGCTCATATTTCACTTTTCAAAGCGTATTTATTTCGTTTACTAGCTCATTCATAGCCTCATCAAGGAAGATAAATTTTGTTTTAGCTTCTAAGATTTTTACCTTGATTTTCAACCATAGTTCCCTCCAAACTTGCTTTATTATTCCCTTTGAGAATCCAGCAGGTTTACCTCTTTTTGATAATAATTTCTAGCGCAAATGTTCATTTTGAGTTGTATGAGTTGCTATTTGGGCCTAAAAACCCTCTACTTGCTCTTTGAAATTAGCTATTTCATGATATTTACTTTACCACTCCATCTTATCTCTGAGAGAGTTGGCTAAGTCTTCACGTTCTCTGAGAGAAGTCTCCAGTTGCTCTATCCTTTATCTTAATTCTTCGTTATCCTCTCTTCTTACATTATTTTACAAGAATATTGTATCCATATGAGCTTTGGCCATTACCAACTCATCAGAACTTGGCAATTGCATGATATCCATAGTTTTTTTAACTATTTCAGTCTTCCATGGTCATTTTTTTCTCAATTTTTTCACTCTAGGAGTAACAGTGAACTTATTTATTTTCCTGGATATTGGGTCAACAACCATCATCTTTATTTTTCATGCTATTTATTCTAAATATTTAACCAATTTTTCATTCCTCTAGGCTACTGCATTAAATGTTATGTCTTCTATTATTTGATGTTGAACTACTATAGAGTCAGTAGTTGAAATAGACGTGGTGACCAAAGATGACACCAAACTAATAGGGGTGAGTGGAGAGGTTAAAATGGTGGACTCTTGGTGTCAAGGAGTGGATATTAAAGCTTTGATTGATGTCAGAGGAGGAAGTGGCATTATGATTTGTGGATCTACTGATACTATAGTTGAAAATGTAGGAGGCTCCCGTAGTGGGGAAGGTGGGAGTGTAGCCTCAATGGAAACTGATGGAGGTGGCATGGATGGAAGTGGGAAGGGTGTACCAACTTGAGATGAAATAATAGGGAGAAATTCCACTTATGGGATCTGATCTTTAGAATGGGAGGGAAGTTATTCCTAGGAACCAAGAGGTAGAATAGTAGAGGGATAAGGGATAGAAAACATACCTGAGTCTCTCGGTGGGGACTGATGTGTGTCTTGATCCATACTTGGTTGCTCTATTGATGAAGCTTGAACTTGCTCATCTTCTTCCCTTATTTCTTCTCTTTCTTATTCCTCCTCTTTAGTAATCTGAGCCATTCCAAAAAGGGTAGCTACAAATTACGACCCTGGGGCATCAACTATTGATTTTTCCTTTTGAACAGGTTCTTGGATCTGATTTTGGGAAGAATTAGGTTGCTCTTGGTTTTGAAAAGGATCAGGATGCATGAATCTCACTATATAGGTCTCAATCATGACTTGATCTTGATCTCTTCTATTTTTGGGCTCTACATAACCTTCAATAGATGCTTTGAGAGCAAACCTGTTGGCATTTCTTCAATCGAGATAGGCTCTGCATTACCTGAATCGTTAGGTCCCAAACCACCTCCTTGATATCCCTACCTTTGTATTAGATGGGCACCAGGCCCCTACGTTTGTAATTCCCTTATCAAAAATTGGAAAGTAATTTGTTTGCCTTTCTCGGTGGGGATATTCTCTATAGAACCTTTTTTGTATTGAGAGGACAAGGGTGTCCTAATAGTAATAGGTTTCAACCTTGATTTTATGGTATGTTCATCACTCATCACATTTATTTGGCCCATAGGCCTCTTGAAGCTTAGTACTAGGAATTTTTTGGTGCACTACCAAGTATCAGCATGCAAATTATAATATTCCTCGAACAATCTATCAATTTTGACAAGGTATTTGGAGTTTAAGGTATCCGTATTGTTGAATCCCAAAGAGATAACCACCTTTTGGGAGCCAAACTCGCACATTTTCCATGAGGCACACAAGTTGGTGCACCCCAAATTATCCCTATGCGCTCCACTCTAATGGGGCATACTCAAAGTCACCCAAGTGCAAAGGTTGTGCACCCTAAACCAAACTTGTGCACTCCATATCATGGAACGTGAAGTACCCTGATCAGATGCACAAGATTGTGTGCCCACCTTCAATCCGTGTGCCCCATTGATGAATGGGGCGCACAATGCCCCTTTAGGGTGCATAAGGTTGTGCACCCTACCAAAATTTTGTGCACTCCACGGGGATGTGGAGTGCACAACAGCCCTTTGGGGCACAAGAGGTTATGCACCCCATCATAAACCCGTGCACTCCACTCCTTTAGAGCACACAAGATTCCTACAGGCACATGAGGTTGTGCACCCACCCCTAATTTTTGTGCTCTATCTTGGCAAAGTGATCTATAGAACCTAAGGGTGCATACATCTATGTGCACCTTGAATCCCGATGTGCACTCCATTCCAATGGAGCACACATGATCCCTTGGAGTGCACAAGTCATGCACTCCTCCTCCAGCCAATGCACACCACTCTTGAAGCAGAGCACACAATCTCTATCGGGGTGCACAAGGTGGCATGCCCCATCTCGAGTTGGCATACCCCTCTCTTAGGGGTGCACGAGTGTCTAAGTTAGGTGCACAAGGTTGTGTGCCCACCTCTGGGTTGTGTGCTCCACTACAGTGGAGTGCATAAATTCTATAAGGGCATACAATTTGTGCACCCCATAGAGTCGAGTGTGCCCTACTCCCTTGGGGCACACAAAGGTCAAGTGGGCACACAACCCTGTGTTCCCACCTTGAAAGTTGCGTATCCCACTCCCTAATGGAGTGCTCATGCTATAATTTAAAGCTAATGTGCCTCATGCAAGTGCATACCTACCCACATCCTATCCTCACCAATCCCAAACTATCATATGTTCAAAATGTTGTCTGTAGCTACAATTCACCCCATAAGTACCTTGGGACAAGAACGTGACAATTGATATGACTCACCCGACCAATCCCAAAGCTCCTAGAAAGCGAAAAAGTGCATGCACCATCTACCAAATTTAATGCACATGTTTTAAAAGGAAGGTGGCGGCCCTATTTTGCACCATCCATGCATGCAAAATTATCCATCGATGAGGTCAAGCATAGAGTAAAGGGCAGAGAACATAGAGGAAATTACAGTCCTATTGAGCAAGGTGTAGAAACAGTATTGTCATTATTGTCAACACAGACAGATAGATCAGTTGATGCAGTGGACAGGAGTTCAAAGGTCAGTCAAAGCATGTACAATGAATTTCCAAGAAGACAGAAGTGGCCCAGATTCAAAGGATCAGAGAAAAAGACAAGTAAGAAAACTGTCGCGATATCGCGACATGTTTTTTGTCGCGATTTCGCCACATCTCGGAGGAGAGAGAAAATGTTGTCAAAATTGTCATAATTTTGCGACATCTTGGAGGAGAGAGAAAATGCTGTCAAAATTGTCACGATTTTGCGACATATCGGAGGAGAGAGAAAATGCTGGCAAAACTGTCACGATTTCGCAACAAGCTAGAAGCAAAGAAGCCTAGTAGTAAAACTGTCGTGATTTTGCGACATGTTGGCAGAGAAGAAAGCAAGTGGAAAAACTATCGCAATTTCATGACATGTTAGACGAAATGGAAAGCGCAAAGAAAATTGTCGTGATTTCGCGACATGTTTGGAGAGAAGGCACAGGCAAGGAAAACTGTCACGATTTCGTGACATGTTCGAAAAGAAGGTGCAAGCAAAGAAAACTGTCATGATTTCGTGACATGTTTGGAGAGAAGGTGCAGGCAAGGAAAACTGTCATGATTTCGTGACATGTTCGGAAAGAAGGTGCAAGCAAAGAAAACTGTCACGATTTCACGACATGTTTGGAGAGAAGGCACAGGCAAAGAAAATTGTCACAATTTCGTGACATGTTCGGGGAGAAAGCACAAGCAAAGAAAAGTGTCACGATTTCGTGACATGTTCAGAGAGAAAGAGCTTGCAAAGGAAAGTGTCACGATTTTGCAACAATTTGCAAGAAGGACTGTACAGATGAAAAAGTGTCACGATTTCACGACAGGTTCCAAGAGAAAGCGCCAAGGAGAAAAAGTATCACGATTTCGCGACAGGTTCGAAGAGAAAGCGCCAAGGAGAAAAAGTGTCATGATTTCATGACAAGTTCAAAGAGAAAGCACTAAGGAGAAAAAGTGTCACGATTTCGTGACAGGTTCGAAGAGAAAGCACCAAGGAGAAAAAGTGTCACGATTTCACGACATGTCGAGTTTTTGCGACCCGAAGAGGAGAGAGAGTGTATGGACGCAAATGTCTCACGATTTTGTGACATGTTCCATTTTCACGGGCCAAAGACAGAAAAGGCACAAGGCAACGAAAGTGTCACGATTTCGCGACATGTTCCATTTTCATGGGCCAAAGACAGAAAAGGCACAAGGCAGCGAAAGAGTCATGATTTCACGACATGTTCCATTTTTGTGGGTGCAAGCCAATAAGTGGACAAGGAGGCCAAAATGTCACGATATCATGACATGTCATGTTTTCACGGATAAAATGTGAGAAGAGCACAAAGAGACAAAAGTGTCACAATTTCGTGACAGGTCGCAACAGCACGATCACGGACAGTTAACTAAAGCAGAACAACAGTTAAAGGGGCAGTTGTAGAGGAAAAGCATGCAGACCAAAATAAGAAGAGTTAACTGGAGTCAATGCGACAGTTATAGGTGCAATTACAAAATAAAATCATGCAGCTATTTTAAGAACTGTCAAAGAAGGAGAAATCGAATAGTCGCATAAATAGAATCGAATATGCATGCATGCATAGAAAAGAATACGAACTACCATGATCGAGAAGACGAACAGTCATGGTAGGGTTATATGGGTAAATTCATAACATGCATCGTGGTTGACAAAAATCCTACCCTATATATAGACAAAAGTAGTTACAGTTAGAAAGTGTTACAACTGACAAGTGGCGCATGAGAAATGAAAGGAGTTACAACTGGAGTTACAAAGATTCAATATTGTTATAAAAGGGCAGTTGCGTGGAGAATTAAGTTGCTACTGAAAGTGAGAAATTGCTACGTAAAGAGGGTTATAAGAGGGCCGAAAGATAGATAAGCAGAGCCGTGAGAGCGTGTAGAGTTTGATTAATTGCAGACCAGTCAGGGTCGTGTAAACAACGAAGGCATTTTTATGTCATTGAAATAATTCAGAATTGCAGTCCAAGTTGGTGCTTGGAATTAGGGGTTGGTGCTCCTATCTGTTGCAGCAAAAAAATAAGGGGTTGGTTCTCCTTCCAGTGGGTGCTTGGTAAAGTGTTTGTAAAATTGGTGTTTTGCAAAGGCTGGATTTGGATTGGAGTCCAAGCAGTCATTTTTGATGAGTAGCCAAATTGGTGAACCTCATTACATTGTGTGTTGTGGTGTGCTCTTTTGTGAAAATTGCTTTACCTATTTTTAAGTTCTCTTTGCTTTAGCTTTAAGTGTTGTAGATTTGAATTTTAATAGCTACACTGATTCACCCCCCCTCTTAGTTTCATTGTGAGAATATCAATTGGTATCAAAGCCAAGTTCTTGAACAAGCTTAATCAGCTAAGGTGATCTTGGAAGGAACACAATGGCAGGTGGTGAAGGATTCTCTTCAAACAAAGCTCCTTTGTTCGATGGAACTAATTACTCATTCTGAAAACTCGGGATGCAGACATATCTGAGTGCTTTGGGATACGACATTTGGGAGTCAGTAGAAAGTGGATACACAATACCCGCTACTCCTCCAACAGATACTACCGAGAAGAAAAAGTTTGAGAATAACTCCAAAGCAAAGAATGCCATAATGTGTGGGCTAGTAGACAATGAACTGAAAAGGGTCATGAGCTATAAATCGGAAAAAGACATGTGGGACAAACTAAAGAACATCCATGAAGGAGATAGCAAGATCAAGGAAGCCAAGTTGCAAACGCATCGAGCTCAGTTTGAAGCATTACAAATGAATGACAATGAGAACATAGAGGCCTATATGCTGAGAGTCAATGAAATCATTAATGCAATCAGAGGACTCGACAAAGAAATCGAAGATGCGGTTGTCATGAAAAAGGTACTTAGAACTCTTCACAAAAGATTTAATTCTAAAGTTTCTACAATAGAAGAGGCTAAATATCTAAATAATTTTAGCATGGACGAGATGCATGGTTCTTTGACTACATACAAAATGAGAATAGGACAAACTAAGCCCATAGACAAAGAGGCTGCTTTTAAAGCACACAAAAATATAAAAGCTGAACAAGAATCTAAAGATGAAGAGACATCGGATGAAACGAAAGCTAACTTTGTTCAGAAACTCACAAAGGGAAAATGAAAATATAGAGAAAAGTTACCATTTAAGTGCTTCAATTGTGGAGGTGTCGGTCACTTTGCAGCTAAGTGTCCAATGAATGAGAAAACCAAAAGTGATGAAAGGTCACACCAAGAAAGAAGTGACTGGAAGAAGAAACCAAATTTTAGAAAAAACAGCTTCAAAAATAAAAGTTTCATATCCAAGAATGTCAGCTCTTCTGAAGATAGCTCAGGTGAAGATTCTGAAGAAAAAACAGGTGAAGCTCTGTTCATGGCATTTGAAGAAGAAAAAACAGAAGAAAAATAGGAAGGTGACACAAACAAAAAGGATGAGGCTAAAGTATATCTGGAAGGAGAGTTGGTTGCTGCACTTAAAGAGTTGATTACAGAAAGGAAAAAGAATAAAAAGGTCTCAAGAAAGCTTGAAGATGTGAATGACATAATAAACACTTTGAAAGTACAGACAGAAGAATTTAAAAAAATGTTTGAAGAACTCAAAGTACAGTTAACCATGAAAATAGATGAGTGCAGCAAACTGGAAGAAGAGATTGTTGTTTTAAGAATGCGGCTAGAAGAAAAGAATCAAAAATTGAGTTGCTATCACAAACTTGAAGGAAGTTCTATGAAGCTTGAAAATATTATAAATAGTCAGAGGACTACGGGCATCAAATTTGGCTTGGGCTTTGTCGAAGGAGAATCGTCAAGTGGATCAAAGGCCATAACTATAGAACCAATAAAGAAAGAAGATAAGATCAAGGTTGATCAAGGAAAAACGAATCGGGAAAAGAAAGCAACGGTGCCAGGCACGAGAAGAGTGTTGACAATGAGGGATTCATAAAAATCACACATCAAAGGAGAAGAAAATTTATGGCTCCTACTACAAAATGGCAAAGACCAATTCCCGGGTTCAATCATTCCTTTTCTGGTTATTGTTTTAAATGCAATGCTTACGGTCATAAGATTTCGGATTGCATTCATAATATAGGACAAAGAAATTTCACGAGTAGAAATGTCTTTTCACCCTTGATGGATTATGCAGTTGAATGCTGTAACTGTCATAACTTTGGACACATTGCAAGAAACTGTAGAAGCACATATGCAGTAAATAAATATCAAGGAAGAAAATCTCAACCAAACAATTTAAGGCAAAATAGAAAATTCCCAGAAAAACATGCACAGGCTACTAACAAAGAAAAGTCTAAACAAGTGACCAAAACTATAGCCAAACCAGAGTGGAAAGAAAAGGAGCGACCCAAAGAAGAAAAGGAATCCTTGATTGTTCAAACAGCATTCAAAGCACAGAACAAATCTGCACCATGGATATTGGATAGTGGATGCTCCAGTCACATGACAGGAGATAAACAAAAATTTGAAAAATTACAAAAATATGAAGGGGGCTCTGTAAATTTTGGAAATAATGATGGAGCCAAGATAGTTGGCAAAGGATCAGTCAAGATAAGTGATGGAAAGATCAATTCCAAAGAAGTTCTGTTTGTGATTGGTTTGAAGCACAACTTAATGAGCGTAAGTCAAATCTATGACAGAGGTCATGAAGTCATCTTTAAGAAGTAGGGTTGTGAAGTCAGAAAAGCACACAGTGGGAAGCTAATAGCTACTGGATCGAGGACTTCTAGAAATCTATATACTCTCTCAGAAACTTCAAAAGGATCATGCTTGATTGGACAGGAAGATGAAAATTGGCTATGGCACAAGAGGCTCGGTCATATTAGCTTTGACAATCTGGTAAAAATAAGTTCAAAAAGAGCAGTAAGAGATATACCCACCATTAGCAAACCAGTAAATAGCATCTGTGCTTCATGCCAAAAAGGGAAGCAAACTAGATCCACATTTAAATCAAAGGAATACTTCACCAGCAAACCTTTAGAACTAATACATACTGATTTGTGTGGACCCATGAGAACACAAAGCATAAATGGTGACAAATACTTTATGCTATTCATAGATGACTACTCCAGGATGACATGGGTACTATTTTTAAAGCTTAAATCAGATGCCTTTGAGATGTTCAAGATTTTTAAAAAATAGGTTGAGAATCAAACTAGAAAATGAATTAAATGCCTAAGATCATACAGAGGAGGAGAGTTTATCTCAGAAGAGTTTGCAGAGTACTGTCAAAAATAGCAAGGACACCTTAGCAGAATGGTGTTGTAGAAAGGAAGAATAGGACAGTGCAGGAAATGGCACGGACAATGTTGGCTGAGAACAAAATAGCTGACAGATTTTGGAAAGAGGTAGTCCATACTATGGTTTACATCCAAAATAGGTGCATGCTAAGGACGCATGAAATCAAAACACCTTATGAGCTATGGTTCAGCAGAAATGCAACAACAATATATTTCAAAATGTTCAGCAGCAAGTGCTACATCAAATGAACTGAAGATAATCTCGGTAAGTTTGAAGATAGAGCTGACAAAGGTATTTTTCTTGGTTACTCAACAAAAAGCAAAGCCTACACATGTTACAACAAGAGGCTAAAGAAAATTGTGGAGAGTTCTGATGTTAAAGTTGATGAAGGTAGAGAACGAGAAATTACTTATCAAGAAAACTACCCTATTTATGAAGAAGTCATTGAAGGAGATGAAGAAAATGAAATAGAAGAGAATCAAAAAATTGACCCAGATGATTTAAGAATTGACTCAGAAGAAGAAGAAAACAAGAAATTCAAAACAAGCAGCTGGCAAAAAAATCATCCCAGAGAACAGATTATTGGGGACCCCACAATTGGTATTCAGACAATAAGAGCAGTAGTACGGAACTACTCTCTATTATCGAGCATTGAGCCCAAAAATGTTGCTAAAGCAAGCACAAATGAAAGTTGGATGAAGGCAATTAATGAAGAACTAGATCAGATTGAGAAAAACAAAACCTGGGAGTTAGTACCAAGACCAGCAAATAAAAATATAATCGATACTAAATGGATTTTTCGAAACAAATTGAACGAAGATGGACAGGTTGTAAGAAATAAAGCAAGACTGGTCTAGTAAAGGCTATGCACAGGTTGAAGGTATTGATTTTGAGGAAACCTTTGCACCAGTAGCTAGACTAGAGGCAATCAGAATGTTTCTGGATTTAGCAGTTCATAAAAATTTCAAAGTATATCAAATGGACGTGAAATCCACATTTCTAAATGAAAAACTGAAAGAAGAGGTTTACATTGAGCAGCCAAATGGTTTCCAACTCGGTGATAATCCCAACTTTGTTTGCAAGTTGAAGAAAGCTTTGTATGGCTTGAAACAGGCACCTAGAGCATGGTATGCAAGGTTGGATAACTATCTTATTCAACAGGGGTTCAAGAAAGGTATGGTGGACAACAATCTGTATGTCAAAATAGAGAATGGCCATCTTATTGTCCTTGTTGTTTATGTAGATGATATCATTTTTGGCAGTAGCAATGATAAGTCTTGTAGAGACATAGCAAATAAAATGAAGAAAGAATTTGAGATGTCTATGATTGGTGAACTTTCTTATTTCCTCGGACTGCAAGTCAATCAAAATGAAAAGGGCATTTTTATCTCTCAAGTTAAATATGTGAAAGAAATCTTGAAAAAGTTCACAATGGAGGATAGTAAACTCGTTAGCACTCCCATGACAACGAGGTTGCAAGTTGAGCAAGGATGACAAATCTCCAGATGTTGATCAAACAATGTATAGATCTATGATTAGGAGCCTACTGTATTTAACAGCTACAAGACCAGATATCTTATAGGCAGTATGCATGGTAGCAAGATTTTAGGCCAGTCCCAAAGAGACTCATGTGACAGCTGTGAAGACGATTTTTAGGTACCTCAAGGGTACTATGGAGTATGGGTTATGGTATCCAAAATGTAAGGACTTCACTCTGATTGCATATTTTGATGCAGATTGGGCAGGATGTATTGATGACGAAAAGAGTACCGGTGGAGGAGCATTTTATCTTGGAGACAGTTGGTAGCATGGCACAGCAAGAAACAAGAATCAGTCTCTCTATCCACAGCAGAGGCAGAATACATTGCAGCAACAACATGTTGTACACAGATATTATGGATGATACAAACCCTAAAAGATTTTGGTATTCACTTCAAAGAGCCAATTTCAGTTAAATGTGATAACACTAGTGCTATTAACATATCAAAGAATCCGGTTATGCATTCTCGAACCAAACATATTGCAATCCGATATCACTTTTTGAAGGATAAAGTTGTAGAAGGTGAGGTCAAATTGGATTTTGTTCCAACTATAGAGCAAGTAGCAGATATATTCACAAAACCATTGTCCAAGGAATTTTTTGAGTACCTTCGGAGGAAGTTGAGAGTGGTCATGTTTCTCAAGAACTGACTATCAATTGGGACCACATTCTCAGGGGGAGCATTTATGTCGATGTTTATATTTTTGCTCTTATTCATGATTTTTGCTAACTATAACAATGTGTGTCTAATAATGTTGTGCATAGACTCAGGGGGAGTCTACAGCAGCCCTTTGGTATTATTGTCAAAGGGGGAGAAGAATTACAGGAAATTGCACATGTGTTGCCAACAATTCCAAAGGGGGAGATTGTTGAGCAAGGTGCAAAAACAATATTGTCATTGTTATCAACACGGACGGATAGATCGATTGATGCGAGTGGACGGGAGTTCGGAGGTCGATCGAGCATGTACAGTGAATTTCTAAGAAGACAGAAGTGGCCCAGATTCAAAGTATCAGAGAAAAAAACAAGTAAGAAAACTATCGCGACATGTTTTCTGTCACGATTTCGCGACATCTCAAAGGAGAGAGAAAATGTTGTCAAAATTGTCATGATTTTGTGACATCTCGGAGGAGAGAGAAAATGATGTCAAAATTGTCACGATTTCGCGACATATCGGAGGAGAGAGAAAATGCTGGCAAAACTGTCGTGATTTCATGACAAGTTGGAAGCAAAGAAGCCAAGTAGTAAAACTGTCACGATTTCACGACATGTTGGCAGAGAAGAAAGCAAGTGGAAAAACTGTTGCGATTTCGTGACATGTTGGACGAAAGGGAAAGCGCAAAGAAAATTTTTGCGATTTCGTGACATGTTTGGAGAGAAGGCATAGGCAAGGAAAACTGTCGCGATTTCGTGACATGTTCAGAAAGAAGGTGCAAGCAAAGAAAATTGTCGCGATTTCGTGACATGTTTGGAGAGAAGGCGCAGGCAAGGAAAACTATCACGATTTTGCGACATGTTCAGAAATAAGGTGCAAGCAAAGAAAACTGTCATGATTTTGTGACATGTTTGGAGAGAAGGCGTAGGCAAAAAAAGCTGTCATGATTTTGTGACATGTTCGAGGAGAAAACACAAGCAAATAAAAGTGTCATGATTTCATGACATGTTCAGAGAGAAAGAGCTTGCAAAGGAAAGTGTCACGATTTTGCGACAATTTGCAAGAAGGACTGTACGGATGAAAAAGTGTCATGATTTCGCGACAGGTTCGAAGAGAAAGCGCCAAGGAGAAAAAGTGTCATGATTTCACGACAGGTTCGAAGAGAAAGCACCAAGGAGAAAAAGTGTCACAATTTTACGACAGGTTCGAAGAGAAAGCGCCAAGGAGAAAAAGTGTCACGATTTCACGACATGTCGGGTTTTCATGACCCGAAGAGGAGAGAGAGTGTACGGAGGCAAATGTGTCATGATTTCATGACATGTTCCATTTTTGCGAGCCAAAGACAGAAAAGGCACAAGGTAGTGAAAGTGTCACGATTTCGTGACATGTTTCATTTTCGTGGGCCAAATATAGAAAAGGCACAAGGCAGTGAAAGAGTCGCGATTTCGTGACATGTTCTATTTTTGTGGGTGCAAGCCAAGAAGTGGACAAGGAGGCAAAAATGTCACGATATCGTGACATGTCATGTTTTCATGGGTAAAATGCGAGAAGAGCACAAAGAGACAAAAGTTTCACGATTTCACGACAGGTCGCAATAACACGATCACGGACAGTTAACTAAAGCAGAACAACAGTTAAAGGGGCAGTTGTAGAGGAAAAGCATGCAACAAAAATAAGAAGAGTTAACTGGAGTCAATGTGACAGTTACAGGTGCAATTACAAAAGAAAATCATGCAGCTATTTTAAGAACAGTCGAAGAAGAAGAAATCAAACAGTCGCATAAATAGAATCGAATATGCATGCATGCACAGAAAAGAATACGAACTGTCATGATTGAGAATACGAACAGTCATGGTAGGGTTATATGGGTAAATTCGTAACATGCATCGTGGTTGACGAAAAGCCTACCCTATATATAGACAAAAGTAGTTATAGTTAGAAAGCGTTACAACTGACAAGTGGCGCATGAGAAATGAAAGGAGTTACAACTGGAGTTACAAAGATTCAATATTGTTATAAAAGGGTAGTTGCGTGGAGAATTAATTTGTTGCTGAAAGTGAGAAATTGTTGCATAAAGAGGGTTAGAAGAGGGCCGAGAGAGACATAAGCAGAGTCGTGAGAGCATGTAGAGTTTGATTAATTGCAGACCAGTCAGGGTCGTGTAAACAACGAAGGCATTTTTATGTCATTGAAATAATTCAAAATTGCAGTCCAAGTTGGTGCTTGGCATTAGGGGTTGGTGCTCCTATCTGTTGCAGCAAAAAAATAAAGGGTTGGTGCTCCTTCCAATGGGTGCTAGTAAAGTGTTTGTAAAATTGGTGTTTTGCAAAGGTTGGATTTGGATTGGAGTCCAAGCAGTCATTTTTGATGAGTAGCCAAATTGGTGAACCTCGTTACATTGTGTGTTGTGGTGTGCTCTTTTGTGAAAATTGCTTTACCTATTTTTAAGTTCTCTTTGCTTCAGCTTTAAGTGTTGTAGATTTGAATTTTAATAGCTACACTGATTCACCCCCCCCCCCTCTCAGTGTCATTGTGAGAATATCAAGTCCTGGGTAGAGGAAATATTATAGCTAGGATGGAAATTGTAGACTTTCTATTCGAAAGAGATGGCATCTACCAGCTCTACGGATCCTGAGACATCCATTGTTCGATAGAGAATTGGCAAAATTACTGTGGTATGGCCAGTGGCCAAGAATCCTAGGAAGGCATAGAACCCTAAGGCGCTTGAGGATTTACCCGATACCAGCAGGGATATCACCAAGGACTAGGAAAAAGAAGTAGAGGGAGTCATAATTTATGCATTTGAGCCCATGGAGGAAGATAACCAGAGTCACCCGATGCTCCTAAGAGACCTCTATGCACGGGCCTATCGATACAACATCAAGACAACTCCTATGTGCAACAAATGGAGTACGAACCTGGGTTGGTTAACCCATCTAAAGGTGTATCATTTCTTTGACCTATTGGTATGGCTTGCAGTCTCTTACGACTCCAGAGCATGCACCATTCATGATTTCAAAGGCCAGGTAGTGGCCTAGGTGTCAACCGACATAATTTGACAATTCTTTGACCTAGCCACCACTTCCAAGGTGGTGGATTTTAATACATTGGCCCTCCAAGCCAATTATATGTTGAATACTACATTCCCTCATAACCTATTGAAGAGAGGGAGGATGAGACCAGCAGATTTCCCCATCAAAAATTTCTTGCTCTGTCCCTGGTCACAGGACTACGTCGACATGATCAATCTGGCATTGGGGGAGAAGGACTTGGAGCCAATCACAAAGGAGGTGATGTTTTTAATCCTCCAATGCAATAGAACAAACAAAACTCCTCTTTACCGATGGGAGGATATTATCAATGATAAGTTGGATGAAGAACTGCAACTGTTGCAGGAGGCCATATTGGCCAAGAAGAGGGAGATGCCTCCATTTTCTTATTATTCATTTTTTATAGCATAGTTAGATAAAGCCTTATTGACCTAGCTTGGGGGATTGAATATGCCAACTATACAAGATCGATTATTGTGCATCCAGGAGGGATGTTCTAGTTATACGACCTTCTTCGATAAGGTCCTCATTGTAGTGCACTTCCAATTATGTGGGAACTTCCTAGATAGAATTGGGGTAGGGGTTAGGGATTTATTGCACTAGGAGAAAGCAAGAGACTACTTCTATGTGGAATAATTTTCCTATATTAGGATATATGGATCAAAACTACCCCCAAAAGAACTACCACTCCACTGCCTAACTTCCATCGCCATCCTGGAGATCACTCGATAGATATATGAGGAGGTAAAAATCGGACATCTAAGGAAGAAAGGACCAATTAAGTGGTTGCCCATTCCCTGTACAATAGAACATTATACCTATCTTGGCCACTTTGTCATGTTGTAGGCTATCTAGAATATGGACACCTACTATTTTCCAGAGGTCACTTGGAGGGCCTATGATCCAGATGGCCACCATAGAAAAGAAGTTGATGGTAAGCTCGCCCTTCTGGCAGTCACATAGTGGTGATGATTTTGAAGATGCAACACAGAGGGCTTTTAGGAGAAACCAGACCTTGGACTTGATATGGAGTATGCCTAAGGATAAGCGGTCATACAATGAATTGGAGGTTGTTAGATATTATAGTGCCAAATTGAAATTACACCAAAGCTTTCTAGTGGATATGATGGCCCCACTAGTCCCGATGACTCCTCCAAAAGAATTCAAAGACCCCACTCTATAAATCACTCAACAAGACTCTGACCTCTTCGAGGTCATGATGAAGATAGTTGATGAGGCCCAAAAAGAGCAAGCCAAACTTCCTTCTTCTTCCAATTCCCCTATTGCCACTTCAAAAGGGAAGGAGTTGGCCATTGGCCCATCTCAATAGACTGCCACATCATCGACACTAACTTTAATAAGCCCATAGGAGCAAGGCTAGTTGGTGGAAGGTCAATGCACTTTGTATTCCACCACCTTGGTAATCAATCAAGAAGAACGTCAAGTGTGCCCCAAGGTGATGAAAAAGATAACTCAAGCTGGAGGATTGTCTAATATCCTAAGAGGTTATAAAGTGTAAAGTCCCACGTGTTCCCCTACTCACAAAAATGCTAGGATTGAATCCTCAAGTCAATGGGTTGAAAGCTTCACAATGGCAAGGGTTACTAACACCTACCAGTTTATAGCTGATGAAGAGGATCAAATTCAATACATGGAAGAGCAAATATCTCCTAGCAAGGGGATAGTCAGGCGCAGGGAGACAACTAGGCAAGGGGCCACTGACACATCTGTTGTCACCTTTGAGATCCCCTTGCCACCTAGCATGAAAGAGGCCACTATTGATGTAAGTAAAGGTGTCATAAGGGCATCCGTTGCACCTATTGAAATGATGAAATCCCAGATGGCCTCTCAAGCATAGGTGGCCGAAGCAATAGAGAAATAACTTGAAGAATGGAAATCCAAGGCTACAGAGGTGGGGCCATTACAACTCAAGGTCAAGCAACTTTAGGGAGAAGTTGATAAACTAAATATGCCCACTCCTTCCACTATGTAGGCTAGCATCCAACTTGGGTCCGTAGATGAACTTAAATAGGAAATGAAGGAGAAAATCCAAGCAAATATGGGGGACTTGGAGTCCATTCTCATAGATATATATGTTGTGAGGCATGTAGTAGGCCTCATCCAAAACAACTTATAGCAAGGAAGACAGAGAATAGATGCAATCATGCCAATCTACAAAATGTTCCAGGAGGACTATGTGCCTATTTCGGGGTTATCGACCACTCTGTCAGATGACTCTTTATGCTTCTTTGTAGAAGAATACATTAAGGTCTCCCTATTCTTGAAAAATGAGTAAAATTGGCTCAAATGGAACTAAGAGGTGGCAGATTCTGAGTATGAGACCAATGATGAGTTGGCCGACTACAACCTCTCCATTGAGGAATTTGGGTGGGCCCCAGTCATTAAAGATTTCGTCTTTCAAAGGATCCAGAATTTTGATTTAGAATCTGGTGACCAGTTGTCTAAGTGCTTCACGACTTTGATGGAGATGGTAGACCACTTGTATGAATTTACCAATAACAATGTGCAGTGGGCCAAGGACCGTATAAACAAGGCCACACAAGATTTAAACCTGCTGCTCTTCTCATTGACCTTTCATGATGAGGCTTGGGAGTTCATTGACCAAGCCATTCAAAATATAAGGGTAGGAGTGGGTCCCACCTCCACTACAGCACATGCACTAGGAGTGCCATAGTCGCCAATGCAAAGCAGTACCAGTGGAGATACACAACCGCCACCTACATGAGAGGGAACGTGGGCTACGTTCCATTTTTGAATGCATCCCAATTTTGGTACAGCATGATTCCTCTAGCTAGAGTAGGCAGTTTCAACAGTTAGGTGGCCTTGCACTATAAAGGAGAGGAGTGCTACAGCTAAGGGATTTTTATCAAATCTCTAAGAGAGAAAATCCAGGTATAGCTTTATTTGTTTGAGTCGTATTTTCCCTTATATCTCTTGTCTGTGTGTGTTATCGCCCTTTCTCTTGTCATTCACTAGGGACTATTGATGTGCACTGTTCACTATGATTATTTCTTGTGGAATACATCAGATTTTAGGACTCTTACGTCACTGCAATCAGGACGGAGAGGAGATATCCCTTATTCTGAATATTCAAATTAGGGATTTACTGTAATCAAATGACATATGAGGATCAAGCACTCTGTTGATATGTTCTATGCACATATTTTATTAATGAAAATCTCAACTCTTCCCTTGGCATATTTTTGCATGAATGTCTTGTGTGAATTCATTAAGCACATATGCACTAATAAAATCACACTACATTGCTATTTTTTTTAATTCAACACTATTATTTTTTTTATATTGAGCACTATGACACCTGCGAAAGTCAAAATTGTTGGACCAAGCATGATAGGAAGGTGCAATCAACTCTACAAGAAGCTAGCACAACCAATAGTCGAAAACCATCCCAATACAACAAATAACCAGAGTCACAAGAAACAGCGCAACCCGAAAGCGTCGTATATCCACTAAGCATCTCTGTTTTATCTGTCTTCAACAGTGTTTTTTTTTTTTTTTCATTGAGTGCTCTTTTTTTTTTTTTCTTCTTCCATTGAGCGCTATTTTTTTTTCTTCTACTGGGCACTGATATTTTTTCATTAAACACTGCATTTCAACCCTTAAAATCAACCACTTTAAAAAAAAAAAATTCTTCTTTTTTTTTCTTTTTCCTTTTTTTTTCTTTGGTACTTCACCTTACGGATTTCTCACAATGCGGCAATGAAACAATGCCAAATTTATTCACATGAATGCCATAATTTTTTTCAATTGTTCCTGGGTAATGACTTTTTTTTTATATCCGAGGCATGTCATATGCTTGAACTTTGATGGGAGAGTTTGACGAAGAGAATTTTAAAGGGGCATCTACTGAGTTTAGCATAGAAATGAATTTTAAAATAACTTTGCACATAATTAATGGAAAACTCAATACATACCTGGGTAAATTTCATAGATTTTGATCTGTAGCATGTCGATGGTGTAAAAACGTTTCCATGCTACCCGTAACCAAGGTGTTCCAGAAAAAATGATATTGCTGGTGACATTGATGCTCTTAGAGAATTTTTTCTTTTTATTTTTTCTTGGTTGCCTTCATTATCCACAATGCTAATCATCTTTTTATTCCTCTAAGCGTTACTACTCCAACTGTGAGACCAATACTGTGAATACGTCAGAAGCAGCCATCAACGACCCTTACAATCAATGAAGACATCACTTCCCCTGAGTGTGACATTCTGGAAAGTGATGCAGTTTATAAATTTCCACTGCTGGATTTTTCTTAAGCAGCTTCCAAAAAGGTAAAAATTGTATGCCCATTTGTATTGCTAGCAGAGAACAATAAATAAATCATGGTATACTTTTCTCTTAAGAAAATAATGAAAAACATGGGAATTTTGCATGGGTCATGCACTATATTTCCTGGAAAATAGGCAAATTCTTTTTATGAAATAAAGTTTTGTATTCTTGATGAAAATAGGCAGGGGAATTTTGTTGCACGTACGGTTGCACTATTTTCAATTTGACTTCCTCCCATAGGTGTGGACCTTAACAAGTCCAGCATCACAGCCATACTATATATATATATATATATATATATTCTTTATTTGAAGGATATTTGGGTTCACCCATCCCCTCCCCCACTTAAATTGGTGACGCCCTCATCACCAGTAATAGGTCCCTTTGTGCAATAGGTTTGCAGCCCTCTGAACATTAGGTCCCACACTAAGCAATAGGAACCCCCAATCTAGGGAGAAGAAGTTGAGCATTGTTGGGATAAAGTGGATCTGCAATTCTCTCCAGGAAGAGCTACAAAAAAAATTTAGTACTCTTCTCTTTCCCAGCCATCCACTTCTCTATTTTTTTTTAACTTTTCAACAGTCAGTGCACCAGAAAATAGAATGCATGAAATCAAGGCACCCTCTTGGTGTTGAAAAGTGAGTAGTTTCTAACATGTCTACTATGGTAGAGTTGATTAGGCCCTCCAATTTTTTTTTTTGTACTGCACCGACATCTGCTTCGTCTAAGCACAAAGGTGGATACCTCTTCCCTTTGCAATAAATTAACACCCACATCCATGCCCAGATGGTGACTATCTCCTCCGAATAGAAACAATCAAGTTTTTACCTCCCTAAAAATGCGTAGGTTCATGGATGCTGAGTCGGTTTAGGCCTTGCCTCCCTAGATGCCTATTTTCCATACAATCAGGCCATTTCACCTGCAAAATAAAAACTAAGAAAACTAAAATGCAGCTTAGTGCAATCCATGCCTGTTAGGCCCTGGATATTAGGATGCCTGTAACTTGCATGCGGGTACTTTCCCTGAAACATACAAAAGCAGTAAAAGAAATTTTATGCTAAGCAAGATAGATGATGTGCAGATTTTTTTCTTTTTATCCTTTTTTTTTTTTTTTTTAATAATAATCAAGGCACCCTTGACGCATGACATCAAGGTGCTTGTCCTTTTTTGTGATCAGGTGCCTCCACTGATGGACATTGAGGCACCGCTTGAGGAGCTTGGCGCTTGCTTTGCGCCTACCTAAGTAATGCACCTACTTAGCACCTACCTGAGTAAGGTTCCTCCTTGAGTAAGGTGCATGCGTCAGTGTGGTACCTACTTCAGTAAGGCACCTACTTTAGTAAGGCATCTACCTGAGTAAGGCACCTACCTTAGTAAGGTTCCTACTTCAGTAAGGTGTTTTCCTGAGTAAGGCACCTACATCAGTAAGGCACCTACCTAAGTAAGGTGACTGCCTCAGTAAGGCGCCTACATTATTAAGGCACCTACTTTAGTAAGGTTCCCGCTTGAGTAAGGTGTCAACCTCAGTAAGGTGCATACTTCATTTAGGCACCTACCTCAGTAAGGTGCCTACTTGAGTAAGGTGCCTACCTTAATAAGGCACCTACTTCAGTAAGGCATCTACTTGAGTAAGGTGCCTACCTTAGTAAGGTGCCTACCTCAGTAATGCAACTGCTTCAATAAGGCACCTACTTGAGTAAGGCACCTACCTCAGTAAGGCGCCTGCTTGGCACTTGTTTGAGTCAGGAACTCCTGAAAACTGTTGTATGACATCTCCGCACTTCATGCTATCCTGCAAAATATTAAAAACTAAACTAAAGCATTAATAAAATTCTAACTAATTTTTTTTTTTCATCTATTCTATCATGACTAGAACAGATATTGGCTCTTTTTTTTTTTTAATCATCTGCATCTAAGAACATATTGTCAACTAAAACAATATGAGTTGGGGATTTTAAAATTTGGTGGCCAATCTAGAGAACTATCACCGATCTGCCTTGGAAATTTGGTTAAATGTGTTGTGTACTAGAACGTAGTCTTCTTCACTAATATGTTTGTGAGAAATAATTAAATTTATGCACTGTGATAGTAGATTTCTCATCATCTCTTTGCAAAGTTGGCGTTCTCCTCCACCATAGTGAGACTCTATCTCCTCTCTATTTTTTTTCACACAATTTTTTTTAACAGAATGCAATACTGCTATAAAAAAATTGCAGTATTGGCATTATGCATTAAGAAGTGGAGGTTGTGTAATCCAGGTAGCTACGCAACCTAGTGTGTAGAAATTACATTCCATGTACCACTATGAAGGATTTATGACAGCCCGTAGCTCCAAAATTTTGCAATACCTAGCTCCTCATTAACAGCACATATAAAATTATTTTAATCCGGATTTTAGCTTTTCTAAGAGATCTAACTCTTTAAATTTTGTGTCTTATTTTCTCACCGTGTGCTCTTGAGTATGTCACCCCATTTTTTCCATTGATTAAAATTTATACAGTCCTAACACACGTGTGTTTGAATCAAAATGATCCCCCCTCCAAAAATTTTCTTTCGTAGGAAGAATTAGAATAGCACTGCGATTCTCTATTTCCCAGAGTGAGGATAAAAATAATTCTTTCCATCATCATCCACGGCATGTGTCGGGTGTTCAGGTGTGATGCTTTCATGAGATGCTTTGATGAGATTTATGTGTTGTTATTTTTGGCCACTATGAGCTTCGTTCATGTTATTTATCATGTGTGGCCTTCTTGCAGATATTTGACATCCGATTACTTCTAGGCTCCTCCCCTATTTTTTTTAGCTATCGGTTGGAGATTTCTCATTTCCCTTCTAGACCAAGTTGGTCCTCGGGAAAGAGGATACTCTCTTCCAATATGTAGCAAAAAACTCTATTTTTGAATTGCTCTTAATCTTGGAGCCTTTTCAGCAGATGATTTTTTTTTCATGAACACTGCAACCAGCGTTCATTATAATTTTGATGGTATTGATGAAGGTAGAGATGTCTACATATGAACTAGTCTTCTCAAAATAATTTCCTTCTTGATCAACTAGTTTGATATGTTGTAGCATGAGGAGAGTATTTTCCTTCATGGCCTCACAACCAAACTCTTTCAACATTACGGTAAAATGTGCAGGTCAAAAAATGACTACCTACGGCTAGCACCTTGAAGAAAATAGGGTATAGCAACCTTTTAAAAAAAAAACGTGCTTGTTTCTGATTCACCAGGTCACCTTAAGTACAAGTGAAGAGCATACTCCATAACAACATGTTCTTTTAAATTTAGCTTTGTCATTTTTCGTGCATCATTAAAAGAATTTGCCAATATGTTGCAAAGCATTAAGCCTATAAAAATTTTCAATCATTAAAACTAAGCTTTTGGAGGCATAATTATCAATAGTTTCTATATAAAAACACATCCCTAAAAATTTTCAATCAGACCTAGGTTGTGCTATTTCTTTGATTTTTTGAAACCATTCAGAACATGATGGAAATCCTTCATCGCCTGATTTTCTAAAAAATTTCAACAACACAATTTATTCCTACTTCTACACTTAATTATGGTACATCAGGTTCATTCTCGTATTTACCTAAGAAGCTGATAAATTTAACTGTTGCCTGTGGAATTTGGCTCTGACTATGCCGACAACTGTTTTTGGCCTTATAAAAAGGCCCTTGGTGGACTCACACTTCTCAGGTAAAATATCTACAAGTATTTTTAAATGGGCATTTTATTTAACCTGTAAATCAGAACACTATAGTTTAGACACTCCCCAAAAACGGCACCAAAATGGTGAGTAGAAATCATGTCTCAAAAAATAATCATTTCTCTTCCATAAATTATCAATCCGCTAAGTCCGTAAAATTATGAGTGTCACACACAGTATATGCCTGCAGCTTTGGGGAATGAATCCATCGGTATCTTATTTAGCTTGGTGGGGGATGTTCGTGCATTTGGATTCCGACCAAACCAAATAAACTAAGTGCGGAAAAATTAAATAAATAAATTACAATGCCGAAAATAAAATGCTGAAAATAAAGTATGGAAATAAAATACAAGAAAATAAACACACACAGCTAAATTAATCAAAGCAAAAAATAAAACAAATAAATCTAAGCTACAAAAAATAAATACATAAATAAATAGGGGAGGACTGTTGCAGGGAGTGGGCCCAAGCTCCCGTAGATAGTCCGCCTGACTAGCTACGTAGAGCTTGCTCGAATAAGAGGAGTTGCACTCTTAATCAATTAAACAAAGAATGAAATGGAATAATAATTTTTGTGTGAAATTAATCATTTCTTAGGTCCGAGGTGTAGACCAATTGGTTCATCCAAACCCCATAAGGGGGCGGAGGTCCAAGGTTCAAATCTCGGGCCTCGTCGGACTGAACGCTTGTCCCTTTCCTGGTGCTTTCAGTAGTGTAAAAGGTTTAAAATGATTGTGGCATGGTGATTATAGGGGCGGACTGCGCAAAGATCTGTGTGGCGGCTTCTGGGGCAGACTGCATAAAGATCTGTGTGGCGGCTTCTAGGGTGGACAGCGTAGAATACTGTGGTGGCCATAAAAGCTAGACAGCCTGCCCGGATTCGTGGCGGCTATCGATTCCACCATGTAAATTAAAAATAATAATTAATCATTGCTCTCCCGTTCATTTGGAATGTGTATTTATATAAAGCACATCCAAATTTTGTTACAGTAACAAATATATCTATTCTAATCACATGACGTGATTAGTTACAATTGGTTTCTATACATATTTTATTATACTATTTTAAAGCATGTTCGTTCACTAAAAGGATAAATATAAAAATCCTTAGGTGTACGTAACAAACAAATCCTAAACTAATGCATCCTAAAAATAATTCCTTAAGAGCTTTACAAGGTCAACCGGCCAATTGGTTGATAATAATAAAAAAATACTTTATTCTATTTAATAAATGCATGATTAAAATAGTTCTCCTTTGTCTTCACGTGCAACCTCCTCCTTAGCCCCTTGGTCAACCTGGTCAATGTTGACTTGGTCATATGGCATCTCCAATGTGGGTGTCTCCAATGTATGGGAGTAAGGTGCCAGTAAGGTGCCTTCCCATGTATGGGAGTAAGGCACCAGTAAGGCGCCTCCCCATGTATGGGAGTAAGGTGCCAGAGTAAGGCACCTCCCCATGTATGGGAGTAAGGCACCAGAATAAGGTGCCTCTCATGTATGGGATTAAGGTGCTAGAGTAAGGCACCTACTCCATATACCGTAGACCCAATTAAGTAGAAGCATGTCAGGGTAATTTGGGATGTAGACCGGGAAACACCATATTAGTAGTAAAACCTGCATTTATACACAGTTTCCACTAAAAACACCCGTTAAGCATAATACCCAATTTTCTATCAATTATATGCATAAGTTATATAAAAACACAATTCTAATTCTAATTAAACCAGTGATGATGCCCCTTAATAGTGTATATAAAATGATCATTTCTGGTGCTCATCAGAATTCCTCTATTTTGATTGGGTCGAGGATAAAGTATTGCTATTTATTTATCTGTTAATTTGGCCTGCCACCAAATTTAAGAAATTCTTCCATTCCTTAGCATGTTTGCTCAGTGCATAATATTGAGCTTGAGTTTTCATAGAAAATTGTCTGGCTTTTATACCTAGCTTTATCCCGAGGGCAAAATAATTATTGAAGGATTCAACTTTGACATGCATTAGGGTTTTACCTTTTAAGATTTGCAAAGTCCTATGCTCAAGGTTATAATTTTCTATGATAGCTTGGATGATTTTAGGACAAGAGTGTACAGAATCGCACATATAAAAATATAGTAGTGAGCTTACCGCTATCGCCCTTGGGTTTGAATATGATATGCACTTTGTGACCCTTTGCTCAGATTCTATCCTCATCTAAGACTTCTCCTTGATGGTGGTAATCGTATCAACAATCCTACTTGGATTATCCTAGAAATAGCTACTCACTTGGGTCTCCTCAGAAGTAGTTTTCTTGGTCACAGCAGATGGCGACGACATGGTTTTGAGAAAAATTGGACTACTTCTCTCTTGAAATAAATATTTGAGCTATCAATCATTTTGTAGAAAACTACTCTTCTTTTTTCTTCACACAAATCTTAGAGATCAACTTTTGTAGTAAGAGTAAACTCGATTGAGCAATGTGAAACATATAGTTGTCTTAGTACGTGCAATTTAAATGAGGTGGTTGCCAGAGTTGAGCTAGAATTCCCCTATCCATATTTCTAAGGACTAAGGATCCTATATATGTAAAATCTACATACCGCCAAAGCCATTACATCCAGTAAGGCACATAGCCTGTTATCAAAAAGAAACTTCCCATACAACATTTTGGGTATACCCCGAGAAAACACACATGCATCATAATTACAAAAAATAAACGAGACACGGATCCCTTCCTTGAGACAATGAAGAAACAAAAAGTTGCAGACACACATAGCAGAGTATTGAAAAAAACTCCCACAAGCTCTGTATTGACAGTTACTTTCATCTTCATCAATCTCTTTGAATTTTCACACTAAGACTTATCATGTATAGATTTGTCTTACTTTGAAGGATTCAAAATTTAAGGAATAACCTCATAAGCACTTTTTCATGAGCCTTAGGAACCCTAAAATGCAAGGATGCTCCTCCATAGCAATTACCTTCTCATGTTGCCCTAAAAATCCTAAATTACTATGGATTTCCTCCATCCTCATTTCCTCATTATGTTGCTCTTGAAAGCCTAAAGTGCAAGGGATAACCTCTATAGTCTCATTATGTCTCATTTAAATTTTTAATTTTTATAATGTTTTAACATTAGAATTAAATTTTAATTTTAATGTCAATGTATTAAATCAACTCTAATGTCAAAAATTTATTAATATTAATTCATTTTTATTTATTTACCTTTGTTATTATTATCATTATTATATCCATACATTTATTATTATTATCACCTTATTTATTTTATATTATATCAATTTAATATTCTATACTTAGGCTTTAATAATATCTTTATATCTCTATGGTTTAATATATTTATTTATTTATCATCCTTCTCGATCAATTTATTTTCCCTTTCACATTAAAGCTTAACCCTCACATTATAATGTTTCGATCTCAAAATAAATTCTTCCAACTCAATTTAAAAGGTTTTGAATGAAAGTTCTCCATTTTTGGCCAATACGGTTTGATCGTTTTATTCATCCGCACCAATGGAATTGCATCGCTTAAGATAGCCGACCAATAGAATGTAATTTAATCAACTCTTGGGACTTAGGAAAACTACAAAACCTCTTCTTCCAATCCTCATCCAATGGGACATCATTGGGTGAGATATTCGACATCCCACATGAATTACTTTTAATAATTTTTTTGGATTCGGGATTTGGACTTGCCCCGGCTCAAAAATTCAAACTTGCCCGATTAAATGATTCCTTGCCCAATGATTTTTTTTTTTAAAAGTAACCCTAAAATTTAATCTTAATGATGTCCTCGACTCCAAAATTTAAATTTTCCCAATGTGATTAAATGATTTTTAATAAAGTGGCGATTCCAAAATTAAAGCTCTCCCAATCAAACTAGAATTTCCATTAAAAACATTAGAAAAGGGTTTTAATTAATTTTTGGTGGTCAATGGAGTGTCGTTAGACGGGTCATCTACCTCATGCGCATAAGGGAAATGACTATTGACTGAGGTATTCAATGGGTTTTAAATGGTTGGGTGAACAAAAGGGCTATCGACTGGGTTGAGCGATGATAAATGTGGCTTCAAATGACTGAGCCGCTACTGGTTATGGGCACATGCAATAACCAAAGGGCATATAATTTGTCGAGTGAAAATGGAGGGGTGTTGGATAATATATCTAATGAATCTTTTACAATGGAAGTACTCTTTAAGATTATGTGTGATGGCCACTAGACACACTAGCAGTTAGATGAGACAAAGGGGGCATTGGGTGAGACAGTCGTACCCTTTTATTTCATCAGGTAATATGACAGACATGATTTTATTGGACGGATAACTTTATGATTGTTTAGATTTTACAGAGGCAATCGAATATCATGGTCGATGGAAATATTAATCGATGGATGACTTGGATGATGGTAAATGAGAAGATTTCAATGAAATATCATCGGGTGCATTTGTTGAATTATGTTAGAGGATTCATCCGATCGAATTTTGGCATTGTAGCACTAAAATTAAGTCAAATTTCAAAGTACCCATATTTTTATAAAACTTCCCATATTTCTAAATGAGGAAATGGGTATCCAAATCCATTGATAAAAAATAAAAATTCACTTTTAATCATGAGATATTTCAATTAGAAATTCCCCAGCTGCTTTGGAAAATTGCTATTTTTGAAAATAATTGACATCTAATTTTCTACAAATCAAGCACCATTCTGATGATCATCTCAAGAAATTTCCACTAGTTTTTTAATCAGCTCAAACGGAGTTTTCTAGCTCAATTTATGGTCATTTCAATTTTACATTAAAATGTAGGGCAAAAGTGATGAGATTGGAGTAACCCTAAAATGAAATTTAATTATTTGGGCCTTTGAAAAACCTTAGGACTTGCATTTTCTGAAACATTTAATTTGAAATAATGCAATTAAGATACAAATGTTCAAGAATATTCAATCCAAACTATTGCAACTAGATTCGGGTCTTCAAGATGCTAAAATACCAAAGATTTTGAAACCGCAATGTAATCAAAAAAATTTAAACAATCTTAATGCAAGCCAAAAATTCAAGTTAAACCCAAAACTTCAATTCATCAAAAATTGATCCTTGCACCCTAAGTTCACTTAGACATAATTTTTGATAAACATTTTGAAAATTTGGGGTAAAAAATGAGTTGTAACTGTGGGGTACAACAATCCCATAATAACTTTATTGTGGTCTCTATCGATACATTCAATAATATTTAATTAGATAAGCACAATCTGATAGAGCTCCTTGTATTCCTATTGATCTTTAGCCAATCATCATCTACCATTGATGTTGTTTTTATTCTCAAGACCACGATGCACTGATCTCTATCAACCAACAGATCCTCCATCTTGAGTTTCCATAACTCAAAATTCTATCCATTAAATTTTTCAATCTCTACCCTTGTGCCTCCCATCATTTTCCTTCACCCAAATTCTTTCATGTGTGGCTCCCACTCAAGAATTAATTTATCAAAATTTTGAAACCTTTACTCCTCGATCAAAGCTAAAAAATATAACTTTGATACCAAATGAAGAGCAAAAAGCCCTAATAAACTGAATCTAGAAAATTAGTAAATGCATAATCAAAGGAAAAAGAAGAAGATAACAGATACATATATAACACATTATTTCACCTAAAAAAACTCTTACAAAAAAAACCCAACATAGTAATATTTCCTTATCGTATAAACTTAACTATCTCCAATACAATAATGTTCATCTCACATCAAACCCTAATGCAAGTGTAATTAAATAACAACACAAGAACATATTTTACAATACCATGGGTTCAAATATATTAACCTAAAAAAATCCATATTGGTCTAAAAATAGCTTAAAACCCCTAAAATTTCTACTACCTTTTAGAATTAACCCCAACAAGAATACATGGAGAGTGTCCAATACCTTTTAGAGTTAACCCTGCTAGAATAACATGGAAAATATTCAACACATTTCCAACATATCCTTACTGATTTGAGTTTCCCAAGTTTGAGAAGTTCAAGGGTAAATAAAATCCAAAAGAGCATCTATAAAATTACAAGTCTTCATGCTACCACATTCAATGTGGTGACCCCATACTGCTTTGAACTTTCTCTCCTTGTAGGCCAAGCTCTACAATGGTACAACAATTTGTCCCAACACACCCTATTCTCATTTGAGCAATTGGGTAATATATTCTTGGAACATTTCTCAGTAAACATCATAAAGAAAACATTGTTACCTGACCTTTTTCAGCCTATGATAGTTTAATGATGAGCTAAATAATGATTATGTTTCTATATGGTGTGGGGTGATCAATGATTTGAAATTTTTCTATTCCCCCTACTAAGTTGGTGAAAATATTTGCTAAAAATTGTGCCAAGTATACCTCTACAACTTTGTAAATATGAAAACACTACTCATTCAAGGACATCATTGCTCAAGAAAAGGTTATAGAGGATATCAAGATCCAAGAGGGTGAGGTAAAACTTTGTAAGAATATTGACTTCCTCAACAAGTTTAGTAAGGGCAACCCAATTCCTAACCAACTAAGAGATCCCCAAACTAATCAAGTCATGTTGAATGCAACAACAACACCACAACAATAAAACATTCAACCACGACTCTAGGGTTATCAATACCTTGGACTTGCTTTTCCTCATCCCCATCCTAATAAGTCTTTTACTTATACGATGCAATTGAACTCCATTATCCAAGCCATTAGCTAGTATTTTTTAGAAATTATACGATGCAGGTCACATCGCTTTGCCTGATATTACACCAAAAAATCCTAATTGGGTCAATCCAAAATAGTATAATGATCATAAATATTGTATCTATCATCATCAATGTGGGAATAAAATTGGTAATTATCATAATTTTAGATACTTGGTTCAAGACCTCATCCATCGTGGAGTCATTTAGGTCGATAGCCCCCTAGCTCCTCCTAACCAAAACCTTGGAATTCTTAGAAATCCCTTGCCCCAGCATGGACACGATAAACATAATTTGACACCTCGATATCATAATCTACACCCTAGTAGATTAATCAAGTTAATAGTGTCCCTTCCAACCAAGGTTTTGTGGGAATTATTAACATCATAACCAAGAACCAACATTATCAGGCACGACCTCCTCAGCAACATGATCCTCCCCCAATTCCATTGTCCACTACTCCCCTTGTGCAAAGTGCTCCCCCCTAAAATGCCTATCATAACTATATGAAATAGACTCATGAATTAACTAAGAATAGTATTAGCAAAACTATCAATCTACAACCTTCTACAACAATCTCAACCTCATCGTGAGGCTTTGAACGATACTTTATGGTTGATAGATCTTGAAACCAACAACAAAAATATATTTTCTATTCTTTTGGGTAGTGTAAGAACTTGCATGCAACCCTCAATTGTGTTTCATGATCATGAGTTCACAACTCTTGAGGGACCATTGGTTGATCCCTCTATGCACATCATGGCATGTGTCAATGGCACCACATTCAAGTGCATGCTTATTGATATTAACTCTTCCACCATTATAATATCCATTGTCACTCTCAAGCACCTTAACCTCCCTTATAATTAATTTTCCATCCCAACCCTAGATATGTGGGTCTTCAATGGCACCATATGATCAGCATTGGGTACAATATTCCTACCTATTTAGGTGGATTTCAAAACCATATGCACATTATGCCATGTCATTGAATAGGAGATGCAATACAACCTTCTTCTAGGGAGACCATGGATTAGGGATATGGAATTTTTACCTTCTACACTCTATCATTGGTTGAAATATATTCATGAGGGATCAGTACACCGCATCCCTACTAATGATGATCCATTCAAGTTTTACAACATGGTAACCCTCATGCAAGGTCCCACTATTCCCTCTACCTACCTTGCTCCTAAAATTGTTCATCTTATGATTCTAACTCAATTGACACCCTTACCCGTCGCTCAACCAATCCCCTAGTTGAAAACCCTTCTCTTTATCTTACTTCCTTGACAAACCCTTTTCCTTCTTCCTTGTATTCAGCTTGCATTTCCCTTAGTTCATCACCTTCTCCTGTCACTAATTCCAATGCTCCCCTTATTCCTACTACTTCCAATTTTTCTCCTCAACCACCTCCATTCCCAAGATCCTATTGGATCCTCAAAATCCAACTTGATTTTGCTCTTAATGTTTGAATTTTTGGTGTCTTGTGAGTCCTTTCGAAATTTGCAGTAATCCCCTAGTCAGTCTCCTTTTAATGAATTTTTGGACCCTTGGGTCTTTTTGTGTCCTATCTCACCCTTCAGAAGAATTTTTGAAATTTATTTTTTCATCAAGGTTAGGTGTTTGTTTTGGTTTTTCTAAGGTCTTTTGTTATTAAATATTTGGCCTAAATGAGGTTGATGTAGGATCCCATCTTCCAGAGGGCGAAACTTTTGATTTGGCCAGTGGATTAGCTTAAAATATTATGTGGAGCTAGATAAAGAGGAGGACAATGTCGTGGCTAGGATTGTCTAGAAGCCTAGATATTTTTTTAAGCATTTATTAAGCCCTACTTTCCAGTGCCTCAAAAATAGAATTTAGTGTTTTTTAAGTAAATTGAAAAAATATATTTATAGAATTTAATAACTTCTTAGATATCAGTAGATGTTGATATTTTCTAGGAGGCTTAATATGGGATGATACAATGATGGGTATTAATTTAGAGGGCTATTCGAGCTTTTTTAGTGACTTACTAAAAATATGGTAGTTTTTGGCCAAAAATGACAAATTACCCAAAAATAATAATTCCTTTCAAAAAACGAAGGCAAAGGAGATAGTGGTTATTATGGGTCATTTCCAAGATCCAATTAAGAGACTATGAGAGGCCATTATTTAGCTCTGGTAATTGTAGTTATAAAAGATTATTATTATCATGCTTTATAAAATAGCCATTTTGACCAACTTATACCACTACCACACTCTAAATAAGAACCACTACAAGCACAATTAATAATATGGGCCATCATAGAGGCAATTATAGTATTCATAATTATGGACCAAATGAACAAGCTACTTAAGGGAGTTGCTACAATAGCAAAAGAGATCAAGTTTTTGCGCAGTAAAATTCTGCAAGAGGTATACCAAATTGTCCATCCTTGTCAATTGTATTTTCCTTTGTGTGTCTTGTCTAGTCATCCATTTTTATTCTCCATTATTGTGTAGGTTTTGCTGAGGAGGTACCTTGTTTACTAGGACTATTTCTAGTGGCTAAGGTTGGAAGATAGGAGGCTCTTTGTTACATCATTTGAACGAAGAGTTTCAGTTCTTTATTGCATTATTTGAATGGAGAATTTATTTGTACTTGTTCAGTGAGATCTGGTTATTCTAATAAGACTCGCATTGTAATGATCTATTGTTTAATGCAATCATATTTCCCCCTTTCAACAGTTCTGTATGCAATTTTGTGTGTTATCCTATTAATAAATTACATCATTTGAATGTGTAAATGGCATCTTCTTTTGTTGACATGTTTAGTCATTTCTGTTAAATTATTTGAATGGATGTGATTGGATCAGTTTTATCTTCTCCTTATTTTTTATTATCTTTTAAGTTTGGATCCAATTTCCCAATGGATAAGGCAACGATCTACTTTTTAAAGCATTAGCTCGAATTTACTTAGAAGCTTGGTCAACTTTTATGTTGTTTTATTTATTTTTTATAAATTTGGATGAGCATGAGCATATGAAAAATATTATAGGCTCACCTCAAGTGTTTCCTTACCTTACTCGATCTATCTAGATTCTTGTAATAATATTTTCTTGAGTCAAAGAGGTGGATCCACCAAATTCTATAGTGCTAATTGGATCATGGAAGTCGTGCAACATGAAAAATATCTTAAGGGTGCAATAACTTCCCACAACATATCCTTTAGCCCTAATCCTTCCCCTCTTGTTGAGTCCTATAAAACTACCTCACAATTCACTCAGGTTGTGTTTGCCTACTCACTTATTCCTAGAGAATTTCAATCTTGGGAGTGGCATGCTACTCAATTTGATTCTCAACTTGTCAAACTTACTCCATCCATTTCTTCTCTTCCTGTCACTCTCTCTCAAATCCTAACCTTTATCATCCTCCTCTTCCCTTATAATTCTCAAAAATTGAGGGTCTCCTTTACAATAAGCACGTTAGGGGACATCTCATGTGTCAATCCTTATGTCTAGTCTAGGTCCAAGGGAGTACACTATACATAATGCTTGTATCTCCCCTCCTAGAATCTAGTCAATACAAGATTTTGGTTTTTCTCAAGATATACCTTTTACCATTGATGCAGTTATTGCCATGGATCCCCATCAAATAAGATAATTTTTTTGTATGGAGGCATTAAAATGTCTTCAAAGAAACCTGATTCCAAAGAGCTTGAGGCATAGTTTTGTAGCAATAATAATTATATTTCCAACTCTTCTTTTGCTATGATTTTTTAAATGTTTCCAATGGAAAGGATTTGTCCTAGGTCATTATGAGTAAGGCCCATAGTACCTTATCAATCTAACATACTAGAAACCTAGAGATAAATATGGCCTAGGCTATTATCGCAACCACATAGATATCCTTGAGGAAGAACTCCAAAGCCTTAATCTTGAAACTTCAAAGGATAATTTTGATGAACACATAGATCCTAAGTATGATTATCCCATCAAGAATTTCTCCCCACAATCCATGATGGATATTCCTAAGAACTTTTTCTAAGTCTTCTTGATCCACACCATGTCATCTAACACTTCTAGCAATGAGCTCAATGACAATTTTGATGATCTATCAATTATTTCTAATAGCTCTAAAGATGTGTCATATTGCATCCTTCCCATAACTGGAAATATAAATGATCAAACACTCTGTATCATTCTACCTCATCGATCATTGCATCAAACACATCCCCATCTATCTATCCTACAATAGCTCTTATCTCAACCACATAACCTATCTACATTTACTATACCTTCTAGTGCCCCTATATTTCAACCTCATCACCATCATATTGTAATGATTTTCTTTGATATTTTTGCCATGTTTCATTATGTAGCTCATCTCGATAGGATTACCAACATCGACCCAAGTTGTATAAATTTCAACCAACTTTCTTCCAGTCCTTCCCCTCTTGAATTTCTCCTTTTAGAGCCATTCATAGCACATTTCAATGCTTATATTCCTCCCTTTCCTTCTCAATATTTTTTTTTGAACCAAGTCGAAGTCATTCATCACGATGAAGTCCTTGTAGAGAATGTCACATATGATCTACACCTCATCCCAACTCTTGCCCATATTAATGATGGCTCCCACATGGTTATGGAAGATAAAATTTACATTGACCTCAGTTTTGACCCCACTAATCCTCGTATCATGAAACTTGTAAAATCATATACCCTTAAGAGATAACGATCTTCATAGATCTCCTGACACAATATAAGAAAGTCTTTGTTTGGTCTTTTGTAGTCTAGTTTGTCATCTAACTCACGCTAGAATTCTGATTATTATCTCTTGATATTTTAAGGTGAGCACCGTTGATCACAACCCAGATTAAACATTGGAAGAATCAAACTTCTTTGATTCAACCTCCAGAGAAGATTGGCTCCTTGTCAACTTAATGAGTGTTGACTCTATTTAGCTCAAATTTTGAAAGCTTAGGTATATAAATGGTATGGTTAGAAGCATATAGGTGTAAAATAGATGGGTGAAGCTAACAGCATAGACATCCACACAATATCCCTAACAAATTGATTTCAGAATAAACTTAAATAATTAACAACATTCAGAAATTATGCAGTTATACTATTTAATCTCTTTTGCATGTCACAAAATTATTCCAAATATATAGAAATATTGATTATCCATTTTTTAGCAGAATAAGATCAATACCTTAATTTAACAAAAATAGAATTCTTGAAGAACATGTATGCAGAAACAATTACCTTAATCTACTCTAAGTCAACTTTTCAAATTAACAAAATAGACTAACCATAGCAGTAAGATGAGACGACTTCTAAGAATCAAGTCCACCATTAAAAACAGACACAAATTCAAGGTAAACATCCCTTGTAATGCTTCATTTATCAATTTGCATAGATTTACACAATGGTGCAAGCAAACACTCCAGATCTGACTATTTGGAAGGAGGTTGCTACCCATATTTTTAGGTTTTACAATCATAATTTTACTCATAAGCATTTACAAGGAATTTGATTCTTTTGTGATCTCTCTAACTAATTTGTCGTTCATGATGCCTACCAACTATGCCCCTTTTGTCGTGTTGCAATGGTCTTCTAGGTGAGTTCATCATCGTCATTGGTGGTTCTTTAAATTCATCCCTCTTCGTCGATCTCACAACAAAATCTAGTTCAGTAGGATGTTCTAGAAGGTTTTGGACTGCGATTGTTTTTGATTCAGCTTCTAAGACATCATTTTCAAATTTTCCCCTACTTTTTGGATTACGTGTGCAAAAGTTTACTGAAAACATTTTAAGGGAGGCAAAAGTTTAATTTTGGTCATAGATCTGATCATCGGACGTCAGTATAATTGCTTCTCGTTTGCACAATGTCAATGAGAGAGGAAGAGAATTGTGACCCTTCTTCTTAGTCACTCCTTTCTACCTTTTCTTCTTTAACTCTGCATTTTTCATTTTGCACGCTCTTGACAAAGGGGTCTAAGAAGCACGGATTTGGATTGCTTTGGTTTGTAATCCTTCCTTGCACTTTTCAATTTTTTTGTGTTGTATATACACAGTGGATGAGAAAGCATTGTTCTTCATCCTTCTTATATCTATCCCTTTTCTAATGCTTCTTATTTTTGGTTGTTTTTATCGCTTTTTCATTTTTGCGGCTAACACAAATATGGATGAGAAGTACGGTTTTAACAGCTTCTTCATTCTACTTAATTTTTAGTGCTTCTTAGTTTTAGGCCCTTTTCAACGCTTTTCTTCTACGTTCTAGATACAAAGGAAGTCGAGAAGCGCAGTTCGCTTTTCTTTTGTACTTTAACCTCCTTTCAGCGCATTCTCATTTTCAACTCTTTCGTAGCACTTTTCTATTTTTCACTTTTGCATGGCAAATACAAAGAAAGCAGACAAACGTGAACCCACCAGATTTCTCACTTTTGTGCTTCTTTTAGCACTTCTCAGTTTCGGGCTCTTTTCAGTACTTTTGTGTTTCTTTCTCATACTTAGCCAAATTTTGTAAAATTTTGGCTTAAGTATGGATGTAGCCATTTTTGGCCTACATTATTGGTGCCTCCTAGGGAATATTGCTCATAAGGTTTTAAGAACTCAAAGCCTTATTCATTGGGTTTATGGAGTCTAAGGGGATGAATAATTTATGGAATAGGAAAAACAAAAAATAGGGGGTGAGATGGGTAGTATGATTTGAAATGGCGATGAAAAATGACAGGGATGCATGGAAATGGTTGGAAGAAAAGAGCAAAAATGGAATGGTGAAATGGTATGAATGGGAATGAATGGTGAACTTAGACTTAGCATCATGGTTCAAAAATTGCTCCTTCGTGACTACCAACTTCATGATCAGAGGTAAGATATCCTGTAGCTGATGGTCACGAAGAAACTATTGATGAAGCAAAAATATGATTCCCTATTTCAAAGAGGGCCCTTCTTATAGATGGCTCTTAGCATTTCAATGCCATATGCATGAAGCTCTTTTTACAAACCCATACTTTATTCATTTTTTACTTCTATCAGACTACAAAAAATTTCTTCAAAATTGTGTTCCTTATGGGTCCCTTACTTGGACCAGTTATTCATCCTACCCTTCATCTTCTTCTTCTTCTTTGATATGGACTACTTTGACTTCGGGCTTTTCATGGGTGATTTCATGGACTTCATCATCTTCTTCTTCCTTGATCTCATCGTCAATATTCTCCTCTTCATCCTGGTCTTCTTCATCATCCGCTTTCCTCAAATCCATATTCTTCATCGTATTTCATATTTACTTCTTCCTCATAATCTTCTCCTTTGCTAAATAATTAGATGATATTACTTAGTGTGTTGGAGGCTTGCTCCCAAGGTTTTTTTAGGATACCTGGTAGTAATAAAATATTCTTATGGAGCCTTTGTAAGCTAGATAGTCTCTTGTGATATGGCTCGAAACTTCCCTTATCCAAATTAGATATAATATCTTTTATTTTTGTCAAGCTCCTAATCATCTTGAACACTTGTTCTTGCTAGATTGTTTTAGGATATTCTTTTATTTTAGAATCATCTTGTGTGATAGAATATAAGTGATCAGATAGCACTGTCTCTGATGAATTGATAGTCTTCCCCAAAGAATCATGGAATCTGAGTAGCCTAATGTGAGAGATATTGCCCATCATTTTGTTTGTTTTGTCTTCCAATATGTCTAGAAATTGTAGACATTTCCATAGTAATTTGTTTTTGGCTATAATATCCTTGGTTATTCCCTCAACTATACACCATTGTCTACTTGAAATGAGTCTAGCCAATACTCTAGACTTAGTTTTCACTAGTCTACAAATTTTTCCTACTGGAGCTACCTTATGTAAAAGCTCGTCTTTCACTTTTCAAAGGGCATTTCTTGCACTTACTATCTCATTCCCAGACTTTTCAAGGAAGATAAAGTTTTTTTTAGCTTTTGATATTTTTACCTTGATTTTTAACCATAGTTCCCTCCAAACTTTATTTATTATGTCCTTCGAGAATCTAGCAGGTTTACCTCTTTCTGAAAATAATCATTGGTACAATTGTTCATTTCTAGTTGTATGAGTTGCTCTATGGGCATGAAGACCCTCTAATTGCTCTTTAAAATTAACCATTTCATGATATTTACTTTGCCACTCCATCTCATCTCTGAGAGAGTTGGTTAAGTCTTCACGTTCTCTAAGAGAAGTCTCTAGTTGCTCTATCCTTTGTCTTAATTCTTTGTTCTCCTCTCTTCTTACATCATTTTGCAATAATATTGTATCCATATGAGCTTTGGCCATTACCAACTCATCAGAAGCTAAAAATTGCATGATGTCCACATTTTTTTTAACTATTTCATAGTCTTCCATGGTCATTTTTTTTCTCAATTTTTTCACTTTAGGAGTAACAATGAACTTCTTTCTTTTCCTCGTGAAGAACACAAGCTTATACTGAGAGGGGGGTGAACAATATAAGACCACTTTTTACTTTTCTTTCCAAATCAATATTAAGCAATGTGTAGATAGCAATATCAATAGCAGTAATCAAAGCAATGCACAAATCACCACACACAATAGAGACACCACAATTTACGTGGTTCACCCAATGTGGGCTACTCCATGGAGAAAATATTTCACTAAAATTTTCTCAATCAATCTCTTGGGAATCCTTCCCAATTACAATGTTTATGGACCTCTGTCCAAAGGAGACACCAATCCCCTAAATCAAGTTCGTGGATCTCTATCCATAGGAGAACTCCTTCTCCTCTGCTCTGGTTGGTGATCCTCTAGAAGACTACTGCCTCCACTACACTGGCTTGTGGATCTCTCTCCACTGAAGACTCTTGTCCCCACTCAGAAGACCTATCCTCACTGCCCTGGCTGATGGATCTCTATCCACTGGAGACCTCTGTCCTCTCTACTCTATCACCTCCAAAGCTCTATCTCAAATCTGTACTAAACATAGTCCTTCGATCTAGCACAAATCTGCTCAACAAGTCCACATAGAACTTGCTCAAATATGCTCAACAAGTCCACATAGAACTTGCTCAAATCTTCTCAACAAGTCCACATAGAACTTGCTCAAATCTTCTCAACAAGTCCACATAGAACTTGCTCAAATCTGCTCAACAAGTCCACACAAAACTTGCTCAAATCTTCTCAACAAGTCCACAAGAACTTGCTCAAATATGCTCAACAAGTCCACATAGAACTTGCTCAATTCTCAATAGGTCCACTAGAACTTGCTCAATTCTCATAGTCCACTTAGAACTTGTCCAACTGCTCAATAAGTCCACATAGAACTTGTCCAAATCTGCTCAATAAGCTCACATAGAACTTATCCAATCTCATAGAAACATAAAGTGAATTGTTAGAGACCCAATATGTTTCAACTCAATGCTCAAACACTTTCTCAACTCAAATCAGAATATAGAATAGTTTGTTTTATGGAACTTGAACAATCACTTCACACATCCACTTGACTAGGCTCAACCAATTCTACTCCACCAATTACTCAAGAAACAACCCTTGCTCACAAACCCTAGTCCAAGCATGTAAACACCAACTCAAAATATTTCCAACAATGCTCAACCACAAATCTCACATAACAATGATACTCATGTTCTTTTCAAACCCTAGTTCAAGTTCTTTGCACAACCAATGTCTTCAACAACAATGCTTATACATCAATCTTCACATAACAATGATACTCATGTTCTTTTGCACAACCCTAACTCAAGTTCTTCATACAACCAATGGCTTCAACAACAATGCTTATAAAACAAGGTTTTAATCACAACACTTAATTCTAGAAAACCTTGAAGCATTAACTCAAACACTCTCAAAAAGGAAACCCTAATCAAGTCCTTTTCACTCCAAACTTATTTTTAGAAAACCAACCAATCAACTTAACCATGGAAGAATTTGCCCATACCTTTTTGCTTGGAGATAGAAAAATAGATCTCAAAACTTGTTCCAATCACACTCAATTTTTCTTTGACAACTTCAATGGTTAGGTGGCAAAATCTTCACTTTAAATCCCTTGTAAATGCTTGCTCAAAGATTATTTTTCATACAAAGATACCAAGTCATATATACACCTTATAAACTCCACAATCTCAAAAATAAATCTAACACCCACAAATAGGTCTTTAGAAAACACCTTAAAGATCCTTAATGCAAACTAATTTTTTACCTTATTACTCCAATTAAAAATAATATCTTCCCTTTTTATAAATCACAATTCAACACATAGCAATTTACTATCACTCCTTATTTCTCCTAACCACTAATCTCATTGCCTAATTAAAAACCTTTTAACACCCCTTATAACTCCTAATAAAGGTTTTAATTTAAACTTTAGGCAATTAAAAATATTAACAAAAATTACCTTTGCCTCTCCACGGGTTTCGAACCCTTAACCTCTGCCTCCGTGAATGCCCTAGCCGTGGGCTCCACAACCATGTGCGCTCAATGCACGTTGAGAACCAAAAGGCTCTACATGCACTATATTCCTTCCCTGGCGCCTTAATCAAAAAATGTGAAGCACGAAACCTTTCCCCTTTGCGCACGTACTCAACGGGATTCGAACGCGGGTCCGTCTCCCCACAACCGCCTTAGCAAAAACATGCACTGCCAATGGACCACCGTGTCCACCTTTGTCTTGGGCACCAACCTTACTCGCTATAACCCTTGCACATAAGACGA
This sequence comes from Wollemia nobilis, assembly GCA_028583015.1. Taxonomy (NCBI): domain Eukaryota; kingdom Viridiplantae; phylum Streptophyta; class Pinopsida; order Araucariales; family Araucariaceae; genus Wollemia; species Wollemia nobilis. The sequence goes on along the minus strand of JAQPPZ010002486.1, from coordinate 619,429 downwards.
AAAGTCATTCGTCTTCTTCCTCACTCTTGCCTTCGAATTCGCACATGCAAATTTTCCTTGGTCGCATTAATTAAATCAATGAGGGATAATTTGCAAAGGTCTTTTGGCCTCCCTTTTATACACGAAGCTGCCATTGTCTTCAAACGTCGGCGCTCCAAATTTTTTGATGACGTCGATGCATTTAACCTTTGTAATTTATAAATGATTTAAATTCCAAGGAATTTAAATTTTATAAATTATAATTATAACCTTTGGCTTTTAAGGTCTTCTCTTATTGCACAACTTTGTATTGATGATATTTATTTATAAAATTTAAATTCCTTTTGAATTTAAATATTTTATAAAATAAATATTAGACCTCCTTTGAACTTTGCAATAGGCCTCCTTGGGTATTTATGAAAACCCTTTTTAACTTATGCTCTCATATAATATTAAAATATTATGGAGCCCTTTTGCCTTTAACTTCTGCATTGTTGAAGCTTCTTCCTGGATATTAGTGACACCTTTGATGACTTTATTTCTTGTCGAATTCCTTGACATTAATGATGACTTCTTTTGGTGACATCAATGACAACATTTGACTTAGGGACTCAAAATGTCCAACAATCTCCCCCTTTGTCATTGATGGCAACCCAACTTCTTTTTACCAAAAACTTGACCTTTCTTTTATTCTACCCCCCTCCCTTTTCTTTTTTCTCCCCCTTTCCTCCCCCTCTCCTCTCCCCCTCATCTCTCCCCCTTTGACATCAATGGCAAAGGGTCACCTTTGGGGCTCGGGGCTAAGGATGAGCCTCTTAGCTTAGCCCCTCCCCCACCTTCTATTGAGGTGGTTAATTCTGGGGTGGGAGTATTTCTACTCCTAGAAGGCATTGTTCTTTACCTTTATCCTCTTCTCTTCTTTTTTGAGTTTTTTGATTCCTCTAATTGTTTCTTTCCATGTCCATGTTCCTGTCCATGTCTGCATTCTTATTCCTATTCCTATTCCTGTTCATATCCATGTTCCTGTTCTTGTTCCTATTCCTGTTCACATTCATGTTCCTGTTCCTATTCATATCCATGTTCCTATTCCTATTCTTGTTCATGTTCACATTCATGTTCCTATTCTTGTTCATACATATTTTTGGAATATCTGCTCTACACCACTTTGTTGTGTGACCATCATTATTGCACTTATAACACTTAATGTTATTATTCCTTGGAGGTGCAAATGTCTTAGGATTTCTTCTAGTGAAGCCATATCTTCTTCTATCATGAACCCTGCAATTCATTGCCTTGTGACCAAACTGATTACATGAGTAGCAATACCCATGAAAAGATTATTTGTTCCCATATTCCTATCTTTCTTGTGTCCTGCATTGTGAAGCCATGTGCCCAAACTTGTGATATGAGAAGCATATTCCATTGAAGTTTCCTTGTCTTGACCTCATTGGTCTCTTAGTCTCTCTTGACCTATTCTGATTGTTGTTCCATCTGTATCTTCTTTGTGCATTGTTCCTATTTTTGTTGAACTCTCTATTGTCCAACTCATCCTCAGATGTCTCACTATCTTTTACACTATATTTTTCTGAAGTATCTTCATCTGAAGTTTCTTCTCCTCCAAAACTTGAAGTTGACTCTCCTTCCCATTTCTTTTGAACCTATTCAAATCCAAGACCTATTTTGCTTGATGTAGGCTTTTGTATCTTGATGAACTTATCCAAGTTCTTTGAGCTATTTTTGAACCCTTTCATCTTGACCTTGGAGTCTTCTAAATCTTCTCTTAGTAGTGCCACTTCTTGTGCTAACTTCTCACATTCCAAGATCTTTGCTTCTAACTTATCTTTGAACCTCTTTGCCTTAGCCTTTGATTTTTCTAAATCCTCTATAAGCAATCTTCTCTCTTCATCACATTCTTGAAACTGAATTTCAAGTTTAGAGTGTTGCTTCCTTACCTTCTTTACCATGTCAAGGGCATAAATAAGTTCTCCCTTGAGATCATAACCATTCTTTTCTGAATATTCCTCTATTTGTTTACCTTTGTCCTCATATCTTTATTTTCTATTGGCTTGTCTTCTATAGGATCACTTACTTCTTCTTCTAAATCCATTAGAAGATTTTCATCTGGTCCTTCAAGTGCATTCTCATATTCATCATCACTGAAACTATAACCATCCCTTGTACAATCATCTTCAAGATGTCCAAAGTTACCACATCTAAAACACTTGAGAATAACTGGAGTCTTTTTCTTAATTGGTTCTTTTTCTTCAATCATAAATAGGACTTCATCTCTATCATTATCTGAAAAACTAGCATCACTATCACTTGAATACTTACTTGCATTATCCGCATAGTAGCTTCTCTTTTGCCTTTGAAAGAACTTCTTTCCTTGTCTGCTTTGTCCATCCTTGCTTTTCTTCTGATGCTTATCTCACCTATATATTTTTGATTCCTTGTACCTGTGATCCTGTTTTTCTTCACCATTGTTGTTCTTAGGTTCTTGACAATCTATTGCAAAATGTCCATACTTTCCATAATTGAAACACTTAATAGATATTTTATCTCTAGATCTTCTATAGTCCTTATCTCTTCTACCATAGTTAGCTTCTTCATCACTAGATAACTCATTGCTTGATTCTGACTTCTTACCCTTTGTCTTATTGGTTGCTTTGAATGCTGCTTCCTTCTGGGACATAGGATCTTTTGTTCTTATCTCAAATGCTATGAGCATACCAAGCAACTTATCTCTTGTCAAAGTATCACCATATATTGATACTTCTATAGCAGAAACCTATTCACTGAATCTATTTGGAAGAGATCTTAAGACTTTATCACAAACATCAGATTCATCAATCTTCATACCAAGTCCTCACATATTATTAACAACCTCATCAATTCGAATTAGGTAAGCACTAATATTTTCCTCTTCGTTCATTCTTAATTCTTCAAGTTGTCTTTTGAGGTTTTGACTCTTTGCTTTCTTGACACTTTTATCTCCTTCATATATATTTTGCAATTTATCCCACATCTCTTTTGTAGTTTGACAATGCATAACTTTCATAGACTCTGTTCTACGCAAACCTCTCACAAGTGCATTCATTGCTTTTGAATTATAGTGTTGTAGAAGCTTACCTTCCTTATCTGTAGGAGGATTGATTAAGGGATCATATCCAAATTCCATTGAATCCCAAATTTCATTGCCAAGTGCCATCAGGTAGATCTTCATCATCATACTCCAATACATATAGTCACTTCCATCAAAAATTGGTGTTAAATTATTTGAGGACACTTCCTTAGGATCCATTGTGTTCTTGTTAGCCTTTCCTTCAAGTTGTTAAACTCTTCTGAAGGAACCCGCTTTGATACCAATTGAAGAACACAAGCTTATACTGAGAGGGGGGTGAACAGTATAAGACCACTTTTTACTTTTCTTTCCAAATCAATATTAAGTAATGTGTAGATAGCAATATCAATAGTAGTAATCAAAGCAATACACAAATCACCACACACAATAGAGACACCACAATTTATATGGTTCACCCAATGTGGGCTACTCCACGAAGAAAATATTTCACTAAAATTTTCTCAATCAATCTCTTGGGAATCCTTCCCAATTACAATGTTTATGGACCTCTATCCAAAGGAGACACCAATCCCCTAAATCAAGTTCTTGGATCTCTATCCATAGGAGAACTCCTTCTCCTCTGCTCTGGTTGGTGATCCTCTAGAAGACTACTGCCTCCACTACACTGGCTTGTGGATCTCTCTCCACTGAAGACTCTTGTCCCCACTCAGAAGACCTATCCTCACTGCCCTAGCTGATGGATCTCTATCCACTGGAGACCTTTGTCCTCTCTACTCTGTCACCTCCAAAGCTCTATCTCAAATCTATACTAAACATAGTCCAGTCGATCTAGCACAAATATGCTCAACAAGTCCACATAGAACTTGCTCAAATCTGCTCAACAAGTCCACACAGAACTTGCTCAAATCTTCTCAACAAGTCCACATAGAACTTGCTCAAATATTCTCAACAAGTCCACTCTATAGTAGAACTTGCTCAAATCTACCAACAAGGTCCACTCAAAACTTGTCCAAATATTCTCAACAAGTCCACAGAACTTGTCCAAATCTACTCAAGTCCATACAAAACTTGTCCAAATCTGCTCAATAAGTCCACATAGAACTTATCCAAATCTGCTCAATAAGCTCACTCAAAACTTATCCAATCTCATAGAAACATAAAGAGAATTGTTAGAGACTCAATATGTTCTACACTCAATGCTCAATCACTTTCTCAACTCAAATCAGAATATAGAATAGTTTATTTTATGGAACTTGAACAATCACTTCACACATCCACTTGACTAGGCTCAATCAACTCTACTCAACCAATCACTCAAGAAACAACCTTTGCTCACAAACCCTAGTCCAAGCATGTAAACACTAACTCAAAATATTTCCAATAATGCTCAACCACAAATCTCACATAATAATGATACTCATGTTCTTTTCAAACCCTAGTTCAAGTTCTTTGCACAACCAATGTCTTCAACAACAATGCTTATACATCAATCTTCACATAACAATGATACTCATGTTATTTTGCACAACCCTAACTCAAGTTCTTCATACAACCAATGGCTTCAACAACAATGCTTATAAAACAAGGTTTTAATCACAACACTTAATTCTAGAAAACCTTGAAGCATTAACTCAAACACTCTCAAAAAGGAAACCCTAATCAAGTCCTTTTCACTCCAAAATTATTTTCAGAAAACCAACCAATCAACTTAACCATGGAAGAATTTGCCCATACCTTTTTTCTTGGAGATAGAAAAATAGATCTCAAAACCTATTCCAATCACACTCAATTTTTCTTTGACAACTTCAATGGTTAGGTGGCAAAATCTTCACTTTAAATCCCTTGTAAATGCTTGCTCAAAGATTATTTTTCATACAAAGATACCAAGTCATATATACACCTTATAAACTCCACAATCTCAAAAATAAATCTAACACCCACAAATAGGTCTTTAGAAAACACCTTAAAGATCCTTAATGCAAACTAATTTTTTACCTTATTACTCCAATTAAAAATAATATCTTCCCTTTTTATAAATCATAATTCAACACATAGCAATTTACTATCACTCCTTATTTCTCCTAACCACTAATCTCATTGCCTAATTAAAAACCTTTTAACACCCCTTATAACTCCTAATAAAGGTTTTAATTTAAAATTTAGGCAATTAAAAATATTAATAAAAATTACCTTTGCCTCTCCACGGGTTTCGAACCCTTAACCTCTGCCTCCGTGAATGCCCTAGCCATGGGCTCCACAACCACGTGCGCTCAACGCACGTTGAGAACCAAAAGGCTCTATGCGCACTTTATTCCTTCCCTGGCGCCTTAACCGAAAAATGTGAAGCACGAAACCTTTCCCCTTTGCGCACGTACTCAACGGGATTCGAACGCGGGTCCGTCTCCCCACAACTGCCTTAGCAAAAACATGCGCTGCCAATGGACCACCGTGTCCACCTTTGTCTTGGGCACCAACCTTACTCGCTATAATCCTTGCACATAAGATGAAAAAGTCATTCGTCTTCTTCCTCACTCTTGCCTTCGAATTCGCACATGCAAATTTTCCTTGGTCGCATTAATTAAAACAATGAGGGATAATTTGCAAAGGTCTTTTGGCCTCCCTTTTATACACGAAGCTGCCATTGTCTTCAAACGTCGGCGCTCCAAATTTTTTGATGACGTCGACGCATTTAACCTTTGTAATTTATAAATGATTTAAATTCCAAGGAATTTAAATTTTATAAATTATAATTATAACCTTTGGCTTTTAAGGCCTTCTCTTATTGCACAACTTTGTATTGATGATATTTATTTATAAAATTTAAATTCCTTTTGAATTTAAATATTTTATAAAATAAATATTAGACCTCCTTTGAACTTTGCAATAGGCCTCCTTGGGTATTTATGAAAACCCTTTTTAACTTATGCTCTCATATAATATTAAAATATTATGGAGCCCTTTTGCCTTTAACTTTTGCACTGTTGAAGCTTCTTCCTGGATATTAGTGACACCTTTGATGACTTTATTTCTTGCCGAATTCCTTGACATTAATGATGACTTCTTTTGGTGACATCAATGACAACTTTTGACTTAGGGACTCAAAATGTCCAACACCTCGATATTGGGTCAACAATCGTCGTATTTATTTTTCGTGCTATTTCTTCTAAATATTTAGCCAATTGTTCATTCTAGTAGGCTACTGCATTAAATGCTATATCTTCTATTTTTTGATGTTGAACTGCTATAGAATCAGTTATAGAAATAGATGTAGTGACCAAAGATAACACCAAACTGATAGAGGTGAGTGGAGAGGTTAAAATAGTGGACTCTTGATGTAAAGGAATGTATATTACAGCTTCGATTGATGTCGAAGAAGGAAGTGGCATTGTGATTTGTGTGCCTACTGATACTATAGTTGAAAATGTAGGAGGCTCCTACGATGGGGAAGGTGGGAGTGTAGCCTCAATGGAAACTGATGGAGGTGGCATGGATGGAAGTGGGAAGGGTGTACCAACTTGAGATGAAACAACAGGGAGAACTTCCACTAATGGGATTTGATATTTAGAATGGGAGGGAAGTTCTTATTGGGAACCAAGAGGTAGAAGAGTAGAGGGAGAAGGGATGGAGAACATACCTGAGTCTCTCGGTAGGGACTGACGTGTGTCTTGATCCATATTTGGTTGCTTTGTTGATGAAGCTTTAACTTGCTTTTCTTCTTCCCTTCTTTCTTCTCTTTCTTATTCCTCCTCTTCAGTAACCTAAGTCATTCTAAAAAGGGTTGCTACAAATTGTGACCCGGGGCCAGCAACTATTGATTTTTCCTTTTGAACAGGTTCTTGGCTTTGATTTTGTGAAGTATTAGGTTGCTTTTGCTTTTGAATAGGAGCAAGATGTGTGAATCTTACTACATAGATCTTATTCATGACTTGATCTTGATCTCTTCTATTTTTGGGCTTCACATAACCTTCAATAGATTCTCCAAGAGCTAACCTTTTGGCATTTTTTCAATCGAGATAGGCCCTACATTACCTGACTCATTAGGGCCTAAACCACCTCCTTGATATCCCTACCTTTACATTAGGTGGTCACCATGCCCATATGTTTGTAATTTCCCTATCAAAATTTGGAAAGTAATTTGTTCGTCTTTCCCAGCGGGGATATTCTTTGTATAACCTTTTTTTTATTGAGGAGAGGATAGGGGTGTCCTACTAGTAACAGGTTTCAACCTTAATTTGATGGTATGTTCATCACTCATCATATTTTTTTGGCCCATAGGCCTCTTAAAGCTTAGTGCTAAGAATTTTTCGATGCCCTGCCAAGTATCAGCATGTGAATTATAATATTCCTTGAACAGTCTATCATTTTTGACAAGGTATCTGGAATTTATGGTAACTGTCTCTACTCGTATTCTCCATAATTCAAACAAATTTGCAGAATTCAAATATTTTGTTCTTACTAAAGCTTTAACATCTTCTTCTATAAAAACATGTATTGGGTGATTTTTCTAGATCATAATCTACCACATGATCATAGAAGTGTCTCTAGGGAGGTAGTGCTTCCATATGTTGAACATCCCATTCTAACTCTAATTTTTCATCATTGTTCCTGAAATTCTCAATATGGGGATTGGAGAGTTCTCTTGAATATTTGAGTTTTAGCTTTTGGGTCATTTATCTTTTCTGAGAACTTATTTTCAAGTCATATCTCCATCTGTGAAGAAGCTCTACTAATCTCATTTCTCCCATGTATTTGGTAATGCTTTTGTGTTGTTATTTCCTAACAACGATGTCACTCACCTTGAGGAGATAGGTGCAGGTGCCTTTCATGCCCTTGCTTGTTCTAAATATGATGTCGATGTAATCCTTCTAGCAGTAGGATTCTAGAGTAGAAATTTGCTTGGTGACACAGTGGGTTAAGACAAAAGGTTTCTTGGTGAAACCATAAATGTGAATAACTATCCCTTTACTTAGGACGTACCAGTCACCTTCCTCTTTACCTTTATTTATTAAAATATCCTTTACCAATTGAGGAATTTTGGGCACTTCTCCTTTTATCAAATTCAGGGATGACCCTGAGAATTCTCTATTGAAATTGTAAAAAGACTTTTTCTTACTCAATGCATTTGTCCATCTATAGACGAGAAGAGTGGTTCCATTAGAGTTCATTTTCTTTTTCAGGATGAACGATAATTCTTCGTGATTGAAATAAAAGAAAATCCAAGACAAATGGGAACAGTGCTTGAAGGATACTCCTTCCTCAATCTCTTTCATTTAGATTAGACCCCTATGGGATATGCTTGCCAAATATTGTGGCTAATTGAAGAATATAGGGTGATTGTTGTGCCTAGAGGATTCATAATTCTTAGGATTGGAGATGCAATGGGTCGTGGCTATCTACCAATTGTATAATTGCTTATCATAATGTAACCCTTCTATTATAGATAAAATAGAGTAGAGTTATGGGTCTTTGAATTCCTCTATTTTGATTGGATCGAGGGTAAAGTATGTCTACTTGATTTATCTGTTAATTTGGCCTACCACCCAATTTAAGAAATTCTTCCCTTCCTCAGTATGTTTGATCAGTGCATAATATTGAGCTTGATTTTTCATAGAAAATTATCTATATTTTACCCCTGGCTTTATCCCGAGGGTGAAAGCATTATTGAAGGATTCAACTTTGACATGCATTAGGGTTTTACCTTTGAAGATTTGTAAAGTCCTATGCTCAAGGTAATAATTTTCTACGATAGCTTGGATGATTTTAGGACACAAGTGTACATAATCACACATATAAAAAGATAGTAGTGAACTTACCGCTATCTCCCTTGGGTTTGAATATTATATGTGCTTCCTGAACCTTTGCTCAGCTTCTATCCTCATCTAAGACTTCTCCTTGAAGGTGGTAACTGTATCAACAATCCTTCTTGCATTATCCTATAAATGGCTACTCACTTAGGTCTCCTCAAAAGTATTTTTCTTGGTAGCAGCAGATGGCGATGACATGGTTTTGAGCGAAATTGGACTACTTCTCTCTTGAAAGAAAAATTTGAGCTCTCGATCATTTCGCAGAAAACTACTCTTCTTTTTCCTTTGTACAAATCTTAGAGATCAACTTTCACATAAAAAGTAAACTCAGTTGAGCAGTGTCAAACATATAGTTGTATTAGTATGTGAAATTTAAATGAGGTGGTTGCAACGTTCCTTTGCATGTGAAACAGCGTTGATGTCATTACTTCCTATGATTGGATCACCCTTGAGGTTGACAAAACTTCTTTGACATGTATGCACTTCTCATACTTGGGATTATAAAATATAGTGTTGGATTTACTTTGGATCATGGGCCCCGCATTTATTTTGAGCTTTTTTTTATTAAGTGTAATCCTCCTTGGGTATCTCTTTTCTCGTTTATGCAACAAAACATTCCTTTCTTGTAATGAGGTGGCACCACTATGAGCCACGTAGCATGGTTGACTTATGATCCAGTTGGGCATTACGGCTTACGATGATACTTGCCACAATAGAACATATTTTGTCTTTTATTGGTCTTTATCATAAAATAAAGTGCAAAAATGAAAATATTTACAAGTTTATGATACATATGATACACGGGGGAAATCTCACTATTGGATATACAACTTGAGATGATATCCATTCACCGGGATGGGTAGCACCTCTCCTTCTTGATTTTTTATCTTAGATTTGTCATCTTGATCAATTTTTTGTGTTTTGCAATCAACTCCTCAATACCATTTTGATGAAGAGATAAAATATTATTCATCCAATGATGGCGAGGTCGAGATTCAAACAAACAAGTTCTCACAAATTTGCAGTAAATTTCATTAATACAGTTCTCTGTTACAATTTCCTCAGCATATTTCTTCTCCCACAATCCCGAACTCACCATCCCGTAACCCTTACAATTTTTGAGTTTTTATCGAGGCCTCGATCCTCTGGGAAATTAATGCTCCCACCCAACAACAATTTCAAATTCTATCTTCCCCCGGTTGAATTTTCAAATTTTGGTTTTCTGCCATAAATGGGCAACTGCCCGATCCGCCCAGAAGCTTGCATTAATGGCTTCCCATACCCTGCACTGGCCGCTTTGTTCTGACTGTACTCTGTACTGTTGTTTCCTTCATAAAGCCCTCACCTGTAAATGCTATTAAACCAGAAATAATAATAAGAAAGAATGCACGGCCGACGCCTCCCTTAACAATTTACGTGACCCTCAACTTAGTTTGCATACATGTAACCGACTGCGTGTACATCTGTCCATGCATTCTCCTTGTCTCAACACTTTTGTCACACGTGCCCTTCACAACTGGCAGGCTACACATGGTGGTCCACGTGTCAAGTTTGGCCTTGCTCGACCGTTCGCTATTCACTTTTGGTCCCTGCTTTCCCCTGGCCACGATATCGCGGCATGTCGCGAAATCGCGACATGTCGCGATATCGTGACCAAAAGAGCCTCCCTACGCTGAAGCCTTTTGGGGCCATGATTTCGTGACCCCCACTCTCCCTTTGCCTTGCTCTGTTCTCTATCTTCTCCAACTCCACAGCTACCAAGTATCACGCCACGTGTCGGCCCTTAACTGGCCGCGATATCACGACAGCACCATCTCCTCTGCCTTTGCATTAAACAAACGTCACGATATCATGACATCATGATATAGCGACGGGACTCCACCCCCACCTTTGCTCTGAACTTTGGTCGCGATATCGCGACGTCGCGATATCGCGACGAAACTGACTTCAAGCCTTGCCAAGCCTTTAGAGGTCACGATTTCGTGACCCCAACCCAACTTTTGTCCCTGCTTTACAACTTCCCCGAAACTTCCCCTTCTTTTCACAAAACTTCCCCCTTGGGTAAGGATTGGAATCAAACTAAATACAAAGTACTTAGAAAAAAAAAATTAAAAATTTGGAGGATGCAAGATTGCTCTTTTCCCGTCGGATGCTCCTGCATCAGACACCCGGGGTAGATAAAAAAAAGTGATCCTCACTTTTGTTTGGCTAAGGGGAGACCTAGGCGGTCAACCTCCGTCTTTGACAACCAAGTTGCATCTTCAACAGGTCTGCCCTTCCACTTTACCAAATATTCAGAATATTGTTTGTTTCTGGTGCTTCTGCCTTCACGAGTGTCTAATATTTCCTCGGCCTCATCTGTGGTTGGAGTAGATGCTAGAATTTGCCATAATTCTGCACTTGGCATCTCTGTACCTTCTCCCTCATGATATTCCACTAAATCTAAAATGTTAAAAATAGGTGAAATATCAAGCCAACTTGGCAATTCCACTTCATACGCATTTCCTGACTCCCGCTTTCCCAGTATTCTGCATGGCCCAAACTTTTTCATCTTCAATTTATTATAAGTTTTGGCAAGAAATCTCTCCTTCCTGAGATGTACCATGACCTCATCTCCTACTTTGAACTCCTTGAACCGCCGCTTTTGGTCCGCCCTCGCCTTATATTGAGTATTCATCTTTATAATTTGTTTCCTTACTTCTTCATGCAGACTTTTCATATGTTCTGCAAATTCTTCTGCCTCAGCACTACACTTTTCTTTCCTGTCCAACTTTCTCAGTTCAGACACATTTCTTGGGTTGTTCCCGTATATTATCTGGAATGGAGATTTATTGGTGCTCTTATTAACTGAACTGTTATACGCAAATTCCGCCTGCGATAAAACTAAATCCCATCCCTTGGGCTGATCTGCTATCAAACATCTCAATAAATTACCCAGGCTTCTGTTCACCACCTCTGTCTATCCGTCAGTCTGTGGGTGGTATGCAGAACTGAATTTCAGATCTGTCTTCATCTTCTTCCACAGAGTTCTCCAAAAGTACCCAACAAACTTGGTATCTCTGTCAAAAACTATGCTTCTTGGTAGACCGTGAAGTCGTACCACTTCCTTGAAGAATAATCCAGCAATGTGAACTGCATCACTTGTCTTCTGGCAGGGAATGAAATGTGCCATTTTGGAGAATCGGTCAACCACCACAAATACAGAGTCATTTCCCCTCTGTGTTCTCGGCAATCCAAGAATAAAATCCATGCTTATGTCCTCCCATGGCCTCTCAGGTACAGGTAATGGCTGGTATAATCCTGTGTTTTGCCTTATGCCCTTTGCCATCTGACATATTCTGCATCCTTGCACAAACTTCCTCACATCTTGCTGAAGTTGTGGCCAGTAATAATTTTCATCCACTAGGGCAATAGTCTTATCCCTACCAAAGTGCCCAGCCAGTCCTCCACTGTGCTTTTCCTTGATCAAGTTCTCCCGCATGGAGCTCCTTGGAATGCATAATTTGCTTCCCTTGAACAACATTCCATCTTGGATTAGGAAATCCAACCATTTTGTTCGGTCCACCGTAACAGGTGTTAAGCAAGCCTTCCAGGCTTCTACAAAATCCGGATCTACAGGGTACAAACCCTTTAGTTCTTCAAATCCCACTACTTCCACTGTCAATTTAATCAGTAAAGTCTGCCTTCTGCTCAAGGCATATGCAACCTTGTTTGATTTCCCACTTCTGTGCTTCAGCACAAAGGTATAACTTTGGAGGAATTCTACCCACTTCATGTGCCTTTGGTTCAGTTTTGTCTGACTTTTGATGTACTGTAAATCTTGATGATCAGTAAATAGAACAAACTCCTTTGGCAGCAAATAGTGTCTCCACTTCTTCAGAGCCTGAACTATAGCATAAAATTCTTGGTCATAAACTGAATACTTTTTTCGAGCATCATTTAACTTCTCACTGAAATAAGCAACTGGTTTGCCTCCTTGACTCAGTACAGCCCCTATTGCACTGCCACTGGCATCACAGTCCACTTGAAACACCTTGTCAAAGTCTGGGAGTGCCAAGACAGGCTGTTCTGTGACCTTTCTCTTTAATGTATCAAAGCTCCTTTCAGCCCCTAATGTCCACTTGAACTCTTTTTTATCCCCCCTCATTGTTTCTATGAGAGGTGCACAAATGCTGCTGAAGTTCTTTATGAACTTCCTGTAAAAACTGGCTAGACCATGAAATGATCTTACTTTTGTTGTGCTTCTTGGGGTAGGCCATTCGATGATGGCTCTCACCTTCTCGGGGTCCATCTTTAGACCTTCTGCTGAGATTACAAACCCCAGGTATACCAACTCCTTCTTGACAAAATTACACTTTTTCAGATTTATTAATAACTGCTCTTCTCGCAACTTTTCAAAAACCCTCCTGATATGCATCAGGTGTTCCTCCAGGGTCCTGCTGAATATCAATATATCATCTAAATAAACAATAACAAACTTTCCCAGGAATTCCTTCAGTACTTCATTCATCAGCCGCATGAAAGTACTTGGTGCATTGGACAGCCCAAATGGCATGACCAACCACTCATACAAGCCTTCTCTTGTCTTGAAGGCTGTCTTCCATTCATCTCCCTCTCGGATACGGATCTGATGATAGCCACTTTTTAGGTCAATCTTTGTGAAGTACTCAGCCCCACTTAAGCAGTCCATTATATCATCCATCCTTGGCAATGGGAATCTGTATTTGATAGTGATTTTATTGATTGCCCGGGAGTCTGTGCACATTCTCCACTCCCCATCCTTCTTGGGTGCTAGTCATCTGCAGGCACTGACACACGGGCTAAGACTCTCCCTAATCAATCCTTTCTCCGAAGCAACTCCTGGACTTGTCTATTTAACTCCTCAGTTTCTACAGGTGTCATCCTGTGTGCAACTTTATTTGGCAAGCTTGATCCCGGTACCAAATCTATATGGTGGCTGATTTTCCTTACTGGGGGTAAACCCTCCGGCACATTATCAGACACAATATCTGGAAATTCCTCCAGCAGGTCTAGGACTTCTGCTGGGGTATCCTGGCATTCCTTCTCCCTAACTCTAGGGATTATTGCATAACATAAATGTTCATGCTTCAACCCATCTAGGAACTTTCTCCCTTCAACTAAACAAATTCTGGAGTTGTTACATACCTTTTCATCCGCATCCTTTAAGGGCTTCAGTTTATGGCGTACACCATTCTTTGTCAATGAGTAGGTGTTGGCATGGCCATCATGCACGGCACTCCGGTCAAACTGCCAGGGCCTCCCCAGCAACATATGGCAAGCATCCATAGGTAGAATGTCACACAGGACCTCATCACAATAATTTCCAATTTTAAAATTAACGGAGCACTGCTCATTGACCAAAGCTTTATGGTCCTTCTGCAACCATGCGACCCGGTATGGATGCGGGTGCTTCTTCCTCTCTAACTGTAGTTTTGTAACCATCTCTTCTGAAACCAGGTTGTCCATGCTACCATTATCAATAATTATATTGCACACCTTGCCCGCACATTTACATCTTGTGTGGAACAAACTTCTTCTCTGATCTGTGTCCCTCTCCTCATTCAATAAGACTCTTCTTACGATCATTGCTTCCCCTCTCTCTGCTTCTTCTGAATGTTCAGACTCAGCATCTTCCTCTGCCACAGCAGCTCTGGCCGGACCCTCAGGCCTCTTGTTCGTTCTTTCTCGGTGTTGTGGACACTCGAATGCACGATGTCCTTCTTCACCACAGTGGAAACATGTTCCACGGAATACTCCTCTTCCAAATCCTCGTCCAGATCCACCCCGTCCTCTTGGGTAGCTGTTCTGGTCTCGGGGCTGATAAACATCCTCCTCCCTTTGATCCTGGTTACCACTGGCTTCACCAGTCTTCTTCGGGTCTTTATACTTTTCTCCACTGGTTCTCCCACCAGTTCTTCCACCACGACCCCTTCCTCTTTGCTTGCCTTCAAACCGCCTATTCAGTTTTTCTTCCACCTTTAAGGCAAATTGGTAAGCATCCTCAATGGTGCTTACCCGAACTAGGCTCAGCTCTTCCTGGATGCCGAGTCTCAACCCATTGATATAACGGGCTACCTTTTCTTTGTTTGCCTCTAAATGCCCAGTTCTAATGGAAATCTTGTAAAACTCTTCGGTGTACTCTTGGACAGTTCTGTTCGTCTGTCTCAAACTCTGCATCTTTCTTAACAGATCCAACTCGTAATCTATCGGGATGAACTGTCTTTTCAGCTTCTCCACCATTCTGTCCCATCTTGTTATTCTCTCCTTTCCTCTTCTGTTCCTCTCCAACTGTATTCCCCTCCACCAAATGCTGGCATGACCCTTCAACTTGGTCTTAGCAAATCTGACCCGATTAGGGTCTTCAACCTCCTCGTACTCGAAATACTCCTCTAAATCATTTATCCAGTCAATCACTTCTTCTGGATTCAGGTTACCCGAATATGTGGAAACCTCCATTTTTGGTTGCTTTCCAATCTGAGAGATGGCCTTGTACAACCGGGCTTGTGCAGGATCCATAGCCTCTTCCTCTTCCTCAGATTGGTCTTCTTCTTCAACTTCGTCCTCACTTTCCTCATCCCTTTCGGGCTCGTGCCTTCTACGTAACTCTGCTTGCGGGGCTTGAACTTGTCTCTGCAAGGCTCGGAAGTCTTCGACCGGCACCACATTTCCTACTCCGCCACGGTTTCTTCGTGGAGGCATTATATTTTATTTTTTTTAATAAAATTCTTCCACAGATCTTGGTGTAACTGCCTCTCTCCAGCGATCTGTTACACGCTCAGGAGCTCCCGCTCTGATACCACTTGATGGCAAGCTCGAGATTCAAACAAACAACTTCTCATAAATTTGTAGTAAATTTCATTAATACAGTCCTCTGTTACAATTTTCCCAGCATACTTCTTCTCCCACAATCCCGAACTCACCATCCCGTAACCCTTACAATTTTTGAGTTTTTATCGAGGCCTCGATCCTCTGGGAAATTAATGCTCCCACCCAACAACAATTTCAAATTCTATTTTCCCCCGGTTGAATTTTCAAATTTTGGTTTTCTGCCATAAATGGGCAACTGCCCGATCCGCCCAGAAGCTTGCATTAATGGCTTCCCATACCCTGCACTGGCCGCTTTGTTCTGACTGTACTCTGTACTACTGTTTCCTTCATAAAGCCCTCACCTATAAATGCTATTAAACCAAAAATAATAATAAGAAAGAATGCGTGGCCGATGCCTCCCTTAACAATTTACGTAACCCTCAACTTAGTTTGCATACACGTAACCGACTGCGTGTACATCTGTCCATGCATTCTCCTTTTCTCAACACTTTTGTCACACGTGCCCTTCACAACTGGCAGGCTACACGTGGCGGTCCATGTGTCAAGTTCGGCCTTGCTCGACCGTTCGCTATTCACTTTTGGTTCCTGCTTTCCCTTGGCCATGATACCGCGGCATGTCGTGATATCGCGACATGTCGCGATATCGCGACCAAAAGTGCCTCCCTATGCTGAAGCCTTTTGGGGCCACGATTTCATGACATGTCATGAAATCGTGACATGTCGCAATTTCGTGACCCCCACTCTCCCTTTGCTTTGCTTTGTTCTCTAACTTCTCCAACTCCGCAGCTCCCAAGTATCACGCCACGTGTCGGCCCTTAACTGGCCGCGATAGTTCGCGATATCGCGACCTGTCGCGATATCACGACAGTACCATCTCCTCCGCCTTTGCATTAAACAAACGTCGCGATATCGCGACGGGACTCCGCCCCCACTTTTGCTCCAAACTTTGGTCGCGATATCGCGACGAAACTAACTTCAAGCCTTGCCAAGCTTTTAGAGGTCGCGATTTCGCGACCTCTAACCCAAATTTTGTCCCTGCTTTACAACTTCTCCGAAACTTCCCCTTCTTTTCACAAAACTTCCCCCTTGGGTAAGGATTGGAATCAAACTAAATACAAAGTACTTAGAAAATAAAAATAAAAATAAAAATTTGGAGGATGCAAGATTGCTCTTTTCCCGTCGGATGCTCCTGCATCATCCAATCATCCAATAACCTTCTTGGCCCCTTATTTCAATTATGATATGGTGTTGAAAGCGTAATTTATCTTATGATCAAGGTCAAAATTTATGATATAGTCTTCTATAGGCCTATGGGTCATCATTGTAGAAATATTTTTATTTTATTATATTATATAAACTCTAAATGTTGGGATTAACCTTGTTATGGTTAAACTCACATTATAATTTGTAATTAACTTAAATCCCTCTTGTTCTACTAGCTTAGATTAACTTAAATCATGTAATTAGGATTTTGGCATTTGGTATAAATACCACCACTGCTTAATCCATTGTTTGGAAGTGTTGTTTATCGTATTTATGGATAATATAGTGATTATTTATGGTGCCTATGAGAACCAAATATACCTTTCTCTTTCATATTTTTTTAAACTTTCTGTATAAGATTTGAGTGGATGGATTGCTTCTTTTAATTTTTAGAAATAGGTGTGAACTCCAACAATTTATACTTTCACATTACAATTCCTTGCCCTCTAAATCTTTAGTTTTTTCAACTTTTTGCTTTGAATAAATTGTGAAGGACTTCAACATCTTGTGAGACATTTGACTTAGGCACATAAAAGATAGACCATCGGCTAAGATATTCGAAAAAGGTAAGCAATCGGGTGAATGAAGGGGGTCATCGACTAGGACATGCAATGATAAGAGTAGCTACAAACAACTTAGTGTCTTTTAACTATAAGTGTGCAGGATGACAAAAGGTTGAATCAACCGTTGAGAAAAAATGGAGGGGTGTTGGGTAACATAGTCAATAGTAATATTTGGGTGAACAGAACAGACGATGAATCTTTTGGATTACATGCAATAGCCTAGATCTATGGGTGGTTAGGCAAGATGAAAAAGGAGGTATTGGCTGGGATAGCTGCTTTTCTTTACTTTGTCAAGTGAGATAATCAATAGGAGTTTTATTGGGTGCGATGACTTATGTATTAGAACTTCGAGACTTTTGATTATTCAAAAAGAAGAAAAAATTTAACGTAGAGGACACACATTACACTTTATGGGATATGAATACATGAGGGTGGGTTATTGATCATTATTTGGAAATATTTCTTATGAACTTAGACTTTCGACACATGATTGGATGTAGTAATATTATATCCAAATACCTTCAATACCATGGAGAATTTTTACTTTTGCCAATGACTGTCACTTCCTATAATCACCTAGCACTTCAATCTTTAACTTCATTTGAAAATTAGGGGTATGATATAAGTTGGGACTTTTAAGCCCAACACAAGATCTATTTGGGACAAAAGAAGTGTTTGACCTTTAAGGATTAAGATTTCTTTTGGGGACCCTAGAATCTTTGGTTGGTTTAATCGTATTCATGTCTTCTTTAGCTTTTTGGTATAACCTAGGACAACATGTTGCTTCCACAAATGCGACCTCTATGTTGACCATCACAAAATTTGAAGACTTGCTATTTTTAAAATTTGGCTTGAATGGTATATCTTGACCTCCTTTTAATTACCTAAAATTATAAACAAGCTTCTGAAGGCCTAAAAAAAAAAGCAAGAACTCTCGATCACCTAAGGCACTGGATGACACTATGAAAAAAAATACAAATGACGTTAACGTGACCAACACTAAAACATTTTTTTATCATTATGCTATTCTATCAAACAACTTTTCAACCTTTGGATGTAAAACAAGTTTGAAATTCCTTTGTTTTTCTCTAAAAGTCTTGGGAAAAGTCTCATATTTCTAATGATTCTAGGTGGAAACGTGTTGCTTATCTCCTTTTGATAGGGCCTCAAACATTTTCTTTATACCTGCTTGTATTTTTACCCTAATACCATTTTGGTCTAGCTTCTCAATTCCTATAAAAATTTCAATGATGCCTTCATCCTTTTTAGCATATTGCATACTAGAGAATTAATTTTCAAAACATATGAATAAAATCACATCTCCTGAGATTTCCATCTTGTCAAAATATATGATCGATAAATATTTTAAAAAATGAGCATCATTTTTTTGACTAATGGACACTGTAAATTTGTTAGTTACATAAGGTACATCTTCTTTATATTCTTGTAACACATATTTTTCATGTTCATTGATTTTTGGGTACTCAAAACCTAGAATTCTTATCTTCTTGAATTCTAACAATGAGGTTCTATTTTTAAAAGCTCGGGGAGATTCATCTTGATGTGATATTTCAAGATAATTGCTTCTCAAGCTAATCCAATTCATTCAGTCTTCTTTTTTTGCCTATGATTTTACTAAAAAAATGTAGCCCCTATGCCTACTTTATCTACATCTCTGATGTTTGGTGTTTCAGGACATGTTTCCAATCTTCTTTGCTTTACAAATTTTGATACCCCGTTCATGTTATCATATAGTTTTTTTGATTCAACTAAAATTTCATTGAAATGTTCTTTTAAAACAACCCCTTCTGTACCTTGCACAAAGATAGTAGCAAATGCCTGATCTAGTGGGATGGTATTTTCTAATTTCTTAGTACACTACCTAGATA